>JAGPOW010000145.1:1236886-1252180 GCA_030014935.1 Caiman crocodilus
GTGCTCTCCAAGGTGCGCAGAGCCAGGACCGAGCCCAGAGCCTGGGACGGGGCAGCGGGACCCCCGGCTAGCGGGGTGCTCCGGGGAAGGGGGCGGCGGACGGGGGCACCCTGGGGAGGCACGCGGCACCGGGACGGGGGGCGGCGCGGGGAGGGGGCGGCTCAGCGCGGGAGCACCCCCCACTGGCCCGCCACAGTCGTGCAGTGCGAGGAGCGGGTCAGGACTCCTGGGTTTCTCCCCAGCTGCGCGGTGCTCACGCGCCCCTTTCCTCTCGGTGTGCATGCACGCACGGCCCAGGGGTGCTGGACGCACTCGCGATGGCTTGTCCGGTGCTTTCTGTACACGGGTGATGAGGCGTCCTACGCTGGAGTGTCGCCGCTGGTCTTGCCAGTGTCTAGGAGTGCTCATTATCTCCTGCTTTTGTGTCTAACCCTTATATTTCCTGGCAAGGATGCCACGGGTGCACGTGGCATTAAATAGTGCCGCACCCCCGGAGCTCTTCACTCCATTTTCCTCTCATCTCTTCCTTCTCTTCTTTTTTTTGCTTAAAGTGCCAATAGATCCGACTCCCTATGCCTGACGAAGGGTGGCTGCACCCAAGAGCTTTTTTCCAACTACTAATAAAAGAGATCACATCCACTCAAAGAGCCTGGCCTGCAACAGACTGCCAAGTCCTGCTTGGGACTGCATTGCTCAATGGTCAGTGCTATATATATAAACCACGCAAGGCCTTCTTGGGCCATAGGAGGAAACGAGTTCCCACTGAGAGATGCCCGCACCACCCGTCATCTCGTGGCTCTAGCTATGCCAGCGCTCAGCGATCGGCTGCCTGGCTGGTGGAGGGACAGCTGCTACCAGGACCTGAGCAGTTTCCAAGGGTCGGTGCATCCCCGAGCTCTACCAGGATATACGGTGGCATGTTATATAAGCTCCCTTGAAATGTACTCCTCATTCCACGGTCCTGGCAAGAAACCACATGAAATCTCCCTTCAGATGTTGATGGGGGAATTTTTTTTTCCAAACCCTCTCATCATTTACAATGCAAATCATGGAGGAGCGCTAGCAAATTAAGTTAGAGGATCGCCTAAATTAGGCTGGAGTTCTATTCTAGTGCATCAAAACTCTGCAGCCGGCGCTGGCTGACAAAACAAGCCCTGCAATGATTAGCTAAAACCCTCCTTCAGAGCCAGCAGACGAGCAATCCCTTTGAACCTTTGCAGCACATCATAAACGCTCAGCAGACTTACAGTGTGGCAGTCCCAGCGCTATCAATTATTTACCCTTTTTTCTGTTTACCTTCAGGCAGCAAGTAATTATTTTTAAATATTAATTTAGTTGTGTCATGTACAGTTTGTGGCTTAGCCCTGAGATCTGAGATACAGAAAAGCAAACTGCATCTCAAATCACATTTCGCTGGTGACGCACTGATGGCTGGATCCGCGCTTCAGCTCCGTGGCAGTTATGCCGAAGTTTTTCCAACATCAGGAACAAAACCCCATCCATGTGCGTCTGGAAAAGGAGGGCCGTTTTCCTAATGGGAGCGAGACGGCGATGCCTTACCCCGAAATCCTGGAAGTAGGAAGAATCCAGGGTGGAGACCACTGCTTCACCTCTGAGAAGTTTTAATCCTTTTGAACTGAAGATGTTTTTTTGCTGTTGGTTTCCCTCCAGATTTTTCCCCAGGATGTCTCACTCACTTTATTCTGCACTAATTTAGACTAAAAAGAAAAATCAGCTGTTGTTCCTGCAGCTTCAGAGAAGAGAGCCTCGTGGGGACAGAGATTGCCTTCCCGCACTAACCACAGCACAGCTTGGGACCTCGCCGGGGAGGATGGGTCTCGTCACCGCGTGCACAGCAGGACAACCCTCTCTTTTAACAGTTTTATACAAGGAAGCACAAGCTCTCCTATAAGCAGGGCTGTAGAAAGCTTGAGGTCTGTTTTGAGAGCCGGAGCGGCTCAGACGTATGTTGGTGACAGGGGAGTCGAGACTGATCTTTGCCTGAGCAGAGCCGTGCGCGAGCCCTGGAAACCTCTCTTGACTTTTCAGGTTGTTTCTGTAAACCGGGGTGTTTCCTAGTTTCTACCTGCCTGAGCTGCTTTGATCTTGGGTACTTCTGATCCGGTCAGGCCCAGAGAGACCAGGAAATCTGGCCCATTGAGCGCTCTCGATCGAGTAAGAGCCAACTCCGCTTCTCATCGCTCGTCCGTGCCGAGGGAAACCTCTGGGCCAGCTGGAGTTCACCTGCTCTCCCTCCGTCTATTGCTTGCATCACAGTAACAGGGGACCCCCGGGGAACTGGTCCCACCATGTCAGGCGCTGCCCATGCGAACAGGAGCACGTGATGCTTCCTGGAGAGATGCCTAATCTTCCCCACCCTTGGTGAAAAGATTTCGGGCACATGGCTGCACTCAATCTTTCCACCCGAGGTGAACGAGGAGAACGACGGGAGAGCCACAGCAAGGGTTTGGGGTCGTGGGGACAACGCTGCCGCTCCCCATCCCTAACAGAGCGGCAAGCGCCTTGGAGGTGCAATGTCCTGCCAAGAAGGAGTTGGGTGAATCACAGCGCTGAACCTAGGAGGCACTCCCGTGTGAAAGCCCTGGTGTGTTAGTGACCGTGCCTCACTTCCATCCTACAAACCGCAGCCCCAGGTTCACCTCTCCATCTCCTCCCGGGACACTTGGGGACGGCAGGCAGAGCAGCCAGACGGAGCTGGGAGCTGGCACGCATGCAGGGCATCTCGCCGCCCGTGACAGGACCTGGAGCGCCGGCGACCTGGGGGAAGCAGGAGGTGTCCTTGGGCATGCTGCGTGCTTGTGGCACCACAAATACCCCAATAGCACCGTCAATGAGATGCATCGTGCTTCCCCTTAGACCTTAATGTTAACTGAATGTGGTCTTTTTATGGTAATTCTGCTGCAGAGGACTTTCCTTGAATGGAAGCAATCAGAAGCCTGTTTCCTGTATCCTGTTCTGAATTCCTGTTTGACCCTCGGGTCGGCGACTGGTGTGTGCATTTACATATCATGCATTATGAAGCCACAAAGTCTCCTTGCTCTAGAAGTCTCATGATATGCACTTATCTCTGATTCTACCACAGGAAGAAAGGACAAGGACATCAAAAAGAAGGCTTAGCAAAGTAGTAAGACAAGCAAAAGAGCCTTCTAAAAGCAAAGCAAAGAAGATCCGGGACAGGAGGCATAAAGGCAGAGCTTTGCTATGGTAACAATAGCCTACAACAGTGACAAGACGAACAAAAGGCTCTTTTTCATTCCTTAAAAATAAAAAATAAAATAAAATACCTCTTCGATGAAGGACCTGCTGGGTAGCAAGTATCCACTATTGGACTTCCCCTGAGCATCATTCTGTCTTTAAGGGTCTTTTTCTACCAGCCAGGAGGACAAGGATGAGAAAAATCAGCAAAGCGCGTTCGCAAAAGTGGCAACACAATTGGAAAAGCAGGAGCAGGGATTCCCTGGCAGTGCCTAGAGGAGTGTGGTTAGCACGGCCAGAGCTCGGTCCTTTAAACCCAGACACGATGGCTGTGGGCAGGCTATTTTAACCTGCACCTCATTTGGGGCCCCATGTCAAGCGCAGGCACACATGACCCGAGGAAGCAAGCCAGAGCCATCACTCGCGGTTATATCTTGCTCTGCAAAGGAAATGCATGCGTTCTGTAGAGCCGGATCCGCGGGCCCCATCTGGGCCCTGGCTGCCTCCTTCAAAGCCAGGAAATGGTACCTACCACCTTTGGCGGCTTGTCTCTAATTCACCTTGGTAGCAACGTCCACCACGTGATGCTTCCTGGAGAGATGCCAAATCTTCCTTAACCTTGGTGAAAAGATTTCGGGCACATGGCTGCGCTCAATCTTTCCACCCGAGGTGAACGAGGAGAACGACGGGAGAGCCACAGCAAGGGTTTGGGCTCATGGGGACAACGCTGCCGCTCTCCATCCCTAACAGAGCAGCAAGTGTCCTACCAAGAATGGGTTTGGTGAATCACGGTGCTGCAGATAGCAGGCACGAAGCCACAGTCCCCAAAGACAGGCCAGCTGCACGGGGCAATGGCCCAGGAAAGACGGTGAAGCGTGTTGTATCCTGCGGGGCCAATGACTTTTCATTTACACCATTGCCTCTTGAGAGAGAATCTTATGACCGGTGGAGTCAAATTTAGGACAAGACGCATTTTTTTCGGGCTTGCTCCATCAGGGTTGCGAGGGCAACAGCTGCAACATGAATGCTAGGGCAGGAGACGGAAACGAAAGCCATGCGAGGGGTGTCAGTGTAGGAGGAGAGACGGACTTCAGGGACGACAGTACAGATTTGCCCTTCCTTAACCAGTCTGCTCCAGCCCATTGCCTCAACGGGCAGCACAGCGATGCAGGTTGTGCTCCCATCCATTTCTTCAGTGGCAAGCGCTGTTTCTAGCAACAATCGTTAGCCAGCCCCCAAATTAACGCCCAGGGTATGAATAATTGGAACTCACCATTCGTGACTCCCTCTCCGTGGTTTAGGGATGAAATGCTGAGGCTAACACGCTAGCCCACGTTGTGCTGGAAACCAGGACCTCAGCCGGGGAGGCAGCCCACATGCCCCAGGCCCCGTGCCCAACCTCTACCAGGGCACAGCGAGTGGGGTCAGGTGATGGGACACGAGTCATGCAGGTGTGGCCACCTAGCAGGGGCGTGCCGTGTGTTTGTGCCGGCGCAGGCAAGCTGGCGAGTGCACCTGGCACTTGTGGAAAACGACGGCGAGCTCCACGGGCCTTCGCGTCTGCAGGAGCATGGTTTGAAGTGTGCAGCTAGCCCTCAGCGCAGACTAGCACTCTGCAGAAGCAGGGGGTGGAGAGCAGGCCGGTCCCCGCTGCTGCATTCAGTCCTATCCGTTTCCAAAAGGCTGATGGCTGCATGCCCAGGTCTGTTGCCTCGCTGCAATGCAGCCAGGAGATAAGGGCATGGATTGCTAATGCAGGTCATCACCCGGCGTGATGAGACAGTCTTCTTCCCAGCTGCCATGGGCAGAGCACAGCCCTCGGGGATGCTGCTGTGTAGTTTGGGACCAATCTTAGTCTCTCCATTCCTCATCGGCGAGAGGAGGGCAATAGCACCATCCCTGTAGCACGCAGGGGTCTCCCCAGTGGGTTTCTCCTCACGGCACCCCTGTTCAGACCGCTGGTCTCTGCAGCTCAGGTGGGGATTGGAAGTACAGAGAGAGGAAGGGCATGGCGAGCGACTACCTCGTGTCCGAGTGCAGCCTGTGGCGCCACAGACAACCCCGTGCAGGAAGGGGGGCTCCTGCCGCATCCTTCTGCGAACGATTTCATTTACAGTTCGATGTTTGAGACACCTGGCATTTGGGGGAGCAGGCGGCACCGGCGTGCACGTACGTGCCAAATCTGTGGGTTTTCTCACTGCATTCCCTCTCTTACTTGGACTCTCCAAAAATGCAGCTAGTGTTTAAAGCGCCGCACAGCCTGAGTGGGCATGGCGGCTGGGGCAGCACGGGGACACAGGGCAGGACCCTTCCCCCCGTTCCCCGCACCCGTCCCCCAGCAGCGGTGTCCCCTGATGCCGTCGAGCAGTTTTATCCATCTGTTGCTTGCTTTTGCATGGGCAGAAGCTGTTCATGCGTCTCCCCTGGCTAGTTGAAAGCGGGGTGCCAGCGGAGTTGCGCTATCCCCTACGGAAGTGGCTGCTGGTGGTCCGCAGCGCGGCCCGTGTGTAGGGAGTGACCTCCGGGGCCCCAGGGCATCTTGCCCTTCCCCAGGACAGGCCTTTGGGCTCTTCCACTCTGCTTTCTAAGCAGCAGCAGGCCTGCGACTGTGCACGGGTGCCAGGGCGTGCCCCCGGGTGCCCGAGCAAGGCCAGGGCTTGCAGGCCCAAGGCAGCTTTCTTCCTCCTCTCCCCCCTCGCCCTCTTCCCAAGCGTGGCCTGCGCGTGCTCTGGCCGTGGTGCTGAAGGCAAGCCAGCCCACGCCTGCGTGACCCCACACCAGGTAACTTGGCAGGGCCGAAGCGTGGGCGCCGTGGCACGCTGGCGGGAGCAGCCACGGCGCAGATCTTCCTTCGGCACCTTGGCATCGACTCCAGCCAGCGAGCGGCTCCAGGACGGCAGTTTTGCACCCTCGCTCGCTCGCTGCTCCCCAGAGGAAAGGGAGCCGGGCCGAGAGTCCGCGCGCCGGGCGCGTCTCTGTGTGAAACGAGTTTGGATTCCCACAGAAGGTTTTCGGGGACAATCGGGGGCAGCCGAGAAAACAGTGACATGCAGAAATGGCTGATAAAATTGCAATGAAACGTCTGTTGACATTGATTTTGAGCCTGCGGCCAGAGATGAATGATTGAAACACCAGGCTTGTTAAAGCTAGCATGCTTTTGATTTCTCTTCTCTGCACTGAACAAGATTTAGCTGGAGGGGAGTTAGCAATCAGCTAATTGACATTGAATTAACCATGAAATGCAGTATAACTACTTTTCTTCTGAAGTACACTTCAGCAATACTTTAACAAGGCTTTTAATTATTGATTATTACTTATAACACACAGTAGATCTTCTTTTATTTGTTTTAAAGTCTTGTGTCCTTCAAAAGGTGTCGGCCCCACATTTTGCCCGGGTTGAGAATCGAAGTGGGGTGGGAAGGAGGTGCTTTCGCCTTCTTGTTTCTAAAGATTATAAAGCACAAAACTTTTCTCACTGTTGTGGCGGGACTGAGGAAGAGTCATTTCCTGAAGAAGAAAGGAGAATCAGAGCCAGTTGTATCTGGCATGAAGGAGGAGGAAGCAAAAGAGGGAATTACGGCCCGTTTTCAGACAGTCCCACTGGATTTGCTGTTGCCATCAGGACAAATAATATTTAGTATTCAAAGGACGGCCTCTTGCACGAGCAGGGAGGGAAATGCTTGTTTGCTGCAAGGACGAGAGCCCGGTGGGGCACAGGAAGTGGCAAACCCGGTTACCATCCACACAGCAACGTATGCCAAATGTTGGCTCTGACCAGGCCACAGCTCCATGCGCGCGGCGGGGTTCCCGACCGCAGCAAGAGCACGTGTCAGGGCAGCACGGACCGCGGACGGAGTCTGCCACACATCAGAGCCGGGACCAGGCAAAACACGAGGAAAACGGAGAGCTGAGGCAGAGGTCAGCAGGGATTGCTGTTCACCCTGGTGAAGCCTTGCATCTCTTACCTTCCCTACGGCAATGCAGGGATGTGAACCCGGGCTCCCGGGTTCCCAGCAACGCCCTTGTCGCTGGGTTATGCTGGCCTCTGATGGACCAGAAATTCCCTCCCAAGACACCTGCCTGACCAGGGGTTTCCGTGGCTGTGCCCATGAGGAGGGCACCGAGACAAGCAAAGGCAGACTGCTGAGCTTGTGGGCAGGGGCCCCGAGCAGGAGAGCACGGGCACGCGCAAAGGGGACGCTGCATCCGCTGGGCAATCCCCTCTCCGCTGGCCCCGGGGACGCTCCTCCTGAAGGCGTTTGTGCTGCTTTCCTGGCGCCCACAGCGCAGGGCTCCTGCAGACTGAGCTGCCCGGTGACCGTCAACCTTTCCAAAGCTATTCAGCAGGATCACGCGCTCCTTCCCAGTGGCAGCGTCTTCCTCCTGCCCCCCACTATCAGACCTCGGTCCCCTTCCCCAGCACTGCTATGTCAGTGCCTGGCTCCCTTCCCTTCCTGCTCCCTCTCTGCCAAATTGCCTCTCCTGCTCCCCGCCTTTGCTGCTGCCGCCAGGGACTGGAGTTGACACGGGCGAGGCCGCTGGAGAGCATGACAAGGCAGTGGAGCCTCAGCTCCAGGGATGGCCAAGGGACTGGTTTCCAGATGCAAACCGAACTGCTCCTATGCACCAGGCTCCTACCCTGCACATGCTTCTCCGCACCCAGCTCTCTCCCTCTCGCCCTGCAGCCAACTCCAGAAAACAAGCAAAGTGTGCGAGCAGAACGTAATCAAAAGACCACCGCTGCCGGGAACGGCGAGCACAGAGAGTCAAAGATAAGGCATCACTCATGGCTCTGAGTTCGTACAAAGCGTTCCCATTCAGCAGGTGGAGAGATCAAAATAAATAGCCCTCTGGCTATATTCCAGATGGCCTAAATCTCCAGTCATATCCAACCTGATTACCTTAGACTGTTTTCAGGCATGCCGTCTCTGCACTTACTTGTTGCACATCCCTTGCCAGCTAAACAGAGGCAGCTGTGTCTGGCCTAGGGTGCGAACATCTGGTTCTGTCATATCCAGCTGTGAATCTTCTGCAGCACAGCTCCATGAGATACCAGTGTAGACAAGTGCAATGCCACGCACGCTGGAAGGGACAACTGTAAACAATTTGATCATGAACGGGGCCTCAGTTAGTCACAACCCTCCAAGAGGAGAGACGCAGGCACTGCTGTCGACTATCACTGCTGTCGGCATGACAGGCTGCAGGGGCCGGGCAAGGAAGGGGAAGCCGCTGGTGTCGATAGGGGGTGCCAGGCATTACCCCATTATTAAAAAAACAGCTGTGATGTAGGGTCTTGCTCTGAATAATCACAAAGGGCACCCACATCGTCACCCCTGGAGTCCTAGAGTCCGGACTGGCCCTAGACACTGGTCCCGGCGAGGCTGAGGTCGAAGCAGGAGGTTCGTCTGCAAACACAAGCAGGCCTGGAGCACCAGCTAAGCCGAGCAGACAGTCACTGCGTCTGGCACTGGCTGACTCTACAGGGACAGCCCCGGGCTGTGCTGAGGGCTGGGGAGCTCGGGAGGGATGTCACACACCCCAGGAAGGGACGGAGGGAGTGCGACGGAGAGACAAGGGTGCAGGACCGTGCCTTTTCTGCCTGTCTCCCCGCGGGCGGGGTGGGGAGCTGTGGATGGGGGTGGGATGCTCTCCAGGAGGACTCGGAGGTGGGTGATGTGGCACAGCTGCATTCAGGGCCCATGCGCTCGCCGTCCCGGCGGGCTGCTCCAGTCCCAGCGGGGGCCGAGACAGACCAGCCGCGCGCAGCAGCGTGGCGAGACGGCGTGGTGCTGGCCCACAGCGGAGCAGGACCCACAGGCCCACGTCTTCCCACAGGTAACACGTGCAACTCCACTGACAGAAGTGTCTGTTTGCGCTGCACCCTCACTCCAGCTGCTTTCCCGGCAGAAGCAAAGCGCGCCGCGCCTGCCCGGAGCACCCCTCGGGGCTCAGCGAGCTCTGCACGTGCACGTGCACAGGCAGCCAAGGCACCGCGAGTGATGCTGCATCGCGCGCTGCGCTTCCTCACCCTCGCCGCTGGGACCGGCCCGTGATCGTTTGCAATCCGGTCGGATGTGGCCTGGGGACCCTGCTCCAAGCTGCCCCTTTGCAACGAGCTCAGCGGCAGCTGCAGGCTGCACGGCTTTCCCCACCTCCCTCCCCAGCCTTGCCCATCTCCCCCCGGGGGGCTGCTAACAGCCCTGGTTCTGCTGAAAGATCAGAATTCGGCCCCGCTCTCCTGCCAGCCCCATTGCCCCGCTGCCAGCCCCTAGAGCAACCGAGCCGCTGAGACGCCAGCCCGACATGTCCTGTTGGGCTCTATAGGGCCCGCCATCCCCCTCCTCCCTGCTCCGGTTCTGGAGGCATGTACTTGTCAGGACCAGATGGGGAATGTAATTAGAGGGAGCAGTTCCCAGAATGCCTCTCCCATTTTGGCAGGGGATGGAAGGCGTGAGCTCAGCGCTGCTGCCGTCTCCCCCGCTGCTTGCAGGCTCCCGCCCACACCTTGCACACACGCCCTTGGGAACGCGGCCGGGTGCAAGGCACCCAGCCCTCTGCCGTGCCAAGCACTGCTGGTGACCCTGCCTACCCGCACGCCGCGTGTGCGGCGCTCCCGAGTTTCGCAGCGCTGCACATGCCTCCGGGGAGGCCGGCTCCTTCCCTTGGGGCCCGAGCTGCTCTCCTGCCCCACACCACCTGCTTGTGCCCGCTCTCTCCCTGCCGTCCCCGAGACGAGGCAGGCGGGCGTCAGAAACCTGCCCCCGAGTCCTGCTGCTCTGGCGTTCCCGCGCGCCGGCATCACATAACAGCGTGGCAGAGCTGCCCGGTTCGGACAACAGCTCCCCTCTCCAACCTGTCAAGATGGCCTAGGAGGATCCTATTAGACCTGCTCATTAATTACTCTAGGGTACAACGGGCGAAGAGCTGTCTTGAGCCTCAGCAGCTTTCTTCGGGACCAGCTCATTGCACTTTCCACTGAGTCTTTCTGAATTACTATTCTGTCCATGGATTTGATACTGTCCCTCAAGGGGAATCCAAGAGGTCCCTGCCCCCCTGGAGTTTATTTGCTCGGTGTGCCTGGAATTGGAGAGTTTGTACCTGGCGCCCCTCCTAGTTAAACGCCCTTGCCCTGCAAGGTCCAGCCCCAGCTAAATGCTTCCAGCTACCTGGTGAGCAAACCCTGAAAGAGGCAGGCGGGTTCTTTGTGTAGATGGGATATCTTTTATTAGACCATCTAAAGAGTTGGAAAACAGTCTTTGCAAGTTTTCAGGCTCTAACACCCTTCTTCAGGCATTGGGAGACTCTAAAGAAGGGTGTTTGTGCCTGAAAGCTTGCAAAGACTTGTTTCCAACTCTTTAGTTGGTCTAATAAAAGATATCCCACCTCCCCAAACAGCCCTGTCTGCCTGCGTCCTTGACCAACACGGCTACAATGAACGAGCCGGATAAAGGACACTCCGTGGGTGTGAGGGCCCTCTGGTCCCACACGTGCTCACACACGCGAGCCTCCTGAGGTTCACCCGGGCTGCTTCTTCATTGCTGGGCTTTGTTTTTTCCTGAGACGAGGTTTTTTGGGGTGGAGGCAGCTCGGCTGTGCTGTCCAGAGCCTGATGCAACAGCGTCCCAGCCCAACGAGTGAATCATTGCAACCATGCGCCGTGCCTCGGGGCCTCTGCCCATGCCTCTCCCACGCCCTGTGCAGTTCCAGGAAACCCTTTTCCTTGTGCCTCTCCCAAAATGGTCTCTGGGCATTTGAAGCTGACGTGCCAATGGTGCCCGTCAATGGAAAACTGCACGGGCCATCCAGATGGGCAAGAGCTGGCCCCGGCCATGCTCTCTTCTCTCCCAGCCAGCCTCGGCACCCCCAGCACGGATCAGCAGGCAGTAATAGCAGGCATGACAAAGTAAGCCTGGAGAGAGGCTGTGTGCAATCCCAAGCATAGAAAACCCAGAGTAAATTGAACCTTAATTTCTTTCCGTGAAGCACTTAATGTACCCAGAATCCAAGATGGATGTCCGGTTGTTTCTGTGTAACAAAATAATGCAAAGGATAAATTATTTAAAACGCAAGTGCATCTTTATATAGAAAAATGGTGCCCTGCACACTGGCAGCCCCGGCTGCCTTATTTATAACCTCGCAAGAGGCCGCGTAACCTGAAGGACAAGCGTCACGCAGAGAAGCGGGGCGCTGGTCTGCAGCCCAGCTGACACGCGCATCCGTCTTTCCTGGCTACACCTAATAAAGCCCGAATGACAAAAGGTGACATACTGTATGTGTTTTATCTCATTAATAAATAAGCATATTTATCTCTTAAATCAGATGTGACTTGCACCACAACATCAGTAATTAAATTAAATATTGATGTGTGATGGTTGTGTGCCGGGGCTGCATGGGGAAGTGGAATTGCCATATCTAATTAACATCTTGCAGAAGTGGCCCCATTAGGGTTGTTAGTTAAACCTCCAAATGGTAATACTAACAAAAGCGTAACTAGCACTTAACAACCCTAATTAATAGGAACCTCATTAGCTGTGACTAACATCTTCTCTTTCGTGTTTTGGGGGGCTGCCACCTGCACTTCCTCGCAGGAGCGGGAAGTTGTGACCGGTTTGGGACCGGGGACTCGGCTGTGCTTTGTCTTCAAGTCTCAAGGAGACAGACTCGCTCGTTCGCTCCTTTGAAGAAACAGACAGCAGCATCACAGGGCTAGGGATCATCACAGGGGGGGAAAAACACCGCGGAGACTATTTTAATAAGGACTCCAAATCTCCTGCCCTCCAAGATCAGAAGTGGGCTGGGCGTGCGTGTGTGGAGCGCCTTTGTCCTTTGTCAGGCACGCGAGAGTGGCTGCTGCCCTAGGTTTTGAAGCTTCACCTCCTCCTCACTTTACAGAGACAATTCTCTCCTTGGAGAAGACTACAAGGATATTTTGCTGGCATGCTCATTAAATGCCAGGGCCTCGTAAGCAGTTCGGCGATGCTATCGTAATTCTGATTGCTGCTCTACTGTACGCTGAGCCGAGAATACAAAATGACTTCACTTAGGAGTAGACAGATTCCAGCCCTGAGTTTAGGAGAAACTCTCACTATTAATCCACTGTGACTATCACTCCCTTCTGTAATATAATCCAAACAGTGGCTGTTACATGGACGGGATGCGTTACATCATTTGAAGTGATTAATGCTCGTGTTCATTTAACAGCTACAGATGCTATTCTCAGCTGCGACCGAGCGAACAAAAATCAAGTGTATCGCGAAGCGATTTCCCAGTTTTGCTTCAGAAGCTGTTCCAGACCCTCCCACCCTCCCCAGGCGTCAGTGGAAAGAGTTTTCTGCGGAGGACAAGAAGAGCGACAATATAGGGAATTGTGTCCGCCCAGCTGCCTCCGAAAATGCGATGCCATGCCCGCGTTCGGGTGACATCATGGGACACAGCGCCCGCTTCTCATGCGCCTCGCTGCATACCGAACCGCAGCTGGAGCGCGGATGGGCCTATGGTATTTTGGGTCTCGGTAGTGGAGGGAAACAGGAGATCGCGTTCATCCGGTCACCATCCGGGTCTCCCAAGAACTCTGCCTCCCCCGTCTCTTCCCCTCTCCTCCGAGGGTAGAAGCAGCAGCGACATTTTGGATTCAAGAGGGCGAAATCAGGATTTTAAATGGGGAGACATTTGGGTTTCCTACATGAACTCGCCAGCCCCGCTCCACCTCCAGTGCGACGGCACAAGCAACCCAAAGAGGGAGCGGACTCTCCATCCTTGGAGGTTTATAGGGCTCGGGTAGACCAAGCCGTGGCAGGGATGATGGAGTTGGGGCCGGTCCTGCTTGGAGCAGGGGGTGGACGAGATGTGACCCCCTGAGCTCCCTTCAGCCCTCATTGTCTATTTGTCTATGACCCCGCACAAGCAACAGTCAGAGCTACAGGGGCTTCTGCCCATTAAAGCAGGAGTGTAACACCAGTGCAAGGACACGCCTTTAAAAAGTCACTTGGGACAGTGGCACTTAGGAGCATATCCCCTGCTTTGCACCTCTGAAGCCCTGCAGGCAGCCGGTTCCCCATAGCCTTTCTCTGTGCAGACGTCGGGTTCAGACAGCCGGACCCGGGCCGGATTCAGCCCTTGGTCCATGGGGAACAGGGAGCCTATCGCAGCGGTTATCAACCCTGGAGGCGCCCCTAGCAAAACGTCAGCTCTTAGTTTTCACTACTGTTTTTTTTTTTTCCTTCTCAGCCGAGGTCCTTGCGGTGCTGGGGAACACCAGGATCTGCCCCATGCCCTGTACACGATGCTGCTGTACCTAGTTTTCGGTCGCTCTCCTCCCCGAGCAGCATTTGTCCGGCTGGCGAGAGGCCCCCAGCGTGCCTCTGGTCTGCGATGTGCTCAGGCACCTGGGGCCAGAGGTCCCTGGCCGTCCCGTGCCCCCAGGGCCGCACCAGGGCTGAAGCACAAGTGCCGACAGACTGCAGCAGCACCCCGGGGTGCCCATCACCAGACACCGCCGCAATCACACAGCAGCGCGTGCACCTGCCGTTCTATTTTTACTGCTAATAGCACCGAGGAATGTGCAGCTCCTATTTTGGGGACAAGGATCCTCTTGTTCCTCCCCCTCCTCCAAGCATCGGGCTCCCAGTCACCTTCCTTCTGCTTGGCAAAGGCAGGGCACAGCTGCCTCGTGCCAGCCAAGCCAGCACTCCCAGCTCCCCGGTCCAGAGACGACTTCACTTCCCCGGCCCGCTTCCCAGCTCCCCATCAAGGCTTGCAGGTACTGGATGCAAACCCCCTTGCTGTCGGCGGCAGCTCCCTGCCCTGCCTAGAGATCAGCTTTCCTAGTCATTCAGAGATAATTGCACCACATAAAACCTCAGCTCATTTGCCCCAAGCTTGGTTCTGCTAGCCACCTGCTAGCCTGACTAGTCGTAATTACCCTGATTACCAAGGCAGGGTTTTAGCACCTAAGCATGGAGTGACTCAGCAGAAGAGCCTGGCATCTCTCTCCTCAAGCTGGTGCCGGTTGCACTCCCAAAGCAGCAATGTGGAGGGGTCTGCAGGAGGAGGCCTTGTTCCAGCGCGGGCGCGAGGGTCTGATACCCGATCCCCCGGGACGCTGGTAGCTGGGGCAGAAGATCCCCTGGGCGAGCTGCAGACAGGCCTCGCGGCTGCCCCGAGGTCTAAGCACAGCCCGGCTCAGCAAGCAGCCAAGCCTCCGCGAGAGCCGGGACCAACAATGGGCGCGCCGCTTTGCGATCAGACCAGCGTCAGCGCCAGCGCAGTCTGCACGGTCTTCTACGCAGCGGGGCAACACTTGTGCCCTTGAACTCAAGCTGCTCCTCGGTATTGTCTTAATGCACGGACATACAAGTCTAGGTTTCTGGTTGCGGGGGTCTTGCCTCGCCGTTCGGGCTCAGACCATTTGCCACATTTGGCATCAAGGAGGAGTTTTACCCCCTGGTCGGATCAGCATGGGCGGTGGGGCTCTGCTTTCCTCCGCAGCCAGGCGCACGGCCCTCTGCCTTTGCTCTCTTAAACCTGCTTTAAAAACACGGCCAGACATGGGCACTGCTCTTGTCCCCCTTGTCCTGCAACAAGTTGGGGTATGTTTGATGCTTTGGTCCTTTTAGTTGTGTGCCAGGGTTGTTACCAAAGGTTTTAAGAACAGGTTAGACAAGCACTTGTCTTGAGCAGGGGCTTGGATGAGATGCGACCCAGCCCAGCTGCCCTACGATGCCATGATGTTTGTGGTCATCCCAACAGAACAAACTGGCTCTATCTGGCTTGCTAGTGAAGTGAATCTGGCAAACCCACGGTCCCGTTCAGGTGTGCTGGCTTAGCACGAACGCATGGGAACCCACTGCTGCAGCGCTGCTCTGCACTCCTCCTCACCACCATATCCCCCATCCCTCATTTCCTCCTTCTCCCGTCCCGCTGGCAGGGTGCTGGGACGTGGCAGTGGCCAGTCACGAGCTACCGGTAACCTCGTGGCTACTCATTTCAGAGAGGTTTCAGGGTTTCCTCAAAGGAGACCCCACAGCACTGGCCAAACGCCCCTTCTTTTGTCTCTTCATTCCATGCAGGAAGAGCACA
>JAGPOW010000145.1:1262464-1289916 GCA_030014935.1 Caiman crocodilus
GGTGCCAAGGCCGATCATCAATCCCACGTGGCACCGCTGCCAAGCTTCAGACCCCTGACGTATCGGGGTAGTGCTATGGGACCGAGACCTGGGGTCGGAGGGTGCCTGGTACCCAAATTCCACGTTTCCTACCGCCTTGCTCCGTGTGTAGTCATCGACTCCCGTGCAAATCAGGACGGTTGTGCTTCACGCTCATTTAGCAGCGGGGTCGCTGACAATGCAGTGGGAAGTCGGGGCTATTGTCTTCCAGCCCCTGCACCTGTATTTCTTTTTTCGAGCTACGTGCGGTGCAGGACGTACGGCGATATGTAATTAACACTTGCTAAGAGCTCCTCCGCCTGAATTATTGAAGATTTTTATTTTAAGGAGAACCCTCTTTTTTTAAAAAAGGAGTAGGTTAGGAATATCAAAATAAACCAGAGAAAGCAAAGAAATCTAAGCTTCGCCGTTATTATTCATCAGACTCCCAGAAATGCATTATAATGTACTATAGGCTGTAAGACTAAAAATTATTCCCCACTGAAATGGTATTCACACAGCTTCTGCTGTACTGAGGCGTACATCGTAATATAATCATAATAACTAAAGTAAGTTTCCCTTGGGGATTATACCTCTGTGTGATTTAATCCTTAAATTTGTTTTGCTTTCATCCCCAGGAGAAGAGAGATTTCAGTTATAAAGTATTCTTCCTAGAAATATCAGACACTGTGCACATGCATTCATAATCTGCACTTACATTTGCAAAACCCAGACCAGGGGCGAGCAGAACTGCAAGCACCAGTGTTATCATTTTGTTTGAAGAAACAGTGTCTGCTTTACAAAAAAAAAAAAAGACGAAAAAGAAAAAGAAAGGCGCGTTGGAGGGAGGAGTCCTGCTCATCCGGGAAAGTCCTCCGCCTGCTCCCCACATAGCAGGGGAAATCATTTTGCTTTCAAGAAAGGTCTGTCACTCAAGGTGGATGAAAAGCAAAGATCAGAAAGCTGGGATTTCACTAACCTTGGAAACAAACATAAAGGAGGATGCTAAGAGCGTGGAGCGGGTGGGTGCGCAGGATCAGAGCACGCTAGGCTGGAAGGGACCTCAGCAGGTCACGTCTAGTCCAACCCTCTGCGCAAGGCAGGGTCATCTCTGCACGTGTCTGTCTAACCTGCTCCTAAAAACGTCCGCGGATGGAGATTTTGCAGCCTCCTGGCAGCCTGGTCCAGTGCTTTTAAAAGTATCTCGGCACTTCGGCAAACTCTGGGTTCGTGCCGGAGCTCCACGCGCACCGGCCCCGCGCAGACCGGGAGAAGGGTGGCCGCGCCGGCCCAGCCCCTGCGAGCTTTGCTGAGCGGGTCTGGGAGCCGGTGCGGTGCACCCTTGCACCATGTAAACACGCGCGTCGGCATTTATAGCGCATGATATAACAGAACAGCGCGCCTGTACAATCACCGGTGTTACCTGCAGGACGCTACTTGTCTTTGACCAGCAAGGAGACGTGGATTGCTAAGACCCAAATCCCTGAAGGGCTCTCGGTGCCTTACTCCCCTCGCTTTCAGCTGGCGTACTGGTGGTGATTTCAGTGAGAGCAAGGCACTTGAGAACCTGGCTAACCATCACTGAATGAGACCAAGGAGCCTAAATCACCTGGGCTTTGCAATGCCGGGCACGGCCAGGCCTCAATACCTTTAAAACCTGTGCCTGGGCTCCTCCAACTTTAAGGTGGTTTGGAAAAACCTACCTTTTACAACCTACCTCCCTGTGCTTGACTTAGTTTTCATCTTCCTGGATGCAAACCAAATATCAGAGAATGCCCCGAAACCTCCCTTCCTACAGCCAGGGACCAGACTGAGCCCCCGTTTCCCAAGCACTTGGAAAGTGAAGGCGTTTTCCACCCCTCGCACAACCGCAGGCGATTAAAAAATGCTGCTAGCAAGGCAGGATCAGGCCCACATTTTCCAGCATTTCGTCCAATCCATCTGCTGTTCAATCAGGAAAGTTCAGCTTGGGCTCTTCTCTGATGCCGGCTGAACAGCTCAGTGGGGGTCAGAGTGATTCTCGTCTTTGAAAGGCTTGTCTTCCCGTCTTTGTTTAAGGCTGTGGCGATGGCATGCAAAACCCCCGCGGCTTCCAGCTGCACTTCCCAGTGCACATCTGCACATGCCCAGTGTCTGCTGGCACGACTATCACTGGGCTTCTGGGCTCCACAAAAATCTATTAACGACAAAGAGCCCATGTGTCTACAACAGACTCTGACTTAAAGACTTGGTCATAAAACCCAAATGCTGAGCACCAAACAGCCCTAACACTGCAGGAATTGCCTAGGAAACACCATACAGCAGCAGCAGTTTGGAAACAGCAGTTTAAGATGCACAATGGTCTAATAACAGTTACATCTGCTGAATAATGTTCTAGCCCCATATGCAGTAATGTTACTACAAGGCAGGAAAAGGCAAGCAGCCAGTAGCATACTGATAGTGTGACGAGCACAAAGCACAACCCTGCTCTTCAGTCCGCGAGCCGCTCACCCTTCGGAAAACGGGATCCCCTCCAGCAGGCTAACATCACGAGCAATAATCCCGCTAAATGAACTGATTATCATGACCGACCGACCAGCAGCTTCGTCGACCACTGGTGTTTTAAACTACTGATGCAGAAGGAGCGCTCTTTTCATCAAGGAAGTCCATTGGAGTGACTTCATTTGGGAGCAGGTAGCCCGTTTCCTACAAAAACAGAGGGGAAGGAAGCCTTTTCTGAACTTCATCTATTTATTGAGTCTTCTAAAACACGGACAAATAGGATGGCCAACAGGGAGCCCTTCCTTACCTTTCTATTTAGGTTGGCAGAGGGACACTTCACCTTTGGCTATAGCTTTCCCTTCTTCTTGAAGAGTTACTAAAGCAGTGACCTTCGCTGCCAGCTTTCGCCCACCCCGCGACTATTTTGGCACAGGTTAGCTCGCCATGTTAGCTGATACTGGCCCAATACGCAACACCCGTGTAGCAGTTATTAGCCCATAGCTAGGAGCAGCGAGGGCTGTCCTGTTTCTCGAGGCACTTACACGCAGTATGCACAGAGTGCTGGGAAATACCAGACCTGATGGATGGAGGTGAGAGAAGAAGGATTTTGTGCGCCGCGTACACACCACGGCAGGCCACTGACCGTTGCGGTGGTGCTCAACAAGCAAGGCAAGCAGCTCGTGGCGCCTTCGGCATGCATGTCGATCGCTATGTCCACTTCCCAGGTGATTGATGCCCATTCTTTGCAAGAGCAGCCACGGCGTCCAGGGGATCTATTCCCCCTTTCAGTCGCTCTTCACTCCCCACCTGAGGATCACGTGCTGCCCTGCAAGTCGTTCCCAGCTGCACCGCAAGGGCTGCTAGCAAGGCAGCCGCGAAGCCTGACAGCTGGGCTAGTCCAGGTAAAACCACGCTTGCAGGCCCTGAAACCAGGACGCAAAGGGATTTCCCCTCCTGCTTTCGAATGACTCCTGCCCGCGGAGGTTGGGCCGTGCTCGTCTCCAGCTGCTTGTGTCGCTCCCAGCTGCATCCTCTGGCTGCACCGGCGCGATGCCAAAGCGCTGGCAGAGGTCTGTGAGCCAGAGGGGAGGCAGGGCACAGGTGGAAGAGGGTCCTAAGCTGGCTCGCGGTGCCTGGGAGGCACACGGCACTACTCACATCCTTCTCTTCCCTCGTGCCTGGGCTCGCACAACAGGGAAGAGGAGGAGGGCAGCTACATCAAAGGACCTGGCAGGAAGTCAATGGGAGTTGGTGGATAACGCATCCACTTCCTCCCCAGCCCCAGCCTTTTCCAGAAGAGGCTGTACCGTGGTGCCTGGTTCCCACCAACTCCCACGGACTCTTCTCCACAGCTGATGCAACCACGGACCCGTGGTCCTGGACCTCCACGGGCCCGGCGCTCCATAGCACCAAGCCACGGCGCTCCTGGCCGCATGCCCTCCTCCCTAAGCGCTGCAAGCCAGCTTCTCTTCTCGGGGTGGCCCTTGCCACCTTCCCTTCACTGTCAGCAAGAGCAGGAACCAAGGCCCCGGCACACGTTCACTTAATGGCGTGGTGGGACCCACTTCCCGATCCGAACTCCTGCCGTGCCACACATTCAAGACTCCAGCGTGGTCCCAGCGGATGACTGTGGGTCCCAGCTTCTGCCTAGGGCCGGTCCTAGAGGCCCCACCACGAGCCGCCTGGTAGGGACCCTGCCACACGTTTGATTTAAGGTGGGATGCAAACCAGCCACAAAATGATGACACATACTTCCTGTTTCATTGTGCCATTTCTTGCCTGGTTAAATATTTAAGATGTGTTTAACCAATTAGTTGCATCTTCCGTGTAACATGTGCAGGGGCCCAAGGGACAGAGGCCACGATTGTGCCTGCCACCCCAGCAGGACGCTGGCTACCGGAGGACCATCGCAACACAGAGGAGTCTGCAAACAGCCCACGCGCGGCTGGGAATGACACCGGAGGAGGAGAAGCCACGGGGGTGTTGTCACGCGTGTGCCGGGAGCCGACCGGGTGCTTGGGGATGTGGCACCAAGATAACGACGCTCCCTTAGCTTGACTGCGGGTATTTGCACCGGAGAGCTTGCAAAGAGGAATTTTTCTAATCGTTTCAGCGGTCTAATAAAAGACATCGGCTTCGCCCAAAGAACCTCATCCCTTCAGCAGACCGTGCCTGACAGCTGGGTGCTGTGGCCATAAAGCAACCAGGACCATGACGGGTGCCTGGCAAGTCCTGGCCCACCCCGCCCTCCCCTTCCTCATTCACCGCAGCCGTCTCCGGTGTCCGAGCTGGCGTCTGAGCATCCCTTCCTGGTGCTTTGCAGGGCCGCAGCCGTGCCAAGAGCGCGGGGATGAGGGGGCTTCCCCACTCCCACACCAGCCCTTTTTCTTTATGCAGTAAAGGAACCCAGCGTATGTCTCCGTTCCCTTCGCAGAGCTGTCCCTGCGCGAGGGAGGCAGGATCCAGCACGCCCCGGACCTGTTACTTAATGCACCCCAGCCGTGGCTTCCCGTGGCATCTTCACGCCGCTGTGGGGCTTCTCCTCTCGGAAGTACTGCGGGCTGGAGTCTTCTGGGTCAGTTCTCAGGGTTTTAAACCCACAGGGAAATTGGGAAACCCCATGTTTTGTCACGAAGCAACAGCCTCGCTTCCAGCTGACACGTTCCCAGCTACCCGGCCTCGGCAGGAGCTACCCCGACTCCCACGCCACCCGAACCCGCCACGACATGCACAAACCCCTGCACGTAGCCTAGGTGCCAGCCCACCCATCGACTGCCTTCCACCCCGCAGACGGGATCAGCCCTTTCCCATCCTAACCAGCAAAGGGCTGCAGTCGAGCAACTGCAATGAAAGCCCCGAGCCGCGACTCCACTACGGGGCCCAAAATAGCGCCTCTTCCCCCGCCTCCATCGGCAGCCTGGGGACGCTTTCAGGCCTTTCCTGTTCCTCTCGTCCTTGCGACGCGGACACCGCCCCGTCTCCCAGTCCACGCTCCGTTGCACAGCCGCAGGCCTCCGAGCATTCGCTTAAACCAAATTAAGCCAGGGTGTTGCATATTTACCGGAGAAGACTGGAAGGAGTGAGCATGCCTGGAAGAAATTTGTAACTCAAAAACACCGTGAGCAATCATCTCCGTACTCAGCAGAATGCAAATGCTGTGCTGAAGAGAAACTGTTGCTACAGACCAGCGCCGGAAAAGAGAGCCACCCTTCAGCACTGCAACCAGGCCACTGAACGTGAACCTGGCCTTGAAGGGTTACAGCCTTTCCCTGCGGGAACTGTGGTGCTGGGTGGGCACAGCAGAGGCGGGTGCACGTGCCAAGCTGAGCGGGGTTTATCAGCCCCGGTGCCATGCAGCTGCCTCC
Source organism: Caiman crocodilus (assembly GCA_030014935.1). NCBI lineage: Eukaryota > Metazoa > Chordata > Crocodylia > Alligatoridae > Caiman > Caiman crocodilus. The sequence continues at coordinate 1,268,329 of JAGPOW010000145.1, forward strand.
CTTGTGAGGGTAGGTCTGCCGTGCCCTCCCGCTGCACCCTCACCGCCTGGTGCCGGTGGCGGCTGGGGGTTGCACTGCGGGGTGGAGGGATCTGCCCTGATGAGGAGCCACAGCCAGGGCCTGGTCTGTCTGCTTGGCACTGACACCAGTGCAGATCCCCCGGCAAGCCTGGCAAGCAGGGTCCCCTCCGGGCAGGGGAGGGAGGAGGCGCTGCTGCCCTTGCGCCTGCCTCCTTGGAGGCGCTCGCGGCTCCGTGCAAGCCCCGCGTTTGCCAGGGCTCAGCAGGAGCTTCCACCCTACGGCCTTGCAGCTCTGCGGTATTGCTGTCCCTAGGCTGCCCAGCCGTGGTCACAACCCAAAGCTGGTCCGTGCGGAAGGGAGAACCCCGTGCACGTTGGATGCGTGCGAGGTCGCTCCTCCCAGCGCTGAATGATGGCCGCAGGATTGGTGCAGAAGAGATCCGGCGACCACTGCAGGGGGCTGAGCATCGGGGACGGTGCCTTGCATGCGGGGAATGTGGCAGGGCCACGCTCATCCACGACCACGGCTCGCTGCAAGCCGAGATGACGTGAATATTACGGTCTAGGAGAAGACAAAACCCACCTCGTCCTCTTTAGGAAAAGGATGTGCCCTGAGCAGCGGGCTCTTCCCGCAGGCTCCTCTGCTGCTCCTAGACAAAGCCCGGAGAGCATTTCGTTGTCCAGCCATGACGTTGGGGAAACTGCTGTTTCTGTAACACGCCAAGGAGCCATTCCTAAGCTGCTGTGCAGTGCAAAATGACCTACTCTGTCGCTATTATTTATTGCATCACAATAGAGCTTAAGGGCACCGATCAAAGGTCGGTGCTCCGTTGGGCTAGGGCTTGTGCAGACACACGGTGGATAAGACAGCCTGTGCCCCGCAGAGCTCACAGTCCGGGCGAGGACGTGATGCAGACGGTGGATGGGACACGCTGGAGGGAGAAAAAGGAGGAAGCAGAAGCAGAAGCACGATTTTGCCCATGAAGCAGGACTCTGAGCTCAATATCCGCCACGCACGGCTGGCTGGCATCAAAGATGAGTCACGGGAAGACTTTAAAGGAGGTTAGAGAAGCGATTTCTCCCCGGGACTTTCCCCTGGGCATGAGCACTCACCTGCGGGAAAGCACAGGGGAGTACCGCGGGGACTGTGGGCCGTCACAACACACACGGCGCATGGGCCAAGAGTTCTGCCTCCGAAGGGGATCTGACCTCCTCCCATGCACCCAGGTGCACACTTGTGTCTCTGACTTGAGCAGATAATGAAATCAGCTTTAAAGGTGCCAATGATGTAATTATAACAACACACAGACGACGTCTCAGCATTTTGAGACAAACTCGAGCCAAGCGCACTGCCAACATGCCACGCTTCTCGCTTCCCCTTTGAAATCAGTGGCTTTATGCATTTCAAAGGGGGCTTTGTTTCACTTGTTTAGCACCAGATGCAAATACGCTGGCAGGTAAAGCAGAAAGGAAGATGCTTTTCTGACTTGCGGAGAGCAAAGCCACCCAGCAAACAAAACCTGCACCCCTGCCTGGGGGGGGGCTCCGTTCTAAATAAAGGTATTTTCGAGGTTAAACCTGCTCAGGACAAAGAGGGGTGAATAGTGTCCCTGGCAGATCCCTGCAGACACTTGAGGGGAAAGGGCCAAAGCCTGCTGGATCTAGAAACCAGGGCATGGGCCAAGATCTGACAACCTTTGAGTAGCAAAAGGTGAAACCCAGGCGCATCAAATACATCACAAATAACTGAGTGATGTTCACACAAACGTTTCACAAGTAACTGAGGGGCAACTCTAGTACTCGGAGGGCACGTCTGCACGGGTGCATTTACTGCGCGGTGCGCGACATTACTGCGCAGCAGGGGCGCACGTCTACACGTGCACACCCAGACAGACTGCGCAGGAAACACCGTGCATCATGCAGGTAGCAAATGTCTGGCCGCTTACTTACTGCACAGCAAAGCACATGTAGACACCTTACTGCACGTAACACTGTGTGTGCGGACTGACTCGAGACTAACTTTAGTCCCAGTTCAGACCACACACAGCATTAACGTGCTTCAACACCCGCCTATTCCCACTTACTGCACAGGAACTTACTGCGCAGTATATTTAAACTGGCAGAAATGCACGTGCAGACACGCCCAGGGGGCAGGCGCTCCAGAGGCAGCATCCACCCTCCGCACTTGCCCGGCGGGGGAGAAGATGCCATTTGGAGCGGGACGGGATTAGCACATCTGCTCCCCGTGTCCGCGGAGGCAGGTAACACAACTAAGCGTTCTGCTGCCACGTGCTAGTTTGCAGGTGCCGCCCGGAGCAGGACGAGTCTTTCCACTGGCAGAAATCAATCCCTATGGCAGGCATCACGCCTCGGACCTATCGCTAGCTGAAAAAGCTCTTTTAATGCATGACACCTGCACCGACCAGACCTGTCGTCAGCTGAGCGGCCAGCTCTTCCCTGCTGATCCTCACACACTCTTCAGCCTTGATCCCACGAGCACCTGGATTAAAGTTTCTCACCGGCGCGGCTCTGGACAAGGGCAGAGTGTGCCGATTAATACGCAGCAGGAGCACTCCCAGCTCCAGCCGATAACGAAGGGGGTGGGAAAGGAGGCAAAGCAAAATTCCCTTGCTAATTTGTCACGGTGCTGGAGAAGATTTCCCCCATTATTTACGCAGCCCTAACAGGGGCTCGGCCTGTGCGGAGCTTGCCCCTGCCGGGAGTGGCATCCACGCGGCGTGCGTGACGACGGAGGGAAGCCCGATGCTATCGTAGCGGAGGCCTTTCAACAAGAAATGTCATTCTGGGAGAGTCACGCGTGGCCCTTGTGCCACACAGCGTGCGAGGGCTCGAGCGCGGCCCGCGGGGGTTATTCTCCCGTCCCTAGCGTGTCCTGCCTGGCTACGCCGGCAATGTCTGCAGCGCCACGCGGGCATCTCCACGCAAGGGAGAGCCCGTGACCTCCGACGACTGCCCGCCTGTGTGTGAACATGGCATTGCCACGTCTGCGGCGCTGGGGGACGTGAAGGAGCTGGGAGGGCGTGGGAAGATTTATTCTGGGGCTGTGCGAACCGGGACTGGGAGAGGGCTGAGGCTTTTCGGGGTGCCGGCGTCCTCTTCCACACCTGCCAGTCGCTGCAGTCCTCCCACGGGCCTTGCCACTGCCGCAGGGCCGGGTGGTGTGGAGGGCCGGAAGGGAAGGATCGGGTACCGCTGCCAAATCCAAAGACCCCCGAAACAAGTGTTTCAACCCCCACGAGCCCCAGCCCTGCGCTCAGGGGTCCCACGAGCCCCCCTTTGCGTGGACAGGACCAGCTGGAGCTGCGAAGCGCGTCGGGAAGCCAGTCTCCGACGGCAGAAACCCCAGGCGACGACTCCACCTGCGCTAACGCTGCACCCCCCGCCTCGCGCACCCCCCGGCGAGGGGAGCTGCCCGCCCGTTCTTTCCCAGACATGTTGTCAGGCCCGTGGCTGCGATGATAGAGCTGACTAGGTCTTCATTATGAAATATGGAGACATTTCAAACCCCTTGCTTCAACTTTAATTTGTGCATTATAGCGGCTGCAAGTGCCCCGTTTATCATAATAGACTCCCTTATTATTTATCTGTTCATGCAAAAAATAAAATTATGAAAACGGGTTTAAAGAGAAAAATAGGTTTAATGAGTGGAACTGTCTGCAGCCCCCCGTGCGCGGGGAGGGCGGGCTGAGCCGGGAAGAGAGGGGGCTCGTCGCTACACTTCAATGCGGCTGCCAGAAGGAATCCGCTCGAGAAGAGAACAGAACCTCAACATTAAACCGTATTTCTTCCAGTCAAAAGCTCTCTGTGCATAATTCTGCTTGGCAGGTAAATGCTCCAAGTCAAATCCCTGTCTCCGTCTCTAGTAACTTCCCCGGCTCGCTCGGAAACTTCCATTTGCTATTCACATCCTCTGCGCGGCGTAGCCTGGCCCTCCGTGCCTGACCCGCGGCAAAGAGGGAACTGATCCCCCCGGGGACAGAGTATTACTCCGCAGAGGCTGAAGAGGCTACGCAGAGCCTTTTTTTCCTCCTTGCTGCTTTTCAGACACGTCGAGGTCCCCGTGGCGGATGCTGAAAGGTGCCAGGCTGGCAGCGCTGGAGGTGGAGCAACCCCGTTTGACCACGGGGCAAAGAGCAGCCCAGCAGAAACACAGGGAGCGCCTCGAGCCGGTCCTTCGCCGGCCGCCTCCGAGGCCAGGGAGAGGAGCACGGACCCTGTGCCCCAGTCTTCTCGGGGCCGACTGTAGCCGCGGGGCGCGCCGTGCCCTGCCCTGGCCCAGTGCCCCCAAAAGAACAGGTGAGTTTTGCAGCGAAGGAAGTCTGCTCTTCACTTTTCTTACTGCCTCTGAATACGACATAAAAGAAACAGCCTGCGTGCAGAAGAAGGCCAGTGCAACGCAAGATGTGCACAATGAGCGCGCGTCGAGAAGAACGGGTGGTTCGTGCTCCTCGCTGCGTTAGAAGGCCTGCCGCCGGCGCAGAAAGGTCGACCAGTTACAGCTGGGCAAGTCATAAACCACAGTCTTTGCGCCTATTCTTTCTCACTGTTTGCTACCAAAGAAAAAAATCCCTTTTGAACAGGGAAACCACACGTGGGAAATGGTCCCCTTCCTTTGTCATGTAGAAACCAAGCACCTTCTTTCCTCTCTGCTCCCGCCACAGTTCACGTCAGACCCTGCTTGCGCTGCAGCCCTTCTGCTCGTGCTGAAGGGGCACGGCTGAGACCCCCACGCTCCCTACGTGTGCGAGTTAAAAGGCGGATTTGAACCCAGCCCTGCTGAGGTGGGAGGCGAATGCATTGGGCTTGGTTCCCCCATGGCCTGGGCATCTCTCTCGCTGTCTGCCCAGCCCGCCATGCCCACATGCTAACTGTGATTTCAGCTGCAAACCACCTCTCCCAGGGCTGAGCAAATGGCGTGGGAATGCAGGGGCGCTGGGCAGAGGGGCCCTCAATACCCAATGAGGGGCCTCGCCAGCCTGAAGCCAGCTCTGAACCGGCACCGTCGTGCCTTGGCGCACCGAGAGGTCGCTTGCGGATCCCGAGTCCATCCTTCTCGCCGCTCTCGATGAAGCGATGCCCCGCATCCTCCAGCGCAAATGGAGAAGCTCTTCTTCTCTGACGAGGTCTCGGAGACGGCGTGACCTTGAGGACGGCTTGTCGCAAGGGGAAGCAGGCGCCAGGCTTTGCAAAGCGTGCTCCGGGAGGCAGACCCCGCTCCTTCCCCAAATGTATTCAGAGCAGAGGCAAACTCTTCCCACTGCAGTTCAAGGCTGTCTGAGTGTTCACCTGTAGATACGCAGATAAACTTCTATCATCGACTTCCAGGTTTCTGTGGGCTGGTGTGTCAGCAACAGCTACACTGATTTAGTGCAATAGCTCCAAATGGATTAAATCACAGAGAGTCATTTGAATTTTACCCAGGCTTGTCACACAAATCTCAGAAACTGCTGTCTTGCATGAAAACTTCCTCTTGATACTTCTGAGGAGTCATGATAGAAACCAGAAATTAGGCTGAAAAGATGCTAGGAAGACTCCTAAGCGTGGAGCTCAGAAGCAGCACAAATAGCAGGTCTGATTAGCAACAGTCCCCATGCTGTATTAACAAACGACTGGCTCTTATTAAGCAGGATCGGCTTCCTTTGAATGTATTAGCACCGATGTCTTATTGTGCTTGAAAGAAGTGGGGACGAGCTGCTTTCCCCAGCAGACCTATTTAACAAGGGATGTTACCGTGGTTTGACTTTTTAAATATTTTAACCTACATAACTTACCGCATACTACCTAACCTACATAACTCACCGCAGTTTCACTTTTTGTGCTGCTTGTTGCATAAAAAAAGACACCTAGGATTTACCTGGAATTTCCCCGGCTGCCGCAGCGGCGTGCACAGGGCGAGGAGATTTGGCGCTGAGGCTGGGGGGAAGGTAGGGTTTCACCCGCAGTCTCCAGTGATGGAGAGAAGTGGACTTCACCGAGTACTGGGTTCATTTCTATTCTGTCTGAGCAAGCGTGTCTGAAGCAGCCTGACGCCCGCGCAGCTGCCACTTCTGGAAGGGCTTGAGCGAACGATTCATACCGAATAATCTCGCGGACCTATTCTTCATCCCTTCTCTTGGTGGACTCGGGGAGAAGCGACTCTGATTTTTCTCCGCTTTGTTCATTTTTAGAGCTCTTTTATGAAACCTTTAAGGGTCCCACTTACCCTGTGGCTTGCTAAGAGAAAGTCAAGCGCTGCTACTTAATCATCACTGGTCACAGAAGTCACCTGATATTATTTCTGTTTCCTGATTGACTCATAATCGAGTTCCAGATTCAAAGACTCCCAGAAAATGCATTTTAAATTCAGTTTCTGCCGGTGCTGTGCGTGTGAACCGAAACGTGCTTTCGGTGAGAATACCCGCTACCAACACTCGCACGCTGGGGTGTTTTTACAGGTCGGCCTGAAACGGCACAAACACGCACACACGGCAGAGCAACAACGCTTTTTTTCTCCTTTTTTAACAGATATTTGTGCATTGTTTTCCATTCTGCAGAAAAACCGGCCGCAGAACAGGCATTTTATCTTCCCGACTATACATTTAACCTCTCTCCGCATTAACCCAGCTTTGCATTCACACCGGGCTGCTGACATGATAACTAGATGTGAGAAAGCCTTAGGGATGTTTTAGGGTTTGTTTCCTCCTGCCCCTCCGCCTGGAGCAGACGCCTGAGGGAAAATCTTCCTATAAACCTGACTCTTCCCCGCCAAAAGGCAGCAGCAGGATAGATGCAGCTGGAGATTTTCCAAAGGGCAGGAGTCGGCCCCAACTCGTCTCGCCTTTCCGTCCTCTGGCTTGGTAGCACCGCCGGTCACAAGCGCCCCGGGGACGACTGCGGCTCTAGCGAGGAGGGCAGAGGAGAAGGTGGCAGCTTTCAAAACAGTCACTGAGGGTTTGCTTTTGCTACAGACTTTACTCACCCCAAGCCCCTCCACTCAGACACCACGGTGCCTTTGTCTCCTTTGTCCGAGGTCGAGGATAAAGCTTGCACAACTGCTAACAGGATCGCCCGCGGTGTCAATGCAACCTCCTTCCGTGCAAGGGCCTCCAGTGCCTTCCTCGTGCTCCCCCTGCGTGCCCAGGAAGGGGCAGAGAGGAAAGTAGTGCTGGGAGGGCGTCTCGACCAGGACTTGCCAGGTTTCCCCCAATTCACTGAGAACGAATTGCTCAGCCTGCTGCAGCGCGCCGAGCCAGGGGAGATGCGGAGAGAAGGAATTCAAGTGCAATGAAGTTGAGCCAGCTCTGCAGGGAAGAGTTACCTTCCAGGAAGAGGGGAAGCAGCTGTGGTCCTCATGTCCACACGCCCCGTACCTCCACCCAGAACCACCCTGTTCCTGGGAAACGTTTCAGATCACCACCTGGTAGCGTCGCACCTATGCCGCGCGCCACGGGTACCTGCTGTGAACATCCAGAACAGCTTTCTGAGGGATACCAGGCAAAATCCCAGTCTGATTCTGCTCTCCTATCCCAGTATGAACCAGTGTCACCAAGGCATGATAGTGGGGTACGTCATGGGATGACACCGCCACACTCACCCAGCTCTCTCATGTGTGCAGACCTGCACATCCCTGGCACACACACATGCACACACCTTTTTATTCTACTTCTTCAATGAAAAGTTAACCTATTTTTGGCCAAAGAGGCAGGGCATTCACTGGACAGCGGCTCACCCTGCACGCAGCTCCTGGCCAGCACCCACTAGAATAATCATCTGTTCCTTTTCCTTTGTTTTTTCGCTAGACGGATCCGGCTGCACCTGGAGGAGGGACTGTTCTGCCTGCCTAATTAACCCAGGTTGCATTAGTACATAATCGCACATACCTTGTAAAATATGTCTGGAATTAACAAATTGTAGAGGTAAGGAGAGAAAACATAAATATCCTCATTAACTCATACCTAGGTATACAAAACTTTACATAACATAAGCAGCAGCTGGAAAGACGCCCACAGACCTAATTGCATTTCTGCGCGGAGAGAACTTACACTCTCTGATCTCTGCTTTCCCCATTCATTTTAGTAATTACATGGAAAGAAGCGACTAACGTAGTTGTAATTAAATCCAAGAGAACCAACAATGAAGGATTTGTAGGTGCCTCTCTACAAAGGAATCAAAGCAGGATGCAAGAGGAGCTTGTCACAGCTGCGCCACGCACGTCCCTGCCAGTGGGACATTTCCAGCGTGCACGTGCACGTGCTCGGGGGTGGCTGCGGGGCAGGTCTGGAGCTGTCCTCCCACTTCTGTGTTAACTGCAGGTTCCCGCTCCCTTTGGGGACACCCCGGGCTCGCTGGAGCTGGGGCTGGGGCACAGAGACGCTGCCCCTCCTGCACAAGCCTGTCCAGGGGGATGCCGTGCACTAAGCGGCTGCGAAGGAGGGAAGGCAGACTCTCCCTCTGCCTGAAGAAGGGCGTTTGTACCCGAAAGCTCACAAAGAACAATTTTCCCAACTCAGTTGGTCTCACAAAAGAGATCCCATTTCCCCAGAGAAGGATGCGCTGCAGGGCTGGGTGCAGGGACCCTTGCGTACAGACTTGGGACCTGTGAGGTGGAAGAAAAGTACTGGCTCCACGAGGGGACTGGTAGAGGGAAACCCTTCCCTCCATCTGGACGGGGTGTCTTGCACCAGCCTGGTGCGTCTCGCACCAGCCCCGCATCCCTTCCTTTCACCCTGTGCTAAGTCTGGACACAACCTCCAGGATAAAAACACGGCGGAGGGGAGAGGACCCTGACGGGCATCGTCGTGCTGACAGGCCGCGTGCCGGGAGGATGCCATACCCAGCGCGTGGGGTGTTATCCATATCCAGGTGCGTTGGCAGCAAGGTTAGAGACTTTATGGCATGATATCCCCGCTCTGCCTTGCACGCACACAAGCACACGCAGCAACTCGGTCTACCTCCGCGTGCAGGCGCTGTGCAGATCTGCTCTGAGAACCAGAACAGAAGGTGCGCGCCAGGACAGAGCCTGGAAATTATTTTATCCCAACAGTCGCGTGAAGATTGATCTTGATTAAACCCGACCTGTAATTAACCCATTACCGCTGCCCCGCTGCTCCTCTCCGCGACGCTGACCTAGATGGCTGCGGGCACGCCGGCGCGGTCCGGTGCTGCGCTGGCAGGCAAGGCGCTCGCTCTGTTGCGATGGCGCGCTGCCAGTTTGCCAGGGCATGCCAAGCACCCCTCGCACGCTGCTGCTCTCTGGCACACGGCTCGAAAACCCACAGAGATGTAAACGCTCCTCATTTACAAATATGCAAATTTGTTTCTTTTCTGATATGCAAATAGGGAAATTACAAACAGCTAATTAGGGTCAAAAGAACTATTCATGCCAATTAGTGAAACTGATACCCTTTTATTTTGAGTAGCCGTGCCCTCTCAGCTCCCAGCTCCCGAGATGGCTCAATAAAGCTGCTTAAGCTGAGAGCTTTCATTTCAATGGAACAGTAATTCAATAGCGTTCAGCTCTGGTTTTCAATGCAGCGTAAGCACCGGCTCCAGGTGAGTATTGGAAGCCAGAATAAAGGGAGAGCCAGGGTTTTCAGCACAATTGCTCATCGGGACAGCGGGGATGGGAACGTGACAGGATGACACGAGCTTCAGGCCCTCCTCGGAGGTTGCTACGATGCACTGCAATGGGAATAGGTTGTGAATATGCCTGGCGTGTCTGGTCTCTCTTCCTCCACCCCGTCCCTCGCGAGGATCCCTCTCCCTCTCCTTGCACGCGCAGGCATAGCTGGCGTTGCAGCCCAGCACCTCGGAGCCATCTGTGAACACAGCAGCAAGGGGCACGTGGGGGTGTGAATGTGGACAGGGAGCCTCTGTGGGGAAGGGAGAAAACGGATGGATGGACGGAGCGACTGGAAAGCACAGGAGGAAAGACATGGATGCCGCTGCGCTGGGATATGGGCCACGGGGACGCGTGCACGTGGCTCCCAAGCAAAACGCCGTCCCGAAGGGACAGCTGGACCCCTTGGATGAGACCCTTGCCTTGTGCATTCATCCCAGACCACATACTGCCGTGCAGGGCGAGGAGGCTCCTGGCTGCCAGCAAAAACGTGCTCCTTGGTCGACTAGGTTCTGGGCAGCTGTGTCTTGGTGCGGGGGCTAAAGGAGCAGACTGGGAACCACTGGGACCCTGCAGAGAGGTCCAGGAGCGCCCGTACTTGCCACACACCCTGGGACTGCCATCAGAAGCAGAGAAACCAGCAGGATCCACCTGAGACAGCAGCTTGTGCGTCGCTGGATGCAAGAGGGACTCATGCTCAACGCCCGGGCTCAGCCTCTTGGCCAAGTACCCCGTGCCTCCGACTGCCGGATGGATACCGAGCCTCGCTGAAGCTCTCCCGAGGCAAGAAGTGCCTTGCAGCGCTGAGCAACAGCTCCCCAGCGCGCCGATGAAGGATGTGCATCGGCGGGCTCCAAACGGGGTCCGGGGGGGAGCTGGACGGGGCGTCTCGAGAGCAGGGGAGGGTCCCAGTGGCTGCAGCAGATGCAGGAAATTGCATGTGGGGGGACAGAGACGGCGATGCTCTGAGAGCCTGGAGGCCTAGGAAGGCTGGGGAGAGGCAGAGGGGTGCAATAACCGGGCTTTGCTTGAGCTCCTTTCTTCTGCGTCGGTAATTGGCAGTTCAATTAGGAGAGGAAGAGTCAAGGATGGTACGGCCTGGGGGCATTTCTGGTGTGTGCACTAACAAGATCCAGGGAGCCTATTTACTGTGCTGTTCAATAACAAGAATAGCGAGGAAAACGATCCGAGCCGCCAGCCGCCCAGCACGCACAGCCCGGGCCCCTCCTTCGCCCCAGCACCCCTCGGGCACCAACCGCCTCCTCGGCCAGGGTCCGTGCAGGGCGCGAGCCCCCGGCGTAGGGGACGAGGTGCGCCGGGCAAGCCCGACGGAGCGGCGATGGCTTGCTGGGCCCCGGTAGCCTCGCTGGAAGCCATCCCGGGTCTGGGCTGCTCCGGGCAGCGCATGCTTCCCATGGCAGAGCTTCCTTCGCTGGGCAAGCGCCTCTCAAGTGCTTTGGAGCCTCCAACCTGTGCCCCAGGGAGTCTGGGCATGCACGCCTCAAGGCATCGCCGCCGGCTGAGCCCATCCCATCCCATCCCATCCCATCCCATCCCATCCCATCCCATCCCATCTCCCTCCTCCGTGCCCCTCTCCGGTCTGTGCTGACCCTCGTGTTTCCAGCCCTGGGCACCCTGCTGCTGCTGCAGCCGAAGGAGGCGAGGCGGACGCCCTGCGCGCCGCGCTGTGCTGCACGTGGGACTGACCCAGGTGAGGGGCTGCGCCCCCCCGGATCCGGTGCACCACCCCCGGATAACGCAGCACGGCCCTGCCAGCCCCGCTCCCGGGACGCTGCCCGCTGTGCCGAGCCGCCCGGCACCGCTCTGGGAAACCGGCCCCGGCGCAGCCCGGACCCAGGTCTCCGCAGGCAACAAGCCGGGGCAGCGGCTCCCTGCGCGATCTTGCATTCGAGACGGGAGCGTTTGTCTTCCCTTGCAGCTGAAATCCTGCCGAACAGAGTCCCAGCGCTGATTTCCTTGGCGCGCGCACAAGTCAGGCTGCGACAAGCACTGCCCTGGCCCCTGGCCAGATCAGGGTGTGAAAGGCGGATTGAAACGAGCCGCTGATAAGTCGAGTGTGGGAAATGTTGGGCGAACGCAACTCCTGCCTGGGTCACGGGCCAAGACGCCAATGGGCCAAGAGGTGACACACCGCGGCTCCGGGAAGGACGTTAGCCCTCGGCAAGGCGCGCCAGGCTTGCACGGGGGGCGAGAACGACTGCACGCACGTCCCGCGGTGAAGACGGAGGGCACTGCTGCTTCGTACGTCACGCGGCGCTGCTGTTTCACGGAGGCCAAGGGGCGACGTGATGGGGGTACAGGGACGGTGAATACGACCACCCAAGGCTAGGCTGGGCCTGGCCTGGCTCGGAAGGTGGCTTCCCGACAACTGGAAGCTGACCGCTCGCCTCTTCTTACACAACGAGTCCCTTACGTGGGACGTGCAGTCATTTTCCAACTCCAATGAGCTGCCATTTATTTTGAGATTTGAACAATAAAAAACCGCACCGTTTCTTCGTTCCAGCTCAGGGCGTCAAACGTCTCCCTGGCTGCTCTTCACCTAAGCCCACCTGTGCGTGCCGCACACCTCCCTGCTCCGAAGGGACCTCACCCCCAGCAAAAGCGTGAGCAAAACGAAGCGTGGAAAACGCCGGCCAAAAGTGCTCGACTGTCACGACCGGAGTTGTAGGACTGTCCGCTCAGACTTTGGCAGACATAGGTGTGAATGCACGAGGAGGGGAACTGATCCGATGTGCCGCTGCTGAGTGATATTCGGCTGATATTGGGGATTTCTGTGCTGCGTTGTGCGGTCTCATATGACACCCTAACGGAGACCTGGGGCACGCCGCCAGGCAGGTAACTAAACTAGACGAAGGCGCGCTTCCAAGTCGGGTGGATGCTAAAGGGTCAAGGGAGTCTTCCAGGAGTTGGGCTGAAAAGGACCTTCAGAGGTCATCTAGTCCGCCCCCCTGCCAGGGGCAGGACCGTCCCTATCCAAGCCACCCCACAGCGACCCACTGCCTAACCTCTCAGCACAACGACACGGGGCACCCTGATACAACACAAGGCATAACACCCGAATTTGCCACAGGTAGGATGGGCACAACAGTCACCTTCTGCAACGGTTGTTAAAATAGGCTCCAAAGAAGGCCGTGCCCCCCACTACAGGGGGAGGAGAAACCCCCCCACCCTCTGTACCAGCCTGACCATGGGGTAAAATTCCTCCCTGGCCCCGAAGCCAGCAACTGGTCTGACCCTGAGCAGAGGGGCAAGACCCTCCAGGTTCGGGTCTCAGCAAAGCCCTGGTCCAGCCCAGTGACAACCCAGCCGTGGCTGTAGCCAACACCCCGTGCTTTTGCAGGAGGCAGAAAAAACCCGTCGACGCATGTAGCAACAGGAGGGCAAACAAATCCTCGCCAGCCCGACGCGGCAACCGCTCTAGACGTGCCCTGTCCCTAGATATCCTCTTTCCTACAGGATCTGCTACTGCCCCCGTCGAGACAGGGCTCGACGGGCCATGGGTCACACTCGGCGCGGCTCTGCTTGCGTTATGCTCTTCAAGCTCAGGGGAAAGCGCTCACCTGGAAGTATTCGGGGAGAGGGAGAAACGCTGAATGAAGAACGTCATGGGTAATTCTGCACAACAAAACACATCTGAAAGCTTGCAGGTGAGTCGGGAATATTCTGCTGAACAGAAAAAGCAGCAACGTTTAGCCAAAAAAAAAGGAAGAGGGACTAGTTGGTAATTATCCTGAGCAATGTGCACACACATGCACACGCATGCAGAGAGCTATGCGCACACACACTTCCAGGAATGCTTGTGCTGCACAGGGGTTAAATCACATCCCTGGTGTGTGCCCGGCTACACCCTCCACCCCCCTACACACACACACACACACACACACACACACGAGGCATATGTGGGGTGGGGAGGTTGCATTTACCGGTTCCCTAATGTGGGAAGACAGATTTTTTTGGCACACTCCTCTCACACAGCAGCGAGCAGGAGCACGGAAGTGGCAGGACTCTCCGTGTCCCCGGGCACTAATTAGAGACCCACTCTTCTTGCAGAACGAGCTTAATGCACAGCTCTCCCGACTGACTCACCCTGGTCCCTCCAGCCCACCTGGCATATGACTATCAGCTGCTTTTGTGTGGCTCTGGCAGAAGCAGCTGGTGCCTTGCCGCTCCGCCCCGTGGGGCCCTGCCGGCTTGCTGGCCGCTCCGGAGGTCGGTCGCGGGGATCTGTGTCCCCTGCAGCGAGGCTGGCTGGAAGAGGGCTCTTCTGGACGGCAGACGGGCCATGGCAAAAGGCCTGGAGTGGAAGTAAACTCTCCAGCTGTGGTGGGGCTGCACAGCGTCGCGTGTGCAAGCGCCTTTGGAGGGCAGTGGTGAGCTCCAGGCAGGGCACCACGCTCCAGGAGGGTTTTGCAATGAGCAACGGGAAGCGGTCAAGGGTCGAGAGGAAAAATGGAAACGCTCGATCCATAGAGCTGTGTGATGGGATGAAGCCCGCCTGCAATAGCCGAAGGGTACGACGCTCCCGTGAAACTGCGAACTTCATTAGGAAAAGGGAAGCCGGCGAGTGAAGGGCAGGGAAATGGCAAGCTCCGAGTGAAGAGGAGGGAAGATGCCCTAGGGTGGAGGATCGTCTCCTCAGGGGAAAGGTGGAAGAGCTCCGGCATTTGACACCTGCCTGGCAAGAGACCGACACGAATGCTGTGCCGTGGGCAACCCCGCATTGGGCTGCGCGCTGGATGGGATCAGCCACGACTTCTCCGGGGGTGAGGAGCCCTGCCGGCAGAGGTGCCCAGCACCTTCACCTTTCATGGCCTTCCCCTGGCGTTGTGGATGCTCCGGTCTGAAAGCCCGGCCCTGTGGCTGTATTGCCTTCCTTCTCAGCGGGTAGCGCCCAGCCCAGCTTGCAACCCCGGCCTCCTACCGCTCCCCGCATGCTTGAACATCCGGGTCTTTGAGGAGAGGCGGCTGCTCTTGAACAGAGGAGAGATCCTCAGGGGACTGAGGAGCCCATGATAGCCCCTGAGCCCACTGCACAGCTCCTGGAGCCCATTGCACTCCTTCTGGAGCCCACTGCACTCCTTCTGGAGCCCACTGCACAGCCCCCGAGCCCACTGCACAGCCCCCAAGCCCATTACACAGCTCCTGGAGCCCGCTGCACAGCCCCCAGAACCCACTGCACAGCCTCCAAGCTCACTGCACATCCCCTGGAGCCCACTGCACATCTCCTGGAGTGCACTGCACATCCCTTGGAGCCCAGTGCACAGCCCCTGCAGCCCACTGCTCAGAGATGATTACTTTAATTAAGGGGGAGGAGAAAAAAGTACAAAGAAGAGATTGACTCTGGCAGGGAGTGAAGCAAACGCGAACACGGGACCCCCCTCCGCACCGGCAGAGCACGAAGGAACAGGAACACGGCTGCGATCTGAGGTCGATGGCTGCGGAGGATGGAGCGACCGCGGCTCCAGTGCCACCCACATCCTCGGGGAAGCCGTTGAAGAGTAAAATCCACGTGTGGAAGTCAGGGTGAGGGAGAGGAGGCTGGCCAGATGGAAAACCAGTCCTTCCTGGTTCATAAACCACCCCAAATGCACCTTTCTGACATGGGGAGAAACCAAAACCAGGGAGGCCTGGGGAGCAGGGAGCGCTTGCTCGGGTCCCAGTGGGACTCCCTGCGAGAACCGGGGAAGCGAAGCAAAATCCCCGCAAAGGACATCGATTCAACGTGGTTTCATCGGGGACACGTGCCGATGTTACCGCTACGATTCCCAGCGCTCCTCCAGGCCCTAGACAGCGCCCGGCTGGGAGCAGCGAGACCTCGACGGCCCGAGAAACCGAGACGGCAACGCGGCCGGCTGCAGGGAGAAGCCCCACGGAAACGCCTATAAATTAATTAGATTAAAGACGAAAGGCCATCAGTCAGGAAGGCCTCGTCACTCCACTGTTCTTCTTCGCTCGTAACTCAAAAAAGAGATGAGGCACCCGGGCCCGGTTTGGGAATAATAATTCCTAAATAAAAGATAAATATGTCACGGTCGCATAAATAGAAAGGAGAGCGCGCGGCTATAAATAAGGCTTTAATATTTGTTTTAGCCTAAACTTTATCTGGCCAAGCTCCTGCCTTTTGTCCACGGCAGTCGCGTTACTATTACCCACGCAGAGGTCTCGCTCGCTGTCTGCGCTCCCCGGAGCACCAGGTCCCCAGGCGCTGCCCGCGGTGCTCTGCGGCTCCATGCAGACCCCCACGCATGCAGGTAGCGAGCCACCACTCCGTCCGCGGCCGGGTCCTGAGCAAGCCCCAGGGTTAAGCGATAGGTGGGTGATCCCGGCACGTGCCGCAGCTTGGCTGTGCATCGCGCTCTCTGCCCGGCGTGGCTGAAGCTATAGGGAAGCGTTTGCATAGCAGCTCCCGAGCTGCCCCGTCTGGGCCCTTGCCCCTGGGTAGGTAGTGGGGGTCCTTGGCCATCGCTCACGCAGGCGCTGGACCCCCGGAGCCTGGCCCATTAGCTCTGTGCTTCTGACAGACGGATCAGCAACTACCCCGCTGTCGTCGCCCAGTCTTTCAAACAGCATTGCTGTTGCTGTACCGAGAGAGAAGAGGTGTTCGCTTCCTTTTGCGCAAGCCAAAGAGAATTGTATTGCAGAGCCATTTACAGCTGATGCCACGTAAAGATCCAGAGCATTTAGCGCTGTCAAACTAATTAAGTGCTGTTTGGCCAGGAACCGGGTGAGATAATGAAACCCAAGATGACATGATTACCACTGAGTAAGACATCCTCGCTGGTCCTGAACGCGGGCTAAAAGCATAGGTGACCACGACATGCGCCAGGCTGAAAGCCAAACTTATTTCATCCTCGTGAAAATGCGAACAAAGGCAGCTGGAAAGCCCGAAGCGCTGTGGCACCGGCCGGCGGTCTGTAGCCAGCTGACTCCGAGGGAAACGTGGACGTGTGGCAGTGCTGGAGGGTAGGTGTCGCCGCCAAAGACAACCTTGCAAAGCAGCTGGGGAATTTTGTCAGTCCCGATGCAAAGCCTCTTGTCCCCCGTAGCCCAAACGTAATGAGGACGCTGCCTACCGCACCCGTGCTTTTGCTTCAGACAGGCAGGCAAGTGGGATTTGCAGGGTTGCCTGATGTGCACAGGGCCTTGCCTGTACCCACCCTTTGTTCTGCATGCACAAATCAGCGTTAATTAGGACTGGAACTAAACTTGCTCTGGGGAGAAGGGACGCTCGCTTCGAGGAAAGGCAGCTCACCTTGCTTCTCGTACCTGCATCAGCACGCTCGCCGACACTAGCTAGACCTCGAAAAGCTATTCCCCCAAGCTCCCCAGCCCAGCGTCTCTACCCGAGAGGCCGGGGGAAGGAGCTGAAGTTCTGGATACACATCAGAGGGACGCGACCCGGCCCTCGTCACTAGGTCTGAGCTCAAAGGTCTCCACGAGTCAGTGGCTAAGCAAAGATTGCGGCCTGCCGGTGAGAGCATAAGGGAGCATTCAAGGATGCAAACCATGCGTGTGAACGTAGGCGATCAGGTCCGAGGCAGAGCTCACCCATCCCGAGATGCCAGTGCCGGGTGGGGAAGAAGGGCCAGCCCCCAGGCTGAAGCCCACAGGGGACTGCCCTGCTCTTCTCTGCAAACCTGGCTGTGCCAGGGATCCTCTCCCGGGCATGCCCGAGCCCCAGCTCTTCCAGTAACACCAGTTGCAGCTTCCTGCAAAAACACCTTGCTCATCGCACCTGAATGCCCCAGGCCGCGGGGCGCTGGACCACACAAGCTACGCTGGCGCTGCCGTCAGGGGTGTGACTGCAGCGAGCTAGCTCCAGGCTTGCTAGCGCGGGGACCAGACCCACGCAGCTGCAGCGGCGTTTCTGGCACCCCGGCTCGTCCTGGGCAGCGCTGCGAACGGGCTCCAAGCTGACCAGGCTTAAGACGTCTCGGGGGCGTCGTCACAGGCTGCAGGGATGCCTCCGGTTGCGCGTGGACGTGTCCCGGTGGCGCACGAACCCTGCCTGGACAAGCTCACAAGTCGAAACAAGCACGGAGAAGGGAAGGGACTTGGCTGAGGCCGGTGTAGCAGAGCTGGGACGAGAACCCCGTGAGCTATGTGCTAGCCCACCCTTTTTGGCAAGGATGCCCCAAATGAGCCCCGCACTCCGAGTGCCACTCTGATCCCTTTCCCTGTCTTACCTGTTGCTCTGCTTTCCGCTCCTTGCCCCATCTGCTGCTCTACCGCTTGTCCCCCCCGCCCCGATCTGCCATGCGCCCCGTTGTGCTGCAGATTGGCCGCCCCGACGCCACCCGTGCAGGACGCGGCACGGCTGTGCCTGTAGCCGGGTCTTTCCCGGAGAGCTGGGTACGGCCCCAACCTTCCCCGAGCTGGAAGCGTGCCCCTTACGTGGGGGCGTCCCAGCCCCCCGGCCAGGGCGTGCCTGCACCTCCCTCTGTGAAGCTGCCTGGTGTATAATCTGGCGGAGCAGCACACCTGGGAAGACAAGCCGGAGAGGTGCTAGATACCATCAGATACTTTCAGCTGACACCCATGTGCACACCTTTCCCACGAGCTGTGAAGCGAACCCGCTAACGAGTCTATTAATAACAGGCGGAGTGTAAGTAGGTGAACTGGCTGAACTTGGGCGAGAGCAAAACCCCAGCGAGAGAGCGGTCGAGAGAGGGGCGCACAGGGAATGATCCCAGCCCACCGGCAAGCCGGACCCCTCCTTGCTGGGGCATCTCCAGCCACGTCCGGGATGGTCCAGGGTGCCACGCACGTATAGGCTACATTACTGACATGCAATTGCCCACAGGACCTGTGTGGACCCCGGACGCCCTAGAGCACTGGGATCTGCATGTCTCTGTCCTTTAAAACACATTGTGAACCCACACAATCCACTCTTTTGTTCCTCGGGGTTGCTTCCCTTCTCCTCCCTCTCCCTGGCTCCGCGTAGCCCTCATCTGAAGTCATGGTCTATTAGTGGCATCACGGTGAGCTGCTACCGAGGTGACCGTGACATCACACAGAGGATTTTAGCTTCAGACGGGGAGGCAGCAGCGGGAGTGGGTGACTAATGTCTAAGAAACATGCAGCCTGTTTGCAGGCGAGTCTCCCCGGGGACCGCGGCGAGGACGTGCAAGGAGCGGGGCCAGAGGCAGGGCCGGGATGCTCTGAGCATCCCAAGGAGCATCGGCCGTTCTCCCGGGGCCTTTCACTTCTGAGGCTGAATCCTGATTTTCTTGTCTTTGCAGCTAGGAGCAAGGGATCAGACTCTGAAGTCCTGACTCGTTATTAAGTGCCGGCATCATGCAAAGGCAGCCGGGATTGCAGCCGGCAAGGGAGGAGGCACGGTGGGAGGGAGGCTCCCGAACGGGCACTCCTGTGTCCTTGACGGGAGGATAAAAATGTGCTGTCAGAGGGGTCACAGCATCCACAGGGAGCCAGAGGCCACAGGCTTGGAAATGCAGTGATTACTGGGGCACAGCTGGGCCGAGGGGAGCGCATCGGGGGCCGGCAAGGGCAGGGAGAGACTATGGCATTCAGCGAGGTGGCTGGTGCTTGTGTGCTCCCGAAACCACACGCTCTGCCTGCCCTCTCTGCAGGTGGCGGCGGTCCCACAGGCAGCCTTGCAAAAAGCAGGTAAGAAGCGCTCACGTTTACCAGGCAGAGTTAGGAAGAGAGGGATCGCATCTTGTGGCGGCCTGTTTGCATGTCGGCTACCGATGCAATACGCGGCCACGGCCGGGCAGCGCCCAGACCCATCCGTATCCAGCCCCTGTGCCCGTGAGACAGGTCGGAGAGCTTGGAGGGAATTGCTCCGGGTCTGCAGCAAACGTGATCCTCACGTGAAACTCACTTTGAAATGAAAAAGTGCCTCCCCGGCTTCTCGGAGACAGCCCCACGCGCTTGGGAGGGCGGAGGAGAAGCCCTAGCCCCTCCGGTGCTTGGTACCCGTGCCAGCCATGCCATTTTATGGCAAGTGACTGACGGCAGCCAGCGAAATGCAGCCCGACGCCGGGCACGCCCTATTCATATACTTTGCCTCTACCATTCGGCGCTGTCCTAAAGGCCTATTTCTTGGGCCATGACAGTGGGCTGAAGCCCAGCAGGGACGACGAGTCCCTGCCAAGGGCTAGAGGGAGGCACTGAACAGGACCGAACAGGAGCGGGCATGCAGCGCAATAAACGGGTACCGGCCGAGGACGCCGAGCAGGGCCAGCTGGACCGCGGCTCTGACCCCAGGCAGCATCACCACGGCTCGTAGGAGCTCCTGGGAGAAACAAGAAGCTCTGCAAGTTTGCAGAAGGGGCCTGAATTATTCTGTCGCGGCCAAGAACCAAGGAACGTCCCAGTCCTTTCCCTTCGCTGGCAGCAAGGCGTGTAAATCTTGAGCCCTTCTGATGCCAGAAGCACCCTCCGTCCACCGGTCCCCGGCCCAGCACCGGGCCATGTATTCTCCCCGCTGCGTACAAGGCCCCGCTCGTACCGGCAGCGCTGGCAAGTCCCTCCAAACGCTGGGGATTTTCTTCCCCCTTCGAAGCGGGAGGAGGAGAAGAAAAGGGTCACAATACTGGATGCTAAGGCAGAGCGTAAGGCTGAACAGTGAATCACCAGTAATGCTGTTCTATTAAAAGGCATTTTCATGCTCAGAATGGAGTGGCCTATTACAGTTCTAAATAGTCCTTAATTCCTCTGATGATGAATGACGCTGTTTAAAGACAAATATGGCACTTTTTGCCAGCCACGAAGGGAAGCAGGGATGGACAGACAGCATCCCCACTGAGTGCTTCCCTGGCTCGGTGCCATTCCCTGACTGACAGCTGATAATTATCCGTGATTTAACGTCGCTTAATGTTCCCCCCCACACGCTTACGCTCCCTCCCTGCACACATATACCAGGAAAAGGAGTGGTTTGCCAGAAGAGGCGAGGAGGAATACGTGGCTTTAGCAAAGACAGCGTCAGGTTTATTTATCTCTTGAAAACTTTGAACGGGGAGGAGGAACTTGCCCGCTACGACAAGCGGGGTCGCAGACGCGCGCGCCGAGCGGAGGGAAGTGGCGGCGCGCGGCAGAGGTCGATGAATCGCGCTGGAGGGGAGTGGTTCTTGGGTGGGCAAACGGCGCCCCGCCACGACGGACGCCGGGGTGCGGATGCTCGCGGGGCCGCTCTTCCCGCGTGCAGACCCGTGCCGAGCACGCCGGCGTTGTCAGGAGCAAAGCTCGCTCCAGCGGCAAAGCACAAAAGTTCCCCTAAACCCACAAAACACCTTGCCAGGGGCAGGAAGAGCAGCCGTCCTCCCCCGCTAGCTAGCCGTAGCGCAGAGGTGGCTTTTCAGAAGCCGGCATTGACACGCATCCGCAGGGAAGAAGCCTCTGGGGGACGGCACATGCGGAGCTATCGTACCGTTTAAACGGGCTTCCCTGCCAAACGCCGATCCGGCTTCCAGCACAAGGAGGCTGGATTCCCCGCTCTGAAGACGCTCGTGGCTACTAGGGCTCTGTCCGGATTCACTCGGTGAGCTCAGACAAGTCGATCCGCTGCCTTAGGCCTCAGTTTCCCCGTAGGTGAAATGGAGCTAAGGTAGTCACCTACCCCGCGGGCTGAGATCCTTGAACGAAAGGTTTTGGAGAGGCACGTCCCGCTCCCAGAGCACAGTGCAGAAATGAGAACGCGCCAACCAGCTCTGATCCCCGCCAAGAGAGACGGGGAAGGCGTGGAGGAGGGTTAGGGTTTCAGGAGCAAGGCTGCAGCGCAGAGCTGCCTCTCCTGCGCAGAGCTGCGCTGACCCGGAGCAAGGCCCCATCCTGCACCACTGCTTCTTAAACAGAGCCCCAGACGATGCCAAGCACGGCTGTGCTGCCCCCTCCGGGGTTTTGACCCGAGGACTTCAAAGTACTTCACAACGCACGGGGAGTTTGGCAGAGGTGGGCACAGCA
>JAGPOW010000145.1:1291092-1307425 GCA_030014935.1 Caiman crocodilus
GACCAAACACCCGACATCCCATTTCTAGAAGGGACTTAGAAACGTCCAAGCAGGATTTCCAAAACCAGCCAAGCAGCGTGGGTGCCCAAGCCCAACCGCTGTCCAGCCGGGATGCCCACGCTGAAATCCCCACCCCAATTAATGGGTCGCCCACAGGAACCCGGGAGCAGAGAAGTCAGCGCTGACCATTATGGGGACCGGTTGCCGCAACAGTGCTAAGAGCTACCAGGGAGAGAAGAGCAAAGCTTACAGAAATGCAGGTTAAGAAAAGCAGTTTGGGTGTCATCCAGGTTGCTCGGAGCCACAGAGGAAACGCCTGGCAATAGCGACGGGGCGCTGAGCTCACGCGCGTGGCGCTCAGGTTCGACAGCGCCCGCCGTCAGTGCAAGGTGTGCGACAGATCGATGGCCGTCAGGGTGGAGCGGGGGACTGTCATTCTGCCCATCCGTTCACAAGTGATAGCATTGTCTCCCTCTTCCTCGGCCTCCCAACTCCTGCATCGCAAAATACTTTTTCTCCCCGGAGAAATGAAGCTCCCTGGCCTCGCGCCCCACCACGGAGCAGCGTCCCTCGATTCTACCAAGACGTCCACGGCACGCGTCCAGCGCGTGACATTGGGCATCTCCCTCCAGCATCCCATCGAGAAAGCTGAGCGTTTGTCTCCCCATCCCTTGGACAGCGCTGCGCCCGCACGCCGGCGCTAGGGCACTGCCGAGCTAGAAAGCTCGTGGCCGTTTCCACCGGAGCACAGACCGCCTCGCCTCTCTGCTCCGTGGAAAGGGCCCAGCACAGCGCGTTTCTCGGCTCTACCCCAAAATAAAAGCAACAGCCTGGGCTTCTTGCACAAAGATTTGCACTCGGCGATGGCGTCTTTTACAAGCACGTCATGTTTTCCACCTAAAGGTGCCGTGCGCTCAGGAAGAGCCAAATATATTAGCATTCCCCAGCCGTAACTTCTGGAGCCGGCATTTGACTATTTTTGCATTTCTTCCAGGTTGTAGTTAGACGACTCCTAATTCTTTGGGGACAGCAAGGGCTATAAAATGTCAGAGCTTCACTCCTCTGAAATAACATTAGCGAAATATCAAGTCCTTTATGATGTCATGAGGGATTCCTTAATGTGACTATAGCCTCCTAATGACATCATAAAAAACAACTGCAGCATCAGAAAACAGCCAAGGGTCATCAATCAGCCCATCCTCTCCCCTATACACCAGGGGCACCAGCCCAACTGGCTCCGATCTGCTTTTTATGAGCAGCGCTGTCCGCTGAATAGCACACAGAGAAGAGACTAATCATCATACAAATGTCAGGGAGAATGTGTCAATCATCACCTGAAATGTTCAGCACACCTGAGGGAAATTCGGAGGCCTCAGCCCAAGCAATCTGGAAGCCGCGTGTGCAGAGGGAGCCGCACGGCGCGGTGAGCGGGGCTCCCCTGGGAGCGGGGCCACCGGTTAGGAGCTCCGAGCACGCAGCGAGCGGGACGCCGTCCCCGTCTCGCCCCCGGAGAGGGCAGCTCCCTGCAGCCTTGGCAGGTTTGGCTCTGCGCCCCGCGTACCCCACCCGAAGCAGACGGGCCCCGGCGGTGCGTGCACCGGGGTCTCCCGGCTCCATGGCTTCGCCGGCTGCGTTTCAATGACCACGGGGCCGCTCTCACTCCGCGAGCTTATCGTCCACTGAAAAGGCAGCTGCTCCCCTTTGAGATGCCCAGGAATATTAGCAGGGATTAGCCTGGGCCGTTACCGCGGCTGGCAAAGGATCGCAGGCGGCTCTCCTGTCCACCGGAGAGAAGTGCGAGCCTGCTCCAGCACAGCAGACGGGCGGCTTCGCTTTCCTTCCCGGTGTGCCGCCACTGCCAAGGCTCACAACCCGCAAGCGCATTAACAATTAGCGCGGTCAAACATCCTCCGTTCAGCCGGCCGCCAGGCGAGCCAGCGCCAGCCCCGCGGGCACCGGGCTCGGGTAGCGTTACGCTCCCAAGCTTGCTGACGGCTCCGGGCCGCGGCGGTCATTGCTAAGGCTTCTGGCTGAGATCCATCCAGGACGCTTGTAAATACGGAGCGCCGCTGTAATGCAAAGCAGGGAATACCGAAAAGGGCTTCCCCGCGTCATGGATGCGCCAGCTACTCTTTAATGCCATTAGTGACCATAGGAAATGCCATTTATGCCATTCGGAGTCAGTGGGCGCAGCCCGACAAATCCAGCCCGAGTCCTACGGCCTAGCAAGGGCCGGGTGTAGTGGCAGCAGCACTGGCCCTTGGTAATTTGGGGCAGGGGCGAGTGCAAACCAGCTCCTTTCTGGAGCCCGGGGTGCCTCTGCTTTGCTTGGGCTGCTCTCGCGTTGGCAGCAGCTGCTGGCTTCGAGTCTAGGGGTTGGTATGTCCTCCCCTAATCTACACGTTTGCATTCAAAAGCCGAGAGGCATAATGGCTCGGGATGGAAACTGTGTGGAGAAAAAACAGATATCAGTAGAAGTTAAAGGCCACGGTGGTTTCACCAGCAAGAGAGAGCACCGGGCACATCCTAATTTCCTCCTTCATGCATCCCAGCAGAACCTGCTCCATTTGAGGGCACCGGAGGAGGAAATGTATTTATTGCAGCTCTAATTTTAACCAGCGCTGGAGCTTGTCTCTCAGATCAGTGGTGTGAGAGCTCTGGAGTTAGCACCGCGGCTGTGACTGTGACTCTGAATCATCTCCGAGGGCACTCGGGGTAGAGCCATAATCTGCTTTGTGCTCCACTTGCTCCACTGAGCAGCTGCAGGGAGCACTGCCTTTCCGGAGATGGCTTCTGCGAGGAAGGTTTTATTTCCAGGTTGCTTCGAGGGCTCAGAGACTCCGCTTCGGTGCGGGGAGAGGGGCCCGCAGCTCCTGGCTGACGACCTCCTTTCCCAGCTGAGCCCCCACGGCTCTGCCCTCTGGGCTGGCCATTTCCATTCACACCCAAGGGCCACGCTCCCGGTCCTCTGCTTTTGCAATGTATGTCTGTGAGGTTAGTCACGAATTATGTCCTCATTTTAAACCTGCTCGGCAGGAGGGGCACGGACGCTGCCGAGCAGATTGGGGTGGGACAGGGGCATCCCTCACCTGTCGTTCACGCAGCACAGAACACCTCCGCCCAGAGCCGAGACCCTTGAGCCCCAGCACAGGTGAGGTGTGGGGGCAGCTCCCCATGCAAACCGGGGAAGCTTTTTCTCTGGAGCCAGCTCTGCTAAACTTTCACCGGTGCCAGCGCGGCAGGCAGATCCACCTGCCCCAGGGAACAGTTGATCCTTGGCTGTGAATTTCCGTGCGTTATTTTTCTTTTCTGCCAGACTTTTGCTGTTCTTTTAACATCAGCGTTGCTGGGCGGCTGTGACTGCCCGTGCACCGATCCTGACAAGGTCAAACACTCGGAGAGCCGGTGCTGGAGGAGCTCTCTCTCTTAGGGTCTCCCTCCTCTCTTCTTTGCCGTGCCCCGGCCGATGGTCCTCGCGCGAGCGGCGTTCTCATTCCAGCAGCGCCGGGCGACGCTCGAAGACGATCATTTCCAAGCCAGCAACCAGAGCGGAGAGGAACAGGGGTTGCAACTGGCATCTCGAATCAATGGGGCAAAGCGCTATTTTAATCCCGCAACAACCCTGGCATTTCCAGATTATATAATCTCAGCTCTAAAAGGGGGCGATTCGAGTAGGATGTCATGTTCAGCGAGTACATTCGCTGCATACGTTAACAGCACTCGAAAGCTGTTAAACAGATCGGCTTGTTGCACCCAAATGTTATTCTTTTAGCAGCTCTGCTCCTTGCGTGGCGCTCCAATGCAGAGGCCGTGCTCCTTCCCAACACGCATTTCAGCTCGGTGCATGGAAACCGTGTTCACTGACCTGATCAATCCTTTCCCTGGCCCAGCACGCCGCTGCCTGAGTTGTACGGCCCTCCGAGCCCGTCCTTCCTGGAGCCAGGATCTGGCCACACACACCTCACGCTGCCTCTGCACAACGGCTGCTTTGGTGAGCAAACCATGCATTCCCTTAACAGATAGTAGTTTTAATAGACCCTACAGCGAAATGATTAGCACACCCTATCTAAATGCATCCCGGTTTTTATGTTCTTTTTATAGCTTCCTTCACGTTTTATGTTCTGTGGATAAATACCTGGGTTATAACATCTGCAACCTAAACATTGATAATATTTATTGCTACTATTTACTACACCCTAATATCCCCTTAATTGTACGGTATTCTCTTTATACTTAAAGTAAAAATGCACAAATCCTGTGGTAGCGCACGTCACTTACAGAAACTTTGTGTATGTGTGACTTCTGATTACGGTCATGGAGTCATCTCAGAGCAGCACAAGTGTGGGTGTGCATAAAGCTCACCATTACAGAGACCGTAAATCCCACTCGGAGCCGTGTGCCTGAGAAGGCAGCAGGGGGAAAGACGCCCTTGCAGCATGAGAGGATGCTCAGATGGCTCCTTTGATGCCTGAGAACCGGCCACATTGCACGCTGGCCGGATAAAGCTGGCCACAAACAGCTTTCGGCCCCCGCCGTACGGCTGCAGCGCTCGCCCCCGTGTAACACGTCTCGCAGGCTCCTCCGGCAAGGGGCAGCGAGCCGCGGTGCAGAAGGAGCGCGAGCCGCTCTGAATACGTCTGATCTCCTGACACGCAGCCATTGAGGCGGCCTCTCCCCTTTGTGAAACCGTGCAACAGCTGGCTCATTTCACATGCAAGGCAGGGGCGTCACTGGTGGAATTGGAGAACAGATTGGAGATGGACTGGTTTTGAAATGGTTGTTGGCCTTTCCTCCTCCGGGGAGGCGGAGGGTATCAGCTTTTCATGGGCAAATCTAGATGCTGGTTAATGATTCGAGTCACGTGTGTCCAGCCCAGGATGCTTTTGGAGGCAGCTCAGGGAGGGGAAAAGTTTTCAAAGGGAAAAAGAAGTGGGTTTCCTGGGTTTTTGGAAAGGGTGGTTTTTATCTGGACGGGGACGCCTGAAGGAACAGCGCCTGGGACTCGTGCATTTAGGTCGAAGTCGGGACAATAGAAACGTCGACGTGTGATCAACCTACACGGGCGCAAACACACGCACAGCTGGCCTCCGACGTGCAACAGTGCAAACGCAGTGCTCGCAGGTGTCCAACCGCACACGCGTCCCTCGGGCACGCCCCTGCTCAGCTCCTCTGCGAAAGGGCCTTTTTGCTTCCGGACCGCCACGGCATCTCTCCGCTCGTCTTGGCGTGGCCTGGATTTCTGCACGTGCTTCACAACCCGGGAAGGCACCCTCCGCAGCAGGCACGGGGCTGCACAAAGCGGCGGGGCTGAGGTCGCGTCTCGGAGAGCGCCCGCCCGAGCAGCGGAGGGAGCGGGCACCGCTCCGGGAGCATTTGCACGCCCCGGGGCCTGTCCCCCGACAGCGCATTCGAATCCGGGCCATCTCCAAATGTTCCCGTGGCTACAAACTGCTGCGAGGCAGAGGGTCCCGTGGGACTTTCAAACCAGTACCTTGCTCGCTCGATGGATCCCTCTCATCCCAGCCCCTCCACCCACCCGCTCAGGTACAAAACCATTTGCAGGTTGGGATCTTCTCACCACGACTCCCTCCATCAGTAGAAGAAACCCAGGACGAGCCGACAGACAATGCGTGGCACTAAAACCCCGCTGTCGCTACTTACGGCTTCTCGGCATCTGTAAGGCGAAGGGATGCCGGAGAAAGCTAAAAGCACACGCACAGGGGGTAATACGTATCCAGAAGAGAGAACCATGTTAAAATATGGAAGGGTATTTGAATACGAATTCCTAGGGAGAATTATGTTCTTATTTAGAGGGGTAATATGTTGCAAAACATCCCTTTTTCTTGAGAGCAGGTTTCCAGAGCAGCACGCGTGAGGCTAGGATTCATTAAAAGCTCCTGCCTGCGATGGGGTGTCCCCTGTCGAGGTGCAAAACATAATTCAGTCCTTGACAGTAGGGGAGGCAGCAGGAATTGAAACACACGCTGCTGGGTGTTTGAAATTCACGCTCCAGTCTCGCCTTCCCCATCTGTCCTTGACTCCTACCATCTTTTTAGGGTTTTTCCTCTGACTTCTCAGTAGGTTAAGCTGCCGCCCGTGTTTCGAAGCAAAGCAGGTGAACCGAAGAGTGCGAACGCAAGGGCTATTCTGCAACCGAGCGTACGTGAAACGATACGGTGTCGTGTCCTTGCGGATGAGACTGGCACCGGCCACGGCGGTGCCCGTGCTCTCGACATAGCAAACTGCTTGCAGAGCCCTCGCGTCCGCTGCCCGTGTCCCATCCCCGTGCTACCCTCTGTTGCCCCATGCAGACTCCAGGGCACTACCGCGTGGTGCCCTGACGCTGACCTAGCACGTACTTGGTGTGGCCAGGTGAGATGGGGGGAGAAAGCATTTCGCCACCACGGCAAGGTGGAAATGGAGGAGCTGAGGATGGAGAAACCCAGCTCGACAGGTTACACTCACTAACTAGGAGGTGCCTTTTGTTACGAACCGCTGTTGGGCAAATACGCACGTCGTGGTTCTCCCCGCACGCTGCCAAATGCAAGCTGTTCCCCCCAGGAGCCACCGGAGCCCAAGCACGCGCCTCTGCTGCCGTCGTGCAAGCCAAGGGGATGCAACCGCCGTGCCAGGGGAGCAGGGCGGCCTTCTCTGTGCATGCAAGGAGGCTGCCGGACAGGCCTGGGGCTCATTTTCCCTTTGCTGCTAAAGCATTTCATCATGCTTAAAATGTCCTGCTGCACCCACTGACAGCACACCTGGCCAGCACCAAAGAACTGACACGGTGGCACAAGTACACGTGTGTTCAGGGCCTGCCTTGGGAGAGACGGGCGCCTACTCCATCTGCAACTCAGACCCCTCTAGCCAGGGACTGCGGGGTCCTCAGACCCCTCCCCGATGACCTGGGTTGAAGCTCACGTGCGGCGGCTCCAAGGCCAAGTGGAGAAAGCTCACTTTGGTTCCCAATGCTTCCCGCTGCACATCTCCTTATTTTCTCTTGGATTTGTCGGCAAAATGCAAGGAACCGATTCAAAGAGCAGGCACCTGCGGACTTACCACGTGGCTGGGGCACGAAGGATCATCACGCTGGGCTGGTCTCGCTGAAGGGCTGTCCTGGGATTCAGGAGACCTCGTTTCCTTCCTGGCCGAGCCACAGACTCCCGCTGCGGTCTCGGGTGAGTTCTGTGCGCCTCGGTTTCCTCCATCCTTTGTCCATCTTGCCAGCCCCTTGCTCGGAGGCAGCACGGCCAGCGCTTCCGTGGACCTCTCTCCATGCACCGCTGCAATGCAAAACCAGAGGAAAACCTGAGTGCTTGGGAGCTGGTTGTCTAACCCTGCCCAGCTCCATCCTCCCACCAACACAAGGGGCCCGGCAGATGTGTGCCCAAAGCCCCCGCTTCGTGTGCACACGCACGTGAAATCAGCACAGCCAAAAGCCAACACCATCATCCCGCTCCAGAATGGCACTGCCCAGGTCAGTGAGTACAAACCCTTCCCGCAGGGCTCACTTTGCATGTCGAAAATGCCTGGCGTGTAATGCAAAAGCTACTGGAAGTGCTGCCGAGTTAACGGCGCAGCCGTGCAGCAGGAAGCTCAGGATTCATCCCAACTAGGAGGCTGCCAAGTGTCTTCACGGTGATGTGTGCATTGTCTGAGTTTTGAGCCTAACACCACTTTGTCTTTTATTGGTGCCACTAATCAGAACGGTCTGCCTGCAGACGGCAAGGACCCGAATTAGCCCTTTATTTGAGTATTAGTAAATCTCGATCAGATCTGGGCATCTGAATCAAAGGAGTATATAAAATTGTTGATACTGTCTGCCCTTTTCCCCCTATAAACATTTGTCAATTTAGTCTCCATCTGCTCTTCTGTGTGTACACACACCCAGCCGCATGTTAGCTGAGCCGGCACTGTAGCTTTGTTAAATAATGTTATCTGATTTGTTGGATGATGGTATTTCTACGGGAAAACAACATGGTAATTTCAGAATGGTACTGATTAGATGAAAATGATATTGCATCAAAGTTACTCCCTTAATTTATTCCGAAAAAAACAAGGAGGAATTCTCTATTAAAGATGCTTAATTAAAATCTATCTTTCTCCATACAAAATCTATACTTCAGGTCCTGTCTATTTGTGGTGCCTGCCAAGAACAAAGGCTGATTAGCATCTTTTACACTCTGGTTTTCTCCGTGTCAGATATGCATTCGCTCCCGTAACTCCAGCCTGGTTTGGAAGGTCTCCGGGAAAGGAGCCGGCCTGTCACGGGGCCTGGCTGAGCAAGACGGGAGAACAAAAGCACACGCTGAGCTGTTTGCCTTTCCGGCGCTCGGGGGGCGAGATTCCAGCGGTGAATACAAAGAGTTTCCCTTGGGTAGAGAAAAGGGACCGGGGCTGCAACTAGACTTCACTGGGGCGAGAGAAACTGGGCCAGCAAAGAGAGGAGGCCTCCGGGGAACGGGAGGGAAGCGTCGCAGGAACGCCGATTCTGCGTGTCCAGGGTCACACGGGGAGCGGATGGGAAACGGCAGCTGCTCCATCACCTCCCCGCGCTCCCGGACCCTGCCCAAGCGAGGCGGGCAGGCATCTGGGATGCGGGTGCAAGCGCACACGGGGCGCTGAACGCTGCCTCGGCGAGGCGGGCACCGGGCATCCGGCTCAGGGATGCCAGGGGCCTGGGACAGAAACCCGCTCCCGCGTTAACTAGGGGCTTTCAAGAATAAGGGCCCATCACCCTGGGCACCGCACTGAGATGCTGCCCGGGGGCACCGCTCGACGCCAGCCCGCTCCCGGCATTCCTGGGCTCGCACGCAGCAGCTGGGAGCGGGGGGGTTTTCTCCTGGGGGATGCAGGTGAAGGTGGGGGCTCGGCTTAGGGGCTGCCATCTGTCCCCTGCAGCCAGGGACTCGCAGCCTCTCCTCCCCCCCCGGGAGCAGGGTCCCTCCCGGGAGCGAGCAGAGACGGAAAAGCGACTCCCCCCTGCCGTGCCCACTCCCCAGCACTTGTCGCAGCGCACGTGCGGTGGGCTCGGCTGCCTGGAGGGGAGGCGGGCAGGCGAGCGGCGGAGGAAGCTCCTGGCAGCGGGGAGAGAGGGTCGGTGACTGCGTCACTTCTGCCCCGGAGCCGCTGGGGCATCAAGCCTGCCCCCCTTCGCTGCAACCGGGTGCTGGGCGCACGCAGAGAGGCCCGAGGCCTCCCGCCCTGGCACGCCGCAGGTCGCCCCGACCCTCCCTCCACCCGTTTTATTAAGCAACGGCATCAGACAGCAGGCTCCGGCTCCTTTTTTTAGCTCGCACTAAAATACACGCACAAGACACTTCATTTAAAGTGTTAGCTCATGTTCTTATCGCCGCGTTTAACAGGGAAGCACTCGGGGAAGTGTGAAGAACAGCTGAGCGGGCTGCAGAGCCTCCCCGAGACCCACGGGGAGCGTCTCCCCTCTGTTCCCCGCCACGGCGGGGCGGCGAGCGCGAGGGTCCGAGCAGGCAGACGGACACGCCACCCTCTCCCCGTGCCCAGCGTGGCACCCACCCAGTGCTGCGGCTCGTGTCGGCCTTCGACAGCGGCCCTGCGCATCCAAGCAGACATGCAGCACAAAAGCCAGCCCCGGGTTTCCGGGCGCTCCTCCGGCCGAGGCTCTTGCCGAAGTTGCACCTCCGTGAAATGCCCCCTGCATTTGGTAGTCGGCCGTACTAGTTGTATCCACAGAAAACCTTTGCTCCTACGGAGAGGCCGCATTTGCACGCACGTTTGGCTGGGAAGCGCGCTCGGCCGCCTTCCCTGAGCACGGAGGTTTGCATTGCATTCGAAAGCGTGTCCCCGAGATGCTGCTTTTGGAGTGGCAGGCGCTCCCTTGCACTGCACGGCACAATGAATTACCGTGCCCAGCCAGGAGCTGCCACACGTACACGTGGCACCCGAGCCGCGCCACGCGAGGAGAGCCTCCCGACCCCGCCGCCGGCGAGACGCTCCCGAGTCGAGCATCCTCACGGGCGGGCACGCGGCACGCGCTGCCCCCGGGAGAGCTTGGCCGTCGATGGCTCAAAGAGCAGCATCCGTGAAATCCTCCAGGTGAACCACCTCAAAATATTGGTTGATCGTCGCTTAAAGCAGACCTCCGCCTCACCCACAACAGACACTGCTCTCCTGGGTAGCTCGCGCCAGCACGGTGCCCTCTCAGCAGGAGCCACGGCCGTGTCGCCCGCTATTTTAACACGGAGACTATCCTATGGAAATGCACATCATGCAGGCGCTGGTCGCTACTGGAGGAACGCTGGCATCAACGCCAATCTGCGTCTGCCCAATCCTGCCCTGAGTCAGGAGTCTCCAGAAGTGCGGAAAGCGTGCAAAAAACAAGGGGAGCGGCACCACGGCTTCCCCACCGCTCACGGGGGTGCGAGGCGTTTGCTCCTAGAGCACCCATCGTTTTGGCCGCTTCGCGCTGGAAGCACGCCCGTTTACACCGTCGCTCCTAGGGACAGCCAGCCCCATCCTCTCTCCGTGAGACGCATCCCCTACGTACCCTCTACAGCAGCGCTTCGCAACCTGTGGGTCGCAACCCAAAAACGAGCCCCCGAAATACGTAACAGGGTCCCGAACAAGCTTTAAAAATGGATCGACAAAATGGATTCTCTTTTAAAGGAGGAAAATGTGGGACACTGTGGCTTTTCCCTTGCAGGCTGGCAGGAGCGACGAATGCCATTGCTTTGCCCAGACGATGCCAGTGCGGGCGAGAGCGACGGGACTGACCCCGGGGGCCGAGGCTCTCCCGGCCACGCTGACTCCAGGGGCGCCCAGTCCCTTCCTGCCAGAGAAGCATGAAACCCGCCACGGTCGCTCCCGGGAGTTTCCCGCTCAGCTCTTCCCCACACGTCACGGCGTTGAGGCATCGCTGTACTTAACGCTCCTAAACGCAACCCCTCGTTTCTGCATCGTATGTTTTTGACAAAAAAAACCCAAAAAGCCATCTGATGGGGAAAGGGCCCCGATTTGGCTTGAAGCAGCTATTCATTCTGGCAAGGCTCTCCGTGAATACGAGCCAATTTCTCAGTAATGTGGAGTTGTGGACCAATGCCGTTCCTTAAGATTATCTCAGATATCTCTGCTCTCAAGATTAGGATGCTTAGAAATCGTGCCAGGCAGTGGTGTAGGGCTCCGCTAACTCGTGGCACTCGTTGCCACTGGAGGCTGGAGAGGCAGAGTCCCCCCAGGCTCCAGACGGGGGTCGACAAAGTCACGCAGGAGACGCTGATGGGGACGAAACCAGGGACGTGCCCTCTGGCTCCCCTACGCCGTGACGGAAGACGCCCGGGGGGTGTGACGGGGCCGGATCACGTTCATAGACGGACCGGGTTGTGATCCCTCGTATCAACGGACTGGCTTCCTTACGGATGCTCAGCTCCCGCTCCAACCCTCCCGCTCTCTAGCGGGTGCAACTCGCAGACTTCACCACGCCTTTGACATAGTTTCTGCAGTTTAACGCTCTACAAATGACATTTTAAGCCGTTCTGGATACAACACGGGAGATATCAACCCTTCTGTTCTGTGAAACTTCGGTACCCTGAGAGAAATGCAATGATGAGACTAATACAATGTTAACACGACGATAGCCAAGTCCTGGCACGATGCTCAAGTCCTTATTAGCAGAGCGGTGCCGATCAGAAACCACCCCGCAGGCAAGGGAAGGAGAGGGCGGCAATGCCTTCAGAGGCGGGGGCGCGGGGGCTGCAGCTTCTCCAGGGCTACGTCTCCCGTCTCCCCATTCTTTGGCTTCATTAGATTTCGACTTTGGTAATGTCAAGGGGAATATTTCTGGACCCGTGACAAGGAGGCTTGCTCCCACAACTTGCATATGTCTAATTCGAAATCAGGGAAGTGTGTCCAACAGACACAGTGGAAAGACAGGCTGTTGAATATTTTTTCTCTCATCACTAAGAAGGATTCCCTGCTGGGTGTAATCAAGATCCATAAACTCGCAGCTTCAGTTGGTGCGAATGCTGGGATCCTAGCACTGCCTTGTTTGGCAGTGCTAAATTCAGCCCTCCGCAGACATCCGCCGGCACCCTGATCTCCTGAGCATGTGCGAGCATTGCATGAAGTTCATTTGATTAATTTTTCAATGCCATGCTCCGATACAGTCTGCCCAATTTGTAATAAATGCAGGAACTTTCTCCTGGTTGGGATTTTATACACCTACAGATGCGCACACGCCACAAACTTGGACGTTATGGTTCCCACAGTAACTGTAATGCGGCCACCGAGCTCCTGTGTGCTGTTTGCCGTGCTGGGATGCGGTGATGCAGGGCAGGAGCTCCATCCCTGGAGACATCGAAAGCCAGGCTGGACAAAGCACTGCTGAACAGCTCGTCAGAAACGATGCCGGCCCGGCCCTTGCCTAGCAAGCTGGATGACTGAAAACATCCTTTTCGTCTCCGACGCCTGTGGTATACATTACACTTCTCTTGCAACGTTTGCAAAGCTGAGGCACTCGTGCCAGCCTTCTCTCAAAAATCCATGCGGCCCCAAATTTAAACAAGTCGGCCATCATTTTACATCATATGTTATTTTTTGCAGTTCATTTCCTTGGTTAAGCTACAAAGAGAGGTAAAAGTGTGCTGAAAAGTGAAAGAAATGTACCACACTCGCATCTCTCTGACTGCTCGGTCCCTGAAATGCTAAAATACCATCTCTCTAAAATAAATCATTTGTATCCCACACTTTGCGCACCTCTTTTTGATAAGGATCGTAATGTATGCTATTGTGCTGCCACTCACCGCTCAATTAATTGGTTCACATTTAGAAAAGTGGCTATTCCTCACTGGGGACGGTATACATGCCAGCTATGAATTTTAAAGCAAAGCCAATTATTAGTTATCGGTTTGGAGAACGATTCTGGGCCAGGACGAACGGAGGAAAACCTCCTCTCCAAAAACGTCCGGAGAGAAAACACAGCACACGCACCCAAATCACCTTGGCTCTGGGGACACGCACGGCACAATTCACCCAGCAAAATGCACGTCTAAAGATGGAGCCTGTTTCTTCGGCCATAATTATGCTAGGACTATCGTGACTTTCCACGGAAAGCCATGCAAAACGACAGAGAGAAGGGAGGATTTAAAATTAGGAGCCAAAGTTTTCAAGCACGAAGGGAAAAAAAAAAGAATATGTAGAAACCTATCTGTCTTCCTATCTACCTCTACAGCAGTGACAGTAGATTGAAAAGACAGGCTGGTGAATATTTTTTCTCTCATCACTAAGAAGGAGTCCCTGCTGGGTGCAATCAAGATCCATAAACTCGCGGCTTCAGTCGGTGCGCGCGCGGAGAGCCCAGCCTTGCTCCGTGATACGAAATTCGGACCCCGGCACGGCGGGGCCAGGCGCTCTCCGGGCACTTTGGGCTCCGAATCCCACTTCCCTAAATCCTTTTTTGACCCGTGTTAAATTTCCCGTCAGTAGCAGCTCACACACAGTGCTTGAGACCATTTGCATTCAGGTTCAACGCAGAGGAAGTGGAGGAATTAAAACAGCGACGTGTATGTGCTGCACAGGCAAGCACAGAGAAAAAGCAAGCCCCCCTCGCCCCCCACTTGCCTCCCCTCATCTTCTCCTCAAAGACCCTGTCAGAAATGCAGCCTGTCAGGGAGAATTCCCTTGTACCTGTAAAACATTTATTTGTTATAAGCAACCAGGCTGAATTTTTGATTTTATGCATATTATTTTCTATTGACAGACCCTTGTTACATTCCAGGAGAATCAGGATTTCTTCCTTTGTTACTTGGCAGTTGCACATTATTACTGTGGCAACTCCTCTCCTTTTGGGTTCGCGTTTTGATGACTTTCTTCTAAGCACTCATTATGTGTAGGCTGAGCGGGTATGAAATGCCAGGGCAGCAGGACCGACTCGCTCTTTGTGATGAATGCTGAATGCGTGCTTGGACAATAGGTGTTGGCACGTATAGCTTTACCCGGGAGATACCGTCCATTATCTTCATGCTTTTTATTTAGTCTAAAAGAGTCTCTCTTGGATTTCTTCCGGACAGCACCCTTTTGTCCTGTCGGCGTGTTTTGGTGGTGTCCAGGCCTTTGATCGCACCCTTCAAACCTCCGCCAAACGCTCGCGGAGCTGCAAACGCGCACGTAGCGCCAGAACGCGCAGGCTCCCGGGCACGACGGTCCTAGCGGATCCACGGCCCTTGGGCAGAACTGCAAAATCAGTCCTAACGGCAGCGACAGGAGTGCCGCAGGGAGCAACCGGAGCCGTGAACTGTCCCTCCGAGCAAACGTCCCCCGGGCTCCGTCTGCCCATCCGCTCCCTTTGCGGGGAAGCCCAGCGGGCCGTATCCCCGGGCCTGCCCCCACCTCTCTGGCATGTCTCGCCGTCCCCTTAAACCCGTCCCGGCCGAGGTCAAACTCCCAGTTTTCAGCCCGAGCCGTAACAGTAAACGCTGGGGAAGGCGTCGTGTCTTACGGACCCGTTCACAAGAGCTGTTACTAGAATAAAAATAGCCGCTCGCCTCGCTGAACTGGCTGGATCGTGGCCCTTTCCCCAACCCTATACCCCACAGCGCTGCTTTCGGGAAATACTGTAGGTTTTCATACGTCTCCTTTTTTATTTCGCGCTCTCGGCACCAGCAAGATGCTAGCTCTTTGGGTGTATTTAGGCAACCCACGCTTGCTGCCTGCATGGGGACGGATGTCGAACGCTTCTGCGATGGAGTCCCAGGTATGTAAAAAGAAATACCTAAATAAATAAATCACCCCGAAACCATGGACAATTAACTCGCAGAAACAAAAAAGATATTTTCAAGGATGAAAATCTATTATATTATATATTTCATCGTGTACGAGAGGAAGCCGCTGCATTTCGCTTTGCTCGGCAGCTCAGCCGCAGACGAAGCCAAGAATTATAGCCATCCGACCTGAAGTTTCTCTGCCCGCATAAGTCTTCCCAGGCAATCACTTTATTTATATGAGCTCGTAGTTTGTGTTTTTTGTTAAAAAAACCGAAGATCCACCACTGGGACCTCTTCAGCTGGCACAGCCCGACTCCTTTCCTCTTCTCAGGCCCATAACTCTTAGGCTTTTGATTCCCTCAGTCCTGAAACTATAAAAATCTTATTTCTATAAGGTCTTTTATTGTTACCCAGATAGTCAATAGTGTCATTTTCATTCATATCATTCTGTAGGGAAGTTAGAGGAAATGAACCAGACAGAACAGAGCTATAAATAAGATTCAGCTCCGCAGTTCCCAGTGTAGATTCAACAACATTCTTTTAAAACCACAAAAAATATAACTTTGGCATGATGGGAAGTCTTCTATTTGCCCGAGTTCAGAGATTATCTTTCATGCGCTGGCCAGTATTCGTTGTTGACTTACGCGGATAAAAGATGCATTTGCTTAAAGCTAGCTCGATGCCTACAACCCTCCGAGCAGCGGCAT
Organism: Caiman crocodilus; assembly: GCA_030014935.1. Taxonomy (NCBI): domain Eukaryota; kingdom Metazoa; phylum Chordata; order Crocodylia; family Alligatoridae; genus Caiman; species Caiman crocodilus. The sequence goes on from JAGPOW010000145.1 coordinate 1,306,532, forward strand.
TGCCCGCGTGTTAGCTCATGCGCCGGAGACAGGGAGCGCGAGAATTTTGGAATTCTTCCATACAAAGGCTCCGACTCGGAGTGAATTCTTAATGAAAAGACTCGCTGGGCTGAAGCGGGGGGAATCTCAAGGCAAATGGATTAACATTGGTTTTCTTAAGGGCTTGCTGTGCAATATGATGGATTGTTTGCTTCACAGCAAGATAATGATGTATAATAACGGTTACCTTTCCTTGTGGATATCTGAAAAAATGTACAAGAATCCACAGGCAGCCTCGGTGTGCTGTCACGAAACAGCAAGTACCAGCTTTATGTAAATGCTACGGCACTAAATAGGACTAACGGTGCTCCGCCACGTCTCTGTCCGCCCCTGGCCGCTTACCCAGGCCGAGAAAAGTGGGGGATCGCTGGCCAGAAAGCTGCTTTCCCAGCCCCTCCGGAGCTGGCACACGCGGTGCCCTGCGCTTGGCCACGCAAGGATTTGGGAGCAGAGATGCTTTGGATGGAGTCAGCTTCCCATACTGGGCTCATGGCCACATTTTTCTAATTATTATGGACGCCAACTTGTGTCACGCTACCCCGCCCCCTGGCCCAAGGTGTTGTGCAGCAATTACATGTAATTAAAGCATTACAAAACACCGACACAGCAATTAACACAAATCCTTCGGTGAACCACAAACGGAGGGCGCAGTGCAAGGGTGGAAGGGGCAGGGGATAACAGAGCGTGGGTGGCGCAGAGGCCAGGAAAATCTCCGCTTGGAAACAGAGACGTTTCTAAGGGAGTGCCAAGCTCTGGGCATTTTATCTGCCTGCAAATAAAAGGTGTCAGAACAAACTCAGGAAGGGCTCTTGCGGATAAGACGGGACGGGGCTCTCAAAAGCCTCGGAAAGCAGC
>JAGPOW010000145.1:1311120-1321759 GCA_030014935.1 Caiman crocodilus
GCTTTGAATATTGCCATCACGTTTCCTCGCAGGGCTCCTGGCACCGTGCCGAGCCCAGAGGGTTTCGTTTCTTAGGGACCAGGTTCTCCTCTTAATCTGCAAGGGCTGCCCTCACTTGGAGGGTATATCGGGGACTGTCCCCGGGTGACAGTGGAAGATCCTCACCGTCCAGTGCATTATACCACGCTACCAGACTCCCAAATGCAATGGAGAACGGGCTACCACGGACTTACTGAAAGGAAAGGACAGCACCAGATCGGTGGACAAAGCACTCCCTCCTTGTCCTCTGAACTGGCAGAGCAAGCCGAGGCTGACATTCTCCTGGTGCAAAACCTCGGTGTCTCACGGACCTGGGTGGGGATGCCCAGAGAGGCACCCTGAAGTAACTAAGCGCCTGTCCAGTTTTGGGTGCATCATCCTGGTTTCCTCAAATGCCTCCCCTCACCCTTATCCCCCCTCTCCACATGCACGTGCGCCTTTCCCTAATTGCCCTTAGCAATCTGAAAATGCCCGGCCACGAAGGCCGTGCGTAATTTGTGCAGTTCTGGTGTCATTACGAGCAAGAAAATCAATGCGTGACACCAAACTGCTCGTTGGCAGGAGGCTGAGACCCCACACTGGTATTAATGCAGTCAGCGCGTTCAGTCGTGGGAATCTTGCACGCTCACCTGGACCTGGCGCCAGCCACTATTTCCCTCTCCCCTTTTGTTCGATTAAAACCAGAACTAGACGCGTCTCTTTTGGGCGATGCCAGAAGCATTGAGCTCAGCTGATGAGGCCTTTCCCTTGAACTCATCTGGCAATGGCTGCCCAGAATATTCTCTACGGCGAACAGCGCGCTCCAGCCCCTTGTTTCCCACGTGCACGTCTCTGAGGCTGGTTTACTCCCTTCCTGCTAACGACACGACTCGTTATAGCTCAGCCCGGACTGAAGGGAGGGTGGCTTTCCTGCAGCATTAGTGAGCCCAGCTTGGAAAGTGCTGTAACGCTCTGGCAGCCCAGCTCTCAGTGCAGGCGCTTTGCTTTCTACTTTGCAGAAGTAACCGTGCAAATCCAGCAATTCAGCATTCGCAGGTAAAGGCGAGCTTGTCTGGGAACAGACCTGGAGAGCTGAGACGGCTCGCGCGGTTGTCCGGTCAACAACCCGGCAAACTCGGACGTTTCTTAATTAAACATTAAACGCGAGCGTCCTACGCGGCTATACCAGAACCGGAAAATGTTGCATCCCAGCTTCTTCCTTGCGATTTTTACTATCAGGTTCCAGACACTGCTGCTTTTCAGCACAACTGTTACGTTGAGCTGGATATGGCCGACCTTGTTCATAAAATATTTGACAATTTATGTGGGATTTATGCACACTTTTATGAGGCCTTAATCCTCTTCCTTCCACCTGCAAGAAATCAGACGCCTTGCTCACTTTCCCAAGGGTGTTGCAATCCCAAACTATAGGGAAGGCAGGTATACCCAGAGCTGGATTGTAAAACAGAGCACTGAAGGGCTGGAAATGGGCAATTTGCTGTCATACCCCATAACAATAACATACAATCGGCATTGCAGAAATATACTGAATCCACTAATAGTTAAGAGACTGCCTTTATACCGAGCTCTGGTTGATAATATGCGGCTCTTCCTTTGCTTTGCAAAGTACCTTCTTCCCCCAGATGCTTTTAATGAAAAAACTGGGAGCCACGTTTCTAATACTTTTCACAACAGAAGAGGTGGGTGTGAAACCGTCGGTATTTTGCTTTTTCCCTTATTTTCACTCGGTGCGTTTGTTTTCCCGATGGCTTTGTTCTCCCAGACTCGCCGCTTCTGGTGCCATTCGCTTTCAGGGCCGCGCAGAACAAGTCTGTTGCTGGGCTTGGCTTGGACTTTCTGCTGCTTCTCCCAAAAGACAAAGTCCCTTCTTCCAGGTGCCGAATTAGGATTGATTTAAGTAACTAACCCCACGCAGTGCTATTATTCGGAGGCATAACATATAAAGGCGCCGAATAGTTTAGAAAATGCTTGGGCTGCATGCAACATTATCTTTCATGCAACCTGCAGCTTGACTCCCTGATCAGGTTATTTCAGGTTAGCGTAAAACAGTGTGAAATAGCTCTCTCTCTCTGTGGAAATGCAGGTGGATAGAGAGCGAGCGAGAGAGACCGGTGGGTGTGTTTGGCCGTGGTAAGAAAGAGCAGGTCTACACCTGAACCTGAAAGCTTGCCTCCGTCCCTCCCGGCCGTACAGCCGGTCCCACAAAACAGACTGCCCCGAAAGTCCTTGTCTGGCGTATCGCTCCTGACCTCGGTGCCCGGGCGGACACTACAGTCTTGTTCTAGACCCGTCCCAGGTTTCCTAGATCTGGGAGCCTGGGGGAGTGCTTGCACAAATGAAACCCTCTCCTTTCTGCGCTTGTCCGTTTGGGTGTCTGTGCTCGGCCAAACCACCGGGCCTGGGAAGCTGGGTTCGACTCCCCTCCCTCTGTGCCTTTTTTACAGGCGACTTCTGCTTCATCACTAGATTGCAGCGCCTAGACAGCCTCCTCTGGCGCTTTCTTCATACGCTCCCACTCGCTGCCACCCTCCCATGGAGAGGATCTGAGGCTGATTAGACTTACGGAAATGGCAAGTACCAAAAATAAACCGTGACGAGGAAGGAGAAGAACAGAGCGGAGCATCGGGGTCACGCGCTGCTGCTCCCTCCGTGTGCACCGTGCATCCAGCCACACCTGTGCAGCCTGCTTGAGGGCGTTACCAATGCAAATTTTAACTCAGTTTGGACTGAATTAAATTCAAAATCAAAACCTGCTTTGTGTCTGCTCTCAAATGCATCGCCCGCAGCTTGCTCTTGAGTGCCCTGGGACCTGAACTGGCTCCACCGCTTCAGGTAAGCAGAGGTGCCAGATTTCTTTTGTGGGGTCGGCCTTGGTAACCACTGTCCCCCAAATGCAGACACGATGCAGTCCTTGCCCCAGGCACTAAAATGACAGTGGGGAACAGGATATCATGGAGCGGCCAACGGACCAGGAAGCTGAAGGTCCCCGGATTATTGGAGGCATTGGGAAGGTGAAATCTCCGCCGCTCACCTCCCTCTCCTCCGCACCCTGGGATGGAGGGCAGGCACGCCTATCCCCGTAAGCACGGGAAGCTCGCAGGAGATGTGCCCTCTATGGCAGAGGGACGTGCTATTTCTTCCCATTTTACAGACGAGAAAAGGCAGCACTGAGAGGCAAAGTGAGACACAGGAACACTGGTCTAAGGACACGGGCAGGCTCGGCTCGTCAGGTAAATCCGATCTCTTTTACTAGACCGCTGGAAAAATTCTTCTTTGCCAGCGTTTGGGTACAAACACCCTTCTTCGGGCTGAGGAAGCGTCGCAGAGACGCAGCGAGCGTGTCGCGGGGCAGAGCGATGAGCCCGGTCTCCCAAGCCCCGGCCGGCACCATTTCACGGGGCCTTTCCCTCCCTGGCGTGCGAGGAGGAGCGACGAGGGGGAGAGCCCGGCAAGCTGGCCTTCAGGAGCCGGCGAGGGACTGCTGGGGACGAGGCATAAATACTTATCACGGGATGACTCCTCGGAGCTCCATATTTCTTTTCGATAGCAACAAGGGAATTTTTTCTTATTGATTGCTTTTTGTAATCGAGCTTAACAAATAGAACTTCCCTCAAATGATTCTTCCAACTAACCTGATAGAAAGCTAACCTTGTTATATTTATTGACAGAACATTGAAATAAATATTATAGGTCTAGAGGGAATGTTTCAGTCCATTGATTTTTTTTTAAGGAAATAACAAATGGAGCATATTCCCCTTGGCATATTATGCTGGGAATAATCTGAAAAAATGCTTAGCTTGTTCAAAATAAGGCTCCAAACCTGCTCCTTTCAGTCCCCAAGGAGCAGGGGCCCTTTTGAATAAATCTGATGTTGCCCGAACAATCAATTTTCAATTTTAATTATTTGCAGGATTCTCTTTTTGTGCTTGTTCAGGGAATTGCAAGAAGAAGCCGGGTTGGGTTTTTGTTTGGGGTGGGGGAGAGGATTGAGCCCTGTCAAGCAATGAGATTTCTTTTTTGGGGGTGCTGGGCACAGCCAGGTATCGCTAGTCGAATATGTCCCTCGTCCCCGGGAGAGGAGGAGAAGGCACTGCTCCCCTCGGTCCGTCGGGGCCCGCCGCATCCTCTCGGTCTGTCGCCTGCCCGGCGACGCGGCGCAGACCCGAGGCGGAAGCGTTTCCCGGCCGCGGCGACAGGAATCTCTCCCGGGCAGACGGCCCACCGGCGACACGGGGCCAAAGGGAAACAAGGGGGATAATTTCCTTCGAGCCTACCAGGCTTCGCATAATTTCTTTAAAAAACATGTAATTGAGCTGACGACATTACAAAATCCTTGTTTCCTCCAACATGACGTCTTGGTGGCACAACAAAGCCTTTCACAAAGAACGCAACACTCAGCCGCTCAAGGAAATTGTCTCTTTTCAATGGCATGAATTGAACAGACTCCGCGTGGAGACAGCTGAACGGCCCGATCTCCAAGGTTTATAGGCACCGCGGAGCCGGTGTCTGCCACCGAGACGCTAAACGTCTATGACATGCCAACAGTGAGGGAAATTACCTCCCAGCGCAGGTTTGTCTCCTGGCTTCCCGGGGACATCTCTTTGGATAACAGGCGATAGCAAATGCAAGCGCGCGACAATGAAACGCCAGGAAGTTTTACGTAACCGTGACTCTCGGACCCAACCCACGCAGTGCAATTCAACCCGCTCAGGGGACCCGCCGGGAAGCTCACTTTCCTCCCGTGTTTTAAACCCTGAGATTGGCCCTGGCAGCGTGAACACACGGCAGACACCTCATGGGCACTAGCGCTCCCGGGATGCCGGAACAAGGACGGAGCAGTCCAGCGCATCACGTCCCCTTTGCACGTCCCCAGGTGCCGCTGGATCGCACCTCCTTCTGACTGATTTGCAATAAGACGCCTGGATGGTGCACCAGAAATAAAAAAGGATGGCCAAACCTGGGAGGAAGCACAGAGGGCTAGGAGGCCAATGCCTGCTTGGACCCCAAACAAGGTGTCCATCGGTAGGAGCGCGCTCCCCCCCTTCTTACTGGGAGGATGCTTTGCTCGCAGTTGTGAAGGGCTCATCAGCGACTTCCCGATCTACTGGAAGACTCCTCCTCATATCGATGCAAAACAGGAGGCGCGTGGAGCCCGCCACGTAGTGTCTGCCCACGAAACCTTGGAAAGGATTCTTCTCAGTTCTGTGCACGGCCGGGAACCTTACTTATTTATTGAGTCTGCAGACTCATAATTCTTGCCATAAAAGGATTGTTTCATCCAAGTTTTGCAGTAATAATGATTTCCTCCTAGTACATTGTGCCTTGAATAATCACGGAGATTATTTATGACTTTATACTGTATGTGTTTAGTGTTGTATGCAGATTAGGCCACTGATCTTGGATACCAAGAAGGTATACTGTTAAAAATTCCTTATTCTCCCCCATTGCTATTAGTCTTAAATAGAGCACACATTTCTGGCTTCAGCACGAAACGCTGTATTAAAATGGCTTGGCTGGTCTGCATCGGGCATTAACACCTCCTGGTCACCCACTGGCCCTCTAGGAAATGCACAGAAGACGATTAAATCAGGTGCTTGAGCGGGCACAGTCTGTCACTACAGCTTTCTCAACAAACAGTACCACTGAAAATAGATCAAGAGACTGCACGCATGTCTCCCTGGACTCTGCCATTGGTGTACATGCCCTCTGCGTGTACGTATGCACGCACGCGTGTGCATGGGTGGGAGCTGGGCTCTCTCCTGCCTTTCATTTAAGAGGGTGCAGTCTTTGCACTGTCAAAAGATGCCGTGCGAGGGGTAGGTGAGGATGGGCTGGCCACTGCTTCGAACGCACCCTCCTGTTCCTTCATTTAAGCACTTACGGTCTTCCACGTTTGCTTTGTTCTGGGTGGTTTTTTCAACGCTCCCCAGTCGGTACCGATTCTCCAGGGAGATACAAGACTATTCAGTGAGAAGGGCAGAGGTCATTTTTTTGCATTGCCAAACCACTCCGCGTTGCCTATGCTGTTGGGTCTGACGGGGCACGGCGCCGCACAATACGAGCCCCCGCCACGGGGCAGAGCTAGGTGCTGCCCAAACACGTCACCGAAGACGGCCCTGGCCCCAGAGAGCTGACGACCTAGAACGTGTCTGTGGCCACTGCAGAGGAGAGATGCAACACGGCCGCTTCCCTGTTCGACTTCTCCGTAGGGACCGCAGGAGCATTTCACCTGCCTTTTTAAATACACGCTCAACTAGCCCGGGAGTCAGTCGGCAACCTCTTAGCACGAGCAGGCTGAATGCACACAACTTGATCTGGAGCTGGACCGCTATTTATGGCCTGGCCACAAACCCCCTCGCCTCCAAATGCAGCTGACGGGCTGGCTTCATCGGCTGGATCTAGCCCGGGGGCCAGAGGCTGCAGACCCCTCCTCTAGACAACCTCTGCCTTGCAAGTGGAGACTGGTCAACAGATCAGGAGAAGCAAGTGAGGAGGAGGAGGAGGACATGATCCAAATGAAACGGGATGAAAACCTGCAACTCCATCTGGCGAGTGGGTCTGGCGAGTGATGCCGTCCAGCCATCAAGAAGCGAGAACAAACACGAACCAATACGCCAGGAGGAACAAATGCCGCCGTGCCTCTGTTGGTCTCGGAGGGCAAAGATCTGGACCTGCAAAGAGACGCGGCGGGCCCAGACTCCAGCACCGCGGGGGCCAACAAGCCTCAGCACCCTGCTCGGATCTGAATACGAAAAGGAGGTCGGGACCTGCCCGGTGGCACGGCCGGCTCCGTTATGCCAGCCCTCGTGCTGCGCTCTGCCGCCAAGCGATGGCTCCCGTGGCATTTTGCAGACCAGCGCACACACTTCAGACTCTTCTGAGCCTGCTTTTGGCTGAATTGAGGCTGTTGCTGTCATCGGTGAAGGGGGAGCTGGAAAAGCAGTATGCGATGGAGGCCGATGCACTAGCACGGGGGGAAGGAGGCGTAAAAAGGGGATGCTTGATAAGAGACCAAGGGGGAAAATGAACATGGCTGGGCACTCACGTGGCACCGCTCACAAGAGGGTCTCAGGAGGCTGTGGGTGTAAAGAGGTCAGCCTTTAAACCCTCTGAGAGAGGGGCACGTGGAGGCAAGCACGGGAACCGCTCACCCGAACCCCCACAGCGAGTCCCTAACCTGCCTGGGAACGGGGTCCCCCTGGCTCCGGCGGCGACCTGCTTTGCACCAAGTTAGCTCTGCAAGAACTCAACTAAACCCGGCAACTTGAGATCCGGCGTGGGAGAAACGAGGGCGACAGTGCGGGCGGGCTGGGAAATCATGCGTTTGATCCGGCCTGCCGAACCGGGCCGCCGGTCCCGCCCTGGATGCGAGAGTCGGCGATAAAGAAATAGAGAAGAGAAATCCCACGAAGGCGGCTGTGTCGATACTATCGCCAACCGCCGCCCCGCGAGACCGGAGATCCAGCGCTGGGCTCTGCGAGAGACGCAGCAGTCGCAATACCATAAATCCCACAAAAATATTCTAGCAATTTGCTCAGTGATTAAGCTCCTGAGATTTAGTGCAGTTTGACGCCAATATTTTTTTCTGTTTTACGGCATTAAATATAACACTAACTCCTAATAATCAATATGGACTCCAGGATAATAACTTATTTAGAGATGTATTTGTTTTGCGCATGACTCCAGCTGGAACGTATTTTATAGAGCAAACTGTATTGTGTTGATTCATGGATCAATGAGATAATAGTCTTTGCCCCATTCGAGTAAGTCTGATTACAATATATTTGAAACAAAATCAGTTACGTAGGCTCTTGCTGGTGTAATGAGGGCCGAGAAGCTGTTCCAGGCAGTGACATTTGGAATAGGACTGTGGCTGATATTCAAATGTAAGTGATTTTGAGAGAGAGAGCCAGAGCGTGAGAAGAGTAATGCCGGAGTTTGGGGGCAAGAAGTTCATTGCGCGGCACAGAGCGGTGTTTTCCCGCTGTGACTGGTCCTAGGTAGGATTTCCCCTTAGGATGGAGGCAGACGAGGCTTTTCAGGCACATCCGATATCTTTTGTTAGACCAACTCAAATAGTTGGAAAAAAGTCTGCTTTTGCAAGCTTTCGGGTACAAACTCCCTCTGTTAGGCAGCGGGGGAATTCAGCCTCAGCAGCGCTTTGTTCTCAGTCCCAAAGGGAGCAGGAGTGGATGCACTGATGACTAGAGATGAGAAAAGTCACTTAAATATAAGTGGATCTTTGCAAGGCCTGTCTGAAGGCAGCCTCCCCCAAGCACCCCCGGAGACAGGACAGCAAAGCCTCGGTTGTACCGTGCCTCCAAAACGGGCGCGTTGGGAAGCTGGAGCAATAGGCGGCAGGCAGCGGGCCTGGACCGATACTCCCGGGGGTGAAAGCGCATCGGCAGCGAGGAGTGCATGGCTCTGCCGAGGCCGGAGCGGCCTTTTTATATTAACGGAGCCCGGGAACTGCAGCGACGTCCGCTTGCTGCGGCCGAGGGACCTCCTGCGGAGCACCTGGTTTCTCACGGTCTTTCCCCAGCCCCTAAGGCCGGCTCTGCCCGTCAGTCTCCAGGCTGAGAGCGGAGTAAGGACAGGCCATTGCCCGGCGGAGCAGACGGCCTGGCGTAAATCTTCATTTTCACAAGCAATTTTTTGAAAGCATAAAACAAGAGCGCAGGCAGACATGAAATCCATTTGCTCCTTTGTGCGTTTTATGGGAGCCTTGGACCAGAGACGGAGTCGCGCCGCTCGGGACAGTCGCGTCCGGGCAGACTTCCCTCAAAACCCTCAAGGAGAAAGGCAGATGAAGGCTATGAAAGGCCGGGAAGGTACTTCTGGCTAACGAAGCTAACTGGCCCGCTGCTTTCAGAGGGAAGCGCGACTCCTCTTTCTGCTCCCGGCCACCGCGGCGCACACAAGGAAGAAGCCCAGCGAAACCGGCGGGCTGGCACTGGTGCAGACCTGGGTCTGATCTGGTCCGAAGCAGACTGCGGACAACAGAGACGGATCTTCGGTGGGTGGGGGCGAAGCCTCATCCCGGTCCTTCCTCCAATTTCAGGCCCCGGGAAGGATCCGTCCCCCCGCGCTGGAGACAGAGCGACACCTGTGCAGCCGCTTGGCTTGCGATACCCGCTTCCCCGAGCCCCTCCGCCGCTCCGGCTCCGGCTCCGGCTCGCCGCCAACTCCCACCCGCGTCCCTGGGACGCCGGCGCCGCTGCCCAGTGTGTTCCCGGTTTCTCTCTGCAAGAGAGTTTCCTTCCCCCAAAACTAGTTGCAGGGGGGACCGTGACCCTCCCCTCGCGCCCTGCCTTAATCACGCCGCGGTGGGTTTGCCGTGCGGGGATCTCGAGTAATTGGCAGCGCTCGGCAGCCCTTTCTGAGACAGCACCTCGTGCCGGTCCACTGTAGCGCGAGACCACCCCGTTGGCAACTCACCTAACCGGGAGCTGACAGACTACATCGAAAGCTGGGGGGGCGCGGGAAAAAAAAAAAAGAGAAAGAAATACATTTTTAAAGATAACCTGGAGGCAAATATAATATTTATACTTATTTATCCTCACAGCACACTCATAAGCCCCAAAACATGTCTAATGAGGTGGAATTGCAAAATGGCCGTGAGTCCTACTTGCTTGGCTTCTCAGTGGTCTCGTAGCAGTCACATGGATCTCTATTTTTCAGCTGTGTGACTGCTGCAGGCAAAACTCCTATAAGTAACAGTGAGAGTCACAGCAAGTCCCAACTCCCAGTGGTATTCAGCCACAAAAGTGCCAACCCAGGAAAAATGAGAAGACTGACAAAAAAAACCAAAAAAAAAAGTTGCTGGGGCAATTAGATACAGCTGTTAAAACTCTTCCTAATACTTGGCTCACATATGCAGGGCATCGCCTGCTCCAATAAACCTCTCCCCGTAGCTCTCAGGCTCTTCCGGCATTCAGAAAGGATCAGAAACGAGCCGGGAATTGAAAAGGGAAAGTTCTTAAATGTCACCGCGGATGGATTAGCTCCAGCCAGGTCAATACCGTGCCTCCCGCACGGCGCGCCGGTGAATGGGCAAGACTGCGTCACGCCCGCCGGAGACAGCCCAGCGGGTACCAGCTCTCCACGGGAAGGCGGCTTTAAAAAGTCTGTGCTTTTTAAGTGGGCCGGTTCAGCAGAAGTCGAACCTTGCCCGGGCATCGGCAGCGACAGCAGTCCCAGACTCGGGGCTCGGTTTTGGATGGTATTTTCAGGGTCTCCTGATGCTTCTCCGTCGGTCGGGGCCCGTCATGTAGCCGGCGAGAGAGACAAAAATTCCGATCCGTTAGCCCAAACGTGCTGGGTGCTAAGCGAGTCTGACTTGCCAAATGCCAAATCTTTCTGAGGCACCTCCACAAGTGGTCTGATGTGCCGAGCGCCCGCCGCTGGAGTGATAGCAGCGCTGGCAGCCCAAAGAAACCCGCTTCCCGGGCTCAGCGTGGCGAGGGAAGAACTCACGCCCACAGCCAGCGAAGTTTGTGACAGCTTTCGCTTCCGTCGTTTGAACACCTTTCGAGTGACTCTCCGGTCTGATCCTGCCGGGGGATCTGAGGGCGCCCAGGAGGCTCCAGGCGTGACTGAG
>JAGPOW010000145.1:1336340-1350855 GCA_030014935.1 Caiman crocodilus
TGCCGGAGCGGCCGTGAGCGGTGGCAGGCGGCTCTCCTCCGTCCCGCGGCGCTGTCCGGTGACGGGCACATCATCCTCGTCGCCCTCCCCAGCTACCCGGCAAGCAGAGCACTGCGCGTTTCACGGGGTGGAGGGCAGCGGTGGTACTCGGTGCGGAGGGGCTACATCCAGATCCACAGCGGGCCGGGAGCAGGCACTGACCGAGAGGCAACTGGAAGGCATGGCTGAAAACAGAAAACTCCTGGCTGGTGGGTGAAACTGAGCATCGCACTTGGGATCAGGAGAGGACATTATCCCACAGGCAGGCCGGTACAGACCGTGGGGTTTTCGCCTGCGTCCGTAGCAGGGGGCACAGCCCTCTTCCTTGGATCTCTCGAGCGCCTTTTAGCAAACTCCTTCCCGTCCTTGCCATGGCAGGACACTGGCAGGCCCCTTGGTCCCTGCCTTTACCTGGGGCAAGATAAAGGGTCTATTTGGTGTTTTGGAGGTAAAGAGGTACCTGCGCATGAGAGTATGTTCCTGGGGTTTTCAAGAACAGGGCAGACACGGTCCCGTCTGGGGTGGCTCGGAGACGGGGGCTGGACTCGGCGCGAAGGTCCTGCCAACCTGACGTTCTCCAAGTCCGTCCTACAGAGAGGCACGCAGTGACTGGCTCAGATGCATCTGCAGTGGACGGCCAGAGTTTGGATTTCATTTCTTTGCACCAGAGGTATGAAAAGGTAAAATTATTTCACCAGCCGTTACTTCCGGGTGGGTAAGCACTTCTGCTGCCAGCAATGGGTGCCCAACACCAGCTATGGAGCAGCTATGAAGCTCCACCGCTTTTGTGCCAAGCGAGCAAACAAAATCACGAGAAAGAGGGATCATCCGAGTGCCTGCATCTGATGACGCTGCGGCGAAGATCAGGGCCCCTGCTTGGGGAGCACGGGAAAGAGGGGACGATGAAGAGTTGCCCATTTGTTCGTGGGACTTCCCCTTACCAAGTCTGCCCGCGACCGCTGCACGAGCGGGCTCGAGGACACCAGGGACGAGGCGCTGAAAGGCCGGACAAACGACTGCCGAGATGTGGAAAAGGGTTGCTGCGCTCAAAGGGGCCTCGAGGACTATTGCGCTTATGTTGGAGATTGGGAGTCTTCTGTCCCTAATGCCGTATTTCTCAAGTAGTTATTTTCCCCCAAAATTAGCAGCCCACCACGTGCTCAAACACATCTCACTATTAAGCCAAAGCAAAACTTTTGCAGGGTGAGATCTTTTATTGGACCGACCGTGCAGCTGGGAGCAGTTCGGCAAGCTTCCCAATGCAGCGGGAAGCTCGTCTAACTTCATCCCAGCTACGTTATGAAAGTTTTCCCCATAAAAGATCTCGCCCTCTTGCACAGTTTCTGGACCGTCACGGCTACAGCACCACTCCTACGCTACCATATGCCAATGAATAACAACTGTGGACAAAAGTTGCTTGCCATAGACATGACGATGACCCGAGGAAGGCAAGTGGCCGCTGAAGTTACGGAGACCGCTCGCAGCGAGGAAGATCAGCGGTTTTGTCCTGTGTTAACATAAATGCTTTCTGCGCCGTTTGTTTCATTTCCTTTTATTTTCTCTAAGTAATTGAGACTGGTCATCTGCCTTGTTAGCGCAAGGACCTTCATGCTCCCTCTCACATGCTCTTTGGTTTTTGTTTTGTGGCTGGAAACCTCTCAAATGAAAGAGTTAACTCATTTTCGGTATTAAATATTTACATAAAAATGTTCAGGAAGGTGTGTGTAAATTATAAATAATGTAAGGCAGGACTGGTCTCGGTTAGAGCTAAGAGACCCAAATTGTATCATCATAATACATTATTCACATATAATGCATCTATTCTCCTCCATTAGTGCTACTAGAAAAAGCCCCTGAGTGCTTAACTTGAATTTGGAGGAGTGTAATAAATGTGAGATAAACAAATAGCAGTGGGGATGCATCTGTAGTTAAACAAGTGTAAATTAGAGCTCAGCCTAATTCCTCCGAACTGCACCTAGGACAAACATGACATGTTTTCCAGAAACAAGAGATCAGTTACAAATTGCAAAAGAAGACACAATAAATCCAAATTATCTGATTTAATTCGCCTAAAAAGAGCTTTCCATGGAGAATGGCATCCTGCCGAACACTCGCAGGCACAAAGTTACATTTAAATAACATTAAGGTTGTGACAGAACCTGACAAATGCAGAAGACGCGAAGGTAAAACCGACGCTCGGTCCTAATTCCCAGCGTGCGCAGGAGGCTGCTGGGGACGAGGATGGCGGCGCGCCCCGGGACCGAGCCTGCGCCACCCCCCGGGCTGAGTGCTGCGCTTCGGAAAGCGCACGTTCACGAGACAGCAGCAGAGTCTCCTTCCCAGCAGAAAGGGGAGCCTGCGCGCGTCGGCGCGCTGGACTAAATACAAGCACCGGAGCACACGGCGGGGTATCGCCTCGCTCGCTGCATTTGCACGACGGCCTGCCATCATCCGTTAGCGTGCACGTGCACCCCCCGCCCCAAAACCACCGCCGGGCGACTTGCACACTCAAACGTCCCCTCTGCAGTCCAGCACCGGGCTTTCGCGCGAGCTTCTCCCCGGCGCAGTCACAAGCCGCATCTCTCGCGGTTCAGGCCTTGCCCAACGCAACGCTCGGACAAAACCGAAGGAAGACAACGCGCGCCGACGGGCAGCGTGCTGAAACCCCGCTCCGCACACCCCGGGCTGCGCCCCTCTGTAACCTGCTCTCTCGGTGTCTGTGGGGCAGGAGCGCCTGTGCCAGGATGCGTCCCAGCGCAGCTGGTCCACTTCATTGGTATCGGGGCGACCGTCCGGCGGGGTCAGGCCCCCGTTGCTCCCAGGGCGGCAGGGCCTGATCCTGTAGAGATCCTATGAGAAGGCGGCACAAACTGCTGCTGCAAATTATCGCGGCCACAATCTTGGGCACAGTGGAGGTCCGCTTGCTCGGGTTTTGTGCTATCGTAAAAATGTTTATGGTGGCACGAGGGCAACACCTGTTTGCAGCCTCGTGGGTCCCACGGGCCAGCTCAGGCTTGCTCTTTTAAAGGTGACTTTTGCAGCATGGTTAAGTCAAAGCTGCCCTTTTGAAAGGCAACCAGCTGCCCCCCCACTTTGCTGTTGCAGCGTGCAGCCCCCTTCTCCCTGGCTGCGCGCTCTTCCCTCGTTAGCTAGGGCTGACTCCTGATGCACGGACTTGGGCAAGGAGTCCTGGTCCAGGCCCTAGGTCAGGCCCATGCCCATTAAGACGCAGCTTTTCAACAGCGACGGCTCGAGTCGCACCTTTTCTGCAACACAGGTTTGCTCAGGTACGGTCCTCGTCTTGCTGTCCAGCTCAAAAAGCCCCACGGACTGTTTTCTGAACAAAGGGAGCTGGCTGGAATGGCTTTGAGAAAACACTGGGTTTTTTCTAGATCAGAAAACACTGTTTCACCTGAAGCTGCGGCGTCTCAGGAAACGCGCTCATTTTGATGAAAATTTCCCTGGTGAGATTGTGCAGCGGGTGGCCTCTCTGGCCAGAGAGATAAGGCCCCTTCGACACAGAAACAGGCGTTGCAACACAATCCCATTTTGCAGAAGTGTTTGTCTCCGAGCAGCGCACCCCTCGAGTCTGAGAGCGTGGAAGTCGGGGCACAATGCAGCTGTGCTCCCCGGCTCAGCTCTGCCTTAGGAACGAGGAGGGTACACGTGGGAAGGCTCCCAAGACGAGAGCGACCGTGACTACGGGGCTGCAGCCAGGTGTAAAGACGATCATAAATTATTGCCTTTCTACATGCTTTCGCTTACAGCTTCGCTCTGCAGAGCTGGAATCAGAACGCGACATTAAGCAGCATCAAGCCCTCTTAGCCTTGGTCTTAGTAAATGCAGAATTGAATGGAGACTAAAAGAAAAGGAAAGTGGATTACACTGAGATGCAAAATTATTTAAGCCATTGCTAAGCAGTTTTTCAAAGATGCAAAATCTATTCTCAAGGGTCCCTGTTATAAGAGTCATATCCACAGCAATCCAGGATCATGCACACGCGTGCCAGCCCCCGGTTCAGCAGAGATGCCACATCCCTTCCTCTGCCAGCACGGCCAGGGACTGGAGCACATGGCTTCCCAGATGGGTCTCTTGCTCCCTGGATGCAGAAGTGGCAAATCCAGATCACTGCTGAATAGGGAAACCAATTTCAGGAGATATCCCCAGACCTGGAAGAGCAGGCATGCACACAGAGAAGAACAGGGATTACTGAATAGGAGGATCCTCGCCGGGTAAAGAAAAAGCAAAGACCGAGTCCATTTCTACGGCGCAATGTCACGAGCCTCGTGCAAACCCCAGACAACGATCCCCGTTGCGCTCGGATGACTGGAGACAATCCTGATCTCAGATATTCCCCCGAGCTCCGGCAGAATATCATGAACTCGGCGTGACCGCAGGGCTGAGGAGTGATTTATGCGTTTCTCCGTTGCTCTCAGGTTTGGAGCATGACTGGGTGTGATAAAGATCGCCTGAATCCTCTGGGCTAGTTTCCCCAGGTGTTTCCTTGCACCTTGAGCCTCTCAAATTCCTTCTTGCACAGGGCTGTGTCACTGGAGCACGCTGCATCATCTCAGAGCTTCCTGGGGCTTTTCCTTCTCGACTTGTACATTCAAAAAAAAAATCAATTATAAATCTCCCACCTCCTCCTCAGTATTTAGAGTCCTAAGCTGCATCAGAAAGGAGATCCACTGACTGAATACGGCCAATCTCTGCAGTCAACGGACATTGGATTTAGTTGGTCACCTCCTTTGGCCGAATCTTTTAAGTAGATGGCCTCCATCTCTGGCTGCTAATGCTCCTGTGCCATGAAATAAATCCCCCATGGGATGCCAAGGCAAGGTGATTCCTGGCAGAGCTCTGCTCTCCGTGCCCCCTCTTCAATTCCTTTTCGCCTTTAGCTTTCACATATCATGCGAAACCTCTTCTATTCCTGGTAGGATCTGCAAGGCTGCCATTACGCCTGGTGTCACAGGTATTTTCCACTCATCCGTGTGCACGGGGAGGGTTTTCCCTGCAGCTGGACCTCAGCAGAAGCATCCCTCGTGTTAGGAAGTGTTTGAGAAAGACACTGGAGCAAGCTGCTTATAGCCGCAGCCCTTCCGAGTAGAGATCAACCCACCCGGCGGAGGGGCGCGGATGGAGGGAAAGCCAGGGACACTTAGCAGCTCTTCCCAGCAAAGAATAAGGACGACCCTTGCTGGAGAACGCACTGGTGGGAGCCGGTGGCTCAACCATCTAACCAGCAAAATTTGCGCGCATAAAGCCGGCAGAGCAACTGAGCAGCCACCGAACCAGAGGACAGAGCTAGGTTGCTCAGGGCCCAAGGCTTGACTTGATCTAGCGCAGTGGTTTTCAACCTGCGTGCCCAGACTACGTCCAAGGGGTGACTGCGATCAATCAAAAGTATGCGAATCCCCAGACCTCAAGTCAAAGGGGTCTGCACCTCCATTCAAAATTTTTTAGGGGTATGCAAATGAAAAAAGGTTGGAAACCACTCATCTAGCGCAAAAAAGTGAATGAAGTGTGGGGCTGCAACTGTGATGTCCTGAGCACAGGGAGGGCAAGGGGTGTTAGGGCAACAGCATAACCGTAGGGTCCTCAGGCACAAGTCACAGGGTTTCCTTCTGTCCCTCCCAACTAATCCGCGTGTGACCTTGGCTTACGCTACTGCAGCGCCCGAGCTGTCTGGACTGCAAGGTGGGGATGGGGCGCCCCGCGTGCACACTGCTTGCAGGGCCTCGGCAGAAAGCGATGCTTTAGCGCTGGGCAGAGCGGTCACGGTCTCAGCGCACAGAGATCCCGCTGCCAGCTCAAGGCCTTGCAGTACAACGGTGTCCGGTCCAGTAAGTCTCCAATCCCAACCCTGCCGGCCATTCTGCCCAGATACGACTCAACGGTCCAGACTGAAATACGGCATTGAAAGCACCCCGCGGAAAGCCTGCGCACGTCGCACTGCGCCGCCGCTCCTGCAGCACGGCGTACCTCCCGCGCGTTCCTGGCACGGCAGTGCCGCCGTCGCAGAGTAGCTCTTCGCCTGTGTGTCTGCAAAGCGCCGGGGTACAAGATCGAGAGGCGGCGGTTGAACACCTCATCCGAGCTCCGGCTCAATTACACTTTGAATGGCTTTCCGTTCGGGTGAGTCTTTCTGCTAGGACGACGAGCCCCTCAGCCTCGAGGCGATAGTGCAATCCTTCTTCTTCCTGCCTGCCGTGCACATATGGCCTCGCTAAGATAATGAAGTTTAATAGCTGCGTAAGTGAAACTAGAGCAAACTAGTCATTGTCTTGATGCAGGGAACACTTTGCACTCACAAAAAAGTTGGATATAAATTCCTCCCATACTGGGATTTGAACTGGCTGAAGGCAAGGGTGGAGAGATGCAGGAATAACACGAAGGAAATGCAATTAGGTTTTTGCTTGCCTGAGCAAATTCACGCGCTCTGCGATGCCGAGATGTTACCTTCACCCTACGAGAGCCGCGAATAAACCGGGACGCCGCGGACGGCCGCAAATTCCCTCAGGAAGGGATCCTTCTGATCCAACGGCCACGCCTCAAGGGCAACGAAGCCGACGAGACCAGGCATCCCAGGTAAGAAAAAGGCAATTAAATCATTGTGTTCAGGCCTGAAAGACGTTCCCTGGATTTGGGAAGCCAACAAAAGAAGAAGCGTCTGGAAGCAGAGCTGTGCGTGCGCTGCACGCTTCCAAGGTAGCCCAGCACGTAACGAGTTACTCTGATCCAAGCAGGAGATGATAAAAACACGTCGAAGGGAACGGCCAAGGAGGACAGCGAGGAGCTGCGGTGAAAGATGCCATGCACCAGCAGGCCGGTCGTAGCAGCACTGGAAGGGACGGACGCCCAGCTACCGCACAGACGGGCGCAAAGCACAGCGAGAGCAAATCCCGGGCACGCACGCCGCACGGGCCCCAGGAGCGAAGGCGTCAAACCTCACCGAACCCAACTGAGCGAGGACAAAACAGGACCCCAAACCAAGCCTGTAGAGAGACTGCAGGGAGAACTGGACCTATAGACGGATCGCCTCGGCAGAGAGGCGCGAGATTCGGGTCCTAGACAAGTCAACACGAGCGCCGGCAAGGTGGGCAACTCGTCCCCTGCCAGACCAAAGCCGGCACACGTAGGGACGGACGCGTCGACGCGAGCCCAGGCTGGAACGGGCCTCTTAGGCTTTTGGGTCTTGAAACAAGACACCAGCTGCTTTCGCGGGGCAGAGAAAAAGGGAATTGGAGATACAAGAGGGAGTAGGCAGGAGACGGCCACACAGCCGTCGCCTTCCCAAACGAGGAAAAGACCGTGGAGAAGATCACAGGCCCGATATCCAGACAGGTCGATGGCAGAGCGCAGCCCTGAATAATTCAAGGATGTTCCTCCACGCCCGGCAGCACGAGCTCAGGAAGTGGATGGGCAAGCTCGCGGGGACTCATCGCAGGTGGAGGATGCCTGGGCTTGGATGTCCCGTCGCCTCTTCTCTCTGTGGCACCTCGACATGCTTCGCACTCTCTCGCAGCCCGCAAGCGTGTCTAAACACCATAAAGTGCAGGCAAGACACGAGAAGGCTGAAACAACACGGCCGGGCACACGGGACAAGCCAATGCTCCGGCGCGTACGGCACGCAGCCCGCTCTGCCAGGCGCTGCTACCGCGGGGCGAGGACCAGGAGCATCTCTGCCTAAGCCTCACCCAAAAGCTCCCTTAACGAGAGGAGCCTTCAGAGAAAAAGCTCATTTCTTAAAAGCAGTTCTCCTCCTGCCCCCCGAAAGGGCTTCACGTGTGCACACGCACGTGCACACGCAGAAGTGCACGAGAGCGGGTGTGCTTTCCCTGCGTTTAATTTATGGTTCTTAATGAATGCGGAGCCAGATTCCCACCCAACAGCTGCCACCAGGAACAATGGGGCATTCTCCACCCCGGTTCTCGAGCGCGACGGGGACGGCGGCGTGCTGAGCCCCGTTGACAACCCGCAGCCCACAGGCCCGGGGCTCGGCGTGACGCCGAGGACACGGTGCTGCGCCGCGGCGGATGCTCACGTGGACATCTCTGCCAGCAGAGAGATGGTGCAGCTCGGTTGGCAATTAGATAGCTTCTCTCCTTTGTCCAAGGGATTTCCCAGTGATTTATGTGCGGAGGGGGGAGGGGAGAGGCGTGCGTGCACGTGCGCTTGGGAAGTGGAAGCAGGAGAAATCCCTCACCCCATGAATAGGGTTTAACAACTTCTCAGGCAACAAATGCACGGTATTTTCCTGCCTGTCTATACCTTTGACATCACCGTATGCTGGAAATATATTCCAGTGGGATATTTGCCTCCGTCTGCAGCTTGGAGATCTTGGGGCAGCTTCTACCCTCCGCGTTACTAGCAGCAGGCGCGGGGCTGGTCACGGGGCAATTTAGGATGGCACGAGTCAAAAACGAGGAGAAGGAGGATTCGGAGAGGGAAGGACTGGATGGGAGTGAGCTTCTACCCAACGAGACGGGGCGCGGGGCGCGACGGCACCGCTTTGCTCCATTTGCTGGCTCGTTCCAGCTGGCTGCAAAATCTGCTATCGGCAGAAATGACTTTGTGGCACCTTGGCTCCAGCCGTACACGGAAAACAGAGGCGCCTGTCGGAAGTCTTTCCTCTTTGCTTCCCAAGTCCCCCAGTGCTGGAGCCGTGCGCAAGGTCCAGGGATTAAGGCTGGCTCAAGTGAAAGGCAAAAAAAGGACGAATCTGGGTTCTGGGCCCTCGGCGAGAGGAGCGTAAACCACAAACACGGAGCGTAAAGAGGAAAAACTGGAATGACTTGGACAATTCTTGCAGCACGAACGGCATAACCGTCTGGGGAACGGCGTTTATTTTGCAAAAAAGATGGGGATGGCGGAGGGCTGATTTTTTTTAGTTGCCAGCGGCCCTTTAAACAAACATGCTGGAGGAGAAATCTTTCTCGGCTGTTGTTTGACAATGGAGGGCAGGGGGATAAAGGGTCTGCTGCCCGGCTAACAAAGCAGCTGGCAAGGAGCGGCTGGGCGACACAATGACTGCAACGCCAAGAGAGATTCCTCTGTTATACCGAGTAGATATGTATAAATAGCCAATATCTGATTCAGGGGGATTAGGAAGAGTGGTTGCATCAGAAATATTAAAATTTCACAGTGTTCGAGAACGGGAAAGCACAGCGGATATCAACTATTTAATTATTTCCAAATAGTTTATCACACGTCTAGCTTTAATAACTCAATTTTATGCCACTTTCCAGGAAATCTATTTTATTCTTCCCTTGCGTTTTTAGTTTTTCGTCATTCTGCCCCATTTAATGAATACGCAGATTGTGAATATTTAGGTGAATAGTCCCTGCCACTGAACACAAAATGGAAATGATGCCGATAGCATTATGGTCCTGCTTCTTCTCCTTGCAATAGGCTGGAATTGATATGCAGTAGGGATTATGCTTTGTTTAAAGCTGAGCCTCTGCCTCTAAAAGAATACATTATACAAATCTTCTAATGTTGTTGAAATTCCCCAAAACTTGATTGTGTCAGACATAATGTGCCAATGAGGTTCTTATCCCTACCTTATGCAGAATAAATATCTAGTATCAGAGAGTATAACCTTGGAAAAGTATACACCAGGGAACATCCCTCATGTCAATAATTCATAGTGCTGTTGGTGCGAAGGTGCATTCAGCTAGCCTCTAACATTATACGGAATACATTAATGCCCACGCAGCCCCCGCGCTGGGGGAAGCGGGGGGCTTATTTACTTCCTTCCTGGCCCTTTTTTTTTTTCTCCTAAAAAAAAAAAAAAGCAACCCAAACCAACCCAGAATTATTCAAACTACATCTCTAACTACAGAAAGAAACAAGCCAGCCCCTCCAGCCCGGGAGCACAGGCGTGCAGGCACGTTTTGTACTCTCGCTGCAAGGAATAAAGGGTCTGAGCCCCCGCTTCGCGGCTGCGGGAATCACACCGGAGTGAGACGGGAGCGCTCTGCGGTGAATGAGCCCCCAGGAGCCCACCTCTTAATTCCACTAATGTTAATCCCAAAATCAATAGACTCAGGTCCAGTGGTATTTCTGTGGGCAGAAATACTGTTGCCAGCTAAACCAGCTCCAAATAAATAAGATGCTTTTCTGATCCTATATATCTGCCTTGAAGACAATCGCACCTTTAATTAAAGATACAAAATGAGCGTGAATTTTAATACAGTTTTGGGTGCTTTGCATTCCCATTTGCTCTTTAAATGTTATAGTTTTAATGATTTAGGAACCAGAAGAATAACTAAGGAACCCAACAGTCATTATCTCAAATAATGAGACTTTTTAATGCAAAATCAATGTTTGTTATAATGAAAATAGATTCCTCAGCTCCTGCAGGGCCATATGTACAAATCTTTTCTGCTGTTAAATAAAATGTGACTGCTTATTTTCACCAGCATGATGAACACTTTTTTTCAGGAGTAAAAATAAAATGTCAAAATTTATTTACTGCTATTAAGCCCCCATTCTTAATCAGAAGCCTTTGTTAATACGCGATTGAAGCTAAGACAACTGAAAAGGACGGCGTGTGAACTTTCCAGGTCTGGGGGAAAAGATGTGCGAAAACCTGTCCCCGGGGTCAATCTGCTGGACTGCATTTCAACCTTTACCCCCATTGCTGACCATGCTCTTAATCTGTCGTCTCCAAAAGTCATGGAAGACACCGCAGGGAAAACGCGACATCTACCCACAAGTAACGAGGAGCTGAACGAACCCGAAACAAACGACGAAAACGAGCGGAACAATCTTACCACGACCTAACGAGATCAGATCCAGCGCTCCCCCCACCGTTCAACAGTAGAAGGGCTACCAACGCCGAGCAATTGTTCAGAGTCATTACACACATTTATGGCCATATTTGATCCCCACGCATGTGGAAAGACATTCATATTGATATCATACAATCATCTTCTAATAGAAATCCAGATGAGCCAGAAGAAACTACTAAACCTACTTGTTTCCACGCTCCATTTAGGATCGTTTATTTCCGAGTTAACATTATGGCTTGTTTGCCCGCGCCGGGCCGAAATAGAGAGGCTACTCTGAACAAGAAGAGAAGGGCAAATCCCACGCTCGGAAAAGGTTTTACAAACATCTCGCCCCGGCGGTGCCCGCGGCAGAAGGACACAACTCCCTGACCCGCGGGAAGCGGGGAGGTCCACGTCCGTCCGTCCGTCGGTCATCGGCTCAGCTCACCCCGACGGAGCGGCCGCTGCTCCCTTGAACAGTGCTCTTTATTCAGCATTTACTCCGAATTCATTCAGACTGCTTGCGAGAGGCAGCATTTCCTAGAGTCGAGTGAACACGCAGTGCTCCTGGGTCAGTCCCGGGCGAGCGCTGGGCTGGACAATATCTACAGGGCGGGCAGAGGGAGGTCAGGCCCGGTGGCATCCATCCATCTTCGTTTTCAAACATAAAACAACAGAGGTTGTCTCTCGCCTACACAAGCCACACGTCTTTATGTAATTAATATACCAGGATATGAGATGACTAGATGACAGTCAGTATCCGGGACACATTTTGAACTCCAGTAGCATGTGTAATTCTAGTCATTTTATCTCTGTTAACCTCTTGGGTGTTTCTTTGTACCACTGATAGGTATTATTATGGTTTCATTTCTTTTTCCTGAGCTTCTTTCAGCTGAAATGGATGTTTCTGAACTCCCGATACGATGTGTTGTCACGTGCGCGATGGGATTCGCCCTCCTGCACCAGCCCTTTGTGGTACAGGAGTAAATTAAACCGAAAATATTGAATCGCCAGCGTACGTGCAACACAACGTGCAAAACACGCCGGCTGTCTTGGGCAGCTGAGTGCTCCTGGACAACTCGGCGAGCAACGCATGGCTTGGCTGAACCAAAGTAAGGACCTCCCTATCCTTTTGGGGCAGACTGCACTGTAGGGGCTTTCGGTCCTTTGGGGCACCCAACAGGGTGAGGCATGCCTCTCTGCACCTCCCCACAGAGTTTTGCAGCTCAGATCCCTGCTCCTTAGGACCCGCGAGTCCTTCTCCTCCAAGGGCCTGCGACTGGCAAGAGGATCAACGCAACTCCGACGTATTCTTGTTCCTTCCCGCAGCAGCCGTCAGGATGCTAACGGTCTCTCCACACCCTTCTCTACCCAGCCCGAAATCCTTCCTTGCAAACAGCAGTACCTTTCCTCTCTCTCACCTGCTTTCACGCCTGCCTCGTGAGAAGCAGACTGGCCACGCCACTGTTTCTGTCCAGCTGGCCGGACCTCACTGGAGACGAATGAGTTTCTCTTTCTCCTCCTTGTTGCTTGAAGGACGCTGCTCGGTGCCTTTGCTTTACCTTGCTTACCCGGTTCCTTCAGTCACCTTTTTGAGATGACCTCCGGACGTCCCTTTCAGCCTTACTTGGCTGTTACTCCAAGTCACCCACAAGAAACACACGCATGCACACGTGCGTGCACACTTGCACGCACCGGATTCATAAATGATAATCCAGATATTTCCCAGTTCATCAAAAACACCACGGAAAACGCTCGAGCATTAATAACGTCCAAGCGACAAGTTACGGGAACTATAGTTCCAGAGTCACCGCATGATGTCTTTATTTATTACTTCCTTCAATTTATGCAATAAAAATATTCAATGTCACACAGCGCATGAATTCTGGAGTGAGGTTTCCAGGGGACACGGTGACTAAGTGCGACATGGATGTCTCATTGGCTGCTTGCCCCTCCTCGTACCTCCTGGATTAAGTGGTTCAAGAGACACCGTGACCTCCTGCGCAGTGCTGAGCGTACCAGTAAGGACTGGGATCCATGGCTGCAATGGGCGTAATTATTATCCCGTATGACTTTTATCCCTGCGGTGTGTGTGACAGGCCACGGTAAGATGGCACTACATCTTGTTTCAAAAAAGAAACATATAAAAAGTCCCTAAACTGAAAGACCGTGCAAAAGAAGAGGAAGCCTTTATCTTCGCTTGGTTCATAATGAAGTGTGTTAAGATGATGGATGAGCTTCCGTGCCCATGTTTTCCTCCCTGTAGCATTAACCAAATTACCTTTCAGCATCCAAACTGCCATGTCAAGATAGGTTGCAACTGATACAAAAGGATGGCGATTCTGTACTTAGTGCTGAACGTTAAAACCATTTCAATGCTTCATTCCTGTTTTGTTTCTGCAGCACTTGCATTACTCCGTCCGCGGCGGCGAACGAGAGAAATGACATTTGCAAGCGGCCTTTGGTGCAAGCGGACTGACCGCGGGGGATGCATCCGTGGGATTCGGCAGCGGGACAGGTGCCTGGGTCCCTTTTTTAGAAGTAAAAGGTACCAGTGGGAAGGCGCGCTCACCGCGCAGCAAGCGGCTATCTTACAAGCTGGCTTCACGCCCGTTAGAGGTCGGCAGTCCTCTTCCAAGTCAGGAGAAGGAAATCGTGACCCTGCCGGCGTCCCACCGAGAAAAGCACCGTGCAAACACGAGGCCCTCGAGCTCTGCCTGGGAAGTCAGCGGCGGTGAATGAATCCTGACGGGCTATCGGCAAAGCACGTCCCAGGGCAGAGCAGCCCCGCTTGGAGGTCCCACTCCCACGCTCGCATCGACGCGTGCGGACCGGACGCGGGTGGACCGACTGGAACGACGCGCAGCAGGGCAGCGAGCGTGGCGTGGGAGAGGTCAGGCGCCGAGACCGCCCTCTGTGCATCGCCGGTTCATTTACTGCTGCAATGCAGACGCATCACTCCCCTGGGTGCCGTCGGCTCCACAAACGGGCCGGCCTCGACCCTTCCAGCCTTACGCGCGGGTTTCGGAGCCGCAGGGCGACGCTGCTCCGACAGCGACGGGCTGCAGGGACCGGCTGCCCATCAGCGTGCGCGAGCCGACAGGTGTGACGTACCGCGAGAACAGGCTCGGCGGTTTAGGCAATTTGTAATTTCTGTACAGAGCAGATTCTGCCCTCAGGGGATATCACAATACAGATCTGAGGCGCTTAGGGCCGACGGTGGCAGGCAATTACACCTCGGCGAGCCCGCGGAAGGTGCCGTTTGCTTCTCGTCCGGGGGCTCTGCTTGGGCGAAAGGCAAGGCACAGGGTCATCGGACCCTCGTTTGAACACGCACTTGATGCAGGCTTATGCTTTGACAGGCGAGGTTCTTTGGGTAAATCCAGTGTCTTTCATTCGAGCAACTAAAACAGTTGGAAAAAACTATTCTTTGCAAGCTTTTGGGTACAAACCCCCTTCTTCAGGCAGAGGGAGCCGCTTACGTTTTAGCACTTCTCCATCACCTCCCCGGCATAAGGCATGCCGACCTCCCAGCAGAACCGCACTGAATGCGGAGTAAAATCTTGCATTTCGGAAAGCAATCAGGGCGCAGAATATTTCAGCACATCTCTGCCTGCGAAAGAGCACTGGGTCGCGGCACCGACCACATCTCCCTCCCGGGTTTCTGCCGCGGAGTGAGGCTTCTCCGGCTTGGCTGTGCC
>JAGPOW010000145.1:1357081-1368552 GCA_030014935.1 Caiman crocodilus
GCCTCCCCCACATTGCACTGGTGTGGGCATTTGGGTACCCCAAGAGGGGGAAGAGATGAGCCAGGTGCAAATTCACGGTCCGTACCGGCAAAACGTTCACGCGGGCTCAGCCAGAGCTAGCGAACATCAGACGAGCAACGTGCTGCCAGCGCCCCGCGGCTTTTATCATCCTTAAAGCTCGCAGCAGCAAGCGCAGGGCTGCCACGGGCCGGTGCAGACGCAGCCCCGCAGACGGGCCGTGACGCGCGCCCGGGGCCCAGTCGCATCAGGCAGCCCCCAAGCAGCGGAGGCAGAAGGGGAAGTTTGTCTTATTTGCACCGCGCCTGAGTGATGTCGGTTTCCCTTTGTCTTTAAGCAAGCTAAAGCCTACTAAATGGCCCCCAAAAGGCGTTTCTGGAGTTTGGGAACCTTCATTCTGGATATGCAAAAACCATGCACATCCCGAGGCTGGCCAAGACAAGCCCTGCGTGGCCAGAGCATCTCACCCCGGATCTGGTATCTGTGCCCAGCGTCTTCTCTCCGATCCCAGTCGTCCTCTTCCCTCCGCCCTTGTCCCCTTTCGTCTCTTGCGTGGCCTCCCTTTCCCATTTCCTTCCTCCTTGTGTCCCGTCCTGCGGACCAGTCTGAAGAGCCGTAATGTCTTCGCTTGCCTTTGGACGAGACCCTTGGTTTCTTCGTCTTGCCTTTTGCCCTCTCTCCCATTAAGCCACATTTTACTATTTCTACATAAAATGATAGGGAAAAAATTCTCGGGAGTAAGAAAATAACACAACTGCTATACATATCCAGACAAACCACCTTCCTATTTTATGTACCCTACTCTCATAACACATTTTAGAGATATTACTTTAAATTACTAGAGTTTTTCCTATGATTGATCATTTTGTGCTATTAAGAAGACTCTTTACATTGTGCTACAAAATAATACTGAATTCATTGTTCTGCAGCGATAGCTTCAGTTAAATCATTCAAATATCATGAAAGGACTTTCACGGGGAGAAAAAAAATCAGAAAAGTTTCATCTGCATCTGGAGCCAAATTTTATTTAGCGTTTTAAATATGGTTGAATTCGAGTACAAGGCAGGGGTCAAGGAGAAGGTGCAAAGGGAACCAAATCAGTCAGTATTTTGGCAAAACAAGAAAAAATGTAAAAAGTATAAAGTGACATCCCTATTACAAAAAATGTTTTATTCACAGGAAAGCAAAACACGAGCAATTTGCTTAATTTAAAATATTCGTATTTTAGGATTCCTTTAAATATCTAAATGGGATACAATTTGGGGCTTTATTACATTGTTACCAATCTTCGCTGTTTAATGCGATCGGCGCTTTCAGGGACAGAAAGACCGTTAAATCCAAAATAACGTCTAATTAATCGCAAGTGCCACAATATCAATGGAAGGTTTTGCTTGGCCCTTTGATAAAGAATAAGTCTGAGAAAATGTTTCGAATTAAAAAAGGGAACTCGCCGTTTGAAAAACAGAAGTCCATTGCTTTCCCGAATTCTCCAAAGCTACGCGAGCTCAAAGGGAATACCCAACGTTATACAAGCTGCGTTTCTTGTTCGGCGCTTTAGGCATTACTTCCTACACGGTTTGTGCGTGTCGGTTTTGTTAATAAAGGTCGGGGGGAAATCTTTCCTACCTCATGATGATGCCGAGATTCTCTTTTTCTGAATTTAGTCACAAAACCATTTCACACGGTACTGGTGCAACTGGACCGGATGATGGATGATCGGCGTCGCTGCTATGACAATTTGGGTGTTTCCGAGTCGAATGCGGCGATTTACAGTTGGCGCGCAGGAGACCGTGTGTACCCAAACTGTGAGACTCTCTCTGACACAGCGTGGGAATATTTTCGTCCGCACGACGATGGATGCGCTATCCCAAGACGTCTGGCGCACGGGGTCTCGGCCAGATCTTCGCGATTTGTGCTCCTGTCATTGTGTTCTAAGGAACGGGTCCTGCTAGGGATCTTGTTTCATCGCATCTGTGCTCCAGTGCATTTG
Source organism: Caiman crocodilus (assembly GCA_030014935.1). Classification (NCBI taxonomy): domain Eukaryota; kingdom Metazoa; phylum Chordata; order Crocodylia; family Alligatoridae; genus Caiman; species Caiman crocodilus. The sequence goes on from JAGPOW010000145.1 coordinate 1,359,090, forward strand.
ATTTACTATGTCCTTCTGAAAAAAGGAGAGGAGTTTCACACGTCAAGTTTCCCTCAGTCAATACCTCGGCACTTCTCACCAGCATTTTACTGGGCAAAGTTCAGAGGAGACCTCGCTCGGGAGCGCTCATGTCTGGAAGGACACAACCGCTGCTGGAGCATCCTTGCAAGAGGACGCTGCAAGAGGTCTTCTTCGACCCAGCAGTGAAGTGCTGTTCCACTCCCATTCCTCATTAACGCCTCTCACACATCCAAACACATCCTCCTCCTCGTGACACTGCGACGCGTGGCTTTTATCATCCTGCCTGACTTCTGCCGAATGCAGCGTGCATTAGCAGAGACAGACTTTTCCACATCCAATGCTTTCGCTTTCTGTTCACTGAGGCTTCAAATGTGGAATTTGCATAGTGAGATCTGACAGAAGTCTGCAGACTAAGATGGCAGCATCAGGAACTGGTTTGTCACATCGACGGATGGTTTGGGCCTCAATTAGACCTCCATTAGGAGACACTGGTCATGGCTTCATGAGATGCTTTCCTGCACAATAGACTCATCTACTGCACAGTAAAGTGTCACCGTCTACACATGCAGGCGCTTACTAAGCAGGAAATTAATCTACTGTGCACCAAATTTACTGCGCAGTAAAGCCACAAAGCATTGACTGCACGTGTAGACGGTGACGTTATGTCATGTTGCATGTCACGTCATGTTGCATGCCACAGGTCGCATGCCACAGGTCATGTGCCACGTGTCACCTACCACGCATTGCATGATGCATGTCATGTGTCACACGTCACATGTCAAGTTTCCAGGAGCAACCGAGGAATGTGAAGTGATTTGGGATGAACAAGGTTTTGGGGTCTTCCTTTGCGTCATGGTGAGTACCTGTTGGCACAGGATAGGACTACTTCTGATGGACTTACCGTGTCTACTTACCTATTCTCGTTAAACTGACGAGTACATTTAAAATGCACCTTAGGGGCAGGAACGAGGTTTCTACCAATGAACAGGCTGCGCAGGGAACGGCCACCTGCGTCAAGCATTCAACAAAACGTACGAAAAGCAGCATCCCCCAGGACCCGAGCCGAGAGGATGCCAAGTCCCGTGATGATCTCAAAGCAAGCAAGGAAAGACGAAGCATAGCCTGCCGCGCACGCACCACAAGGGCAAGAAATGCCCCGTGCAGCGTCCACTAGCAAAGGCTGTTAATGGGGCCACGAAGGTGAGGAGGCCAAAGCATTTATACGACACACTGGAGCAGTGACGGATAGGACTTGCAGCTTGGCTCCGTCCCCTCCCTCCATGGCCCGACCCCGGGTGGGGAGTGGATTTGCTCCCAACCGTAGCATGTTTAGGAAGAGAACATTTTCCGCCCTCAAGCTCTTTGCAAAGGTCCAGTGACTCCTGGCCGGTCAGTGACCCTCTGGCACGCCGAGTGGATTTATGCCATCAATTTACTTAGCCCCGGCATCAGCTTATTCAAACCAACACCTTCAAAGTTAGACGCAAGAACCAGAGAAGTCAGAGAGGGAAACTTTTTCTGTGATATGCTGAAAGCAGAGTCATTAATGCTGCGATCGGTCTAATCCGGAGCATTTGTCGCTGCTAATTATTACAGACAAGCCTCTTTATTGAACCACATCCTCTTATCGACATTAGGATGCATGAGCCAAGGCTGTTGTTTTAAACGCACTCATTAACCACACAAATCAGCCCTGTTGACAGAGCGCTTTTGAATTAAGCCTCAGACTGTAGTCATTGGACAAGGAGCAATTTATAATGCCATTAGCAACACTTGCTAAGGTTACAGGCATCAAAAATTGTTCAGCCGTAATTATTCTTAATGGATACAAGGAATAAACTGACGCAGGACAGCTTTTTCATTAGCTTTCAATCAAGGCTGATGGCTTTGAGAAATGTACAGTAAGTGCGTTTTGGGGAGAAATAATGATGTTACAGCACCTTTCATTGGAAAATGCTCTCAGTACAGAACTTAACTTTTAATAACCTTAATTTGATATAATTAAAAAATTTGAATTTGCTTTGAAGATCTTGCAATAAATTGTTTTGGCTGCGGTTTAACCCTTTCTCAAGCATCCCCCTAAGCATGCCGAGCAATCCTCAGCCGTCGCAAGTCAACGCAAGGAGAATGAGACCCTTCATTTACACAGAGCCAGATAATCGCGGCAGATTTTACAGCAGACCGAGAGTCCTACGGAAAAAAAGGGAAGGGAATTTTAGCCGATGCAACCTGCCAAGAATCCCGGCCACCAAGCCCACAAGGAGCGCGCGGGGATTTGGGGGGCAGAACTGCTGCTTTGCAAATGGACTGAGTGGGCGAGCCTCGAGCCCGCTTCTCTGCCAGCGTCCTGCTCCCTTTTGGTTCAATACATGGATCTGCGGAGACCTTTGTCTGCGCCCCTGTATGGCAGATCTACCCGACCCGCCGGGTCCAAGCTGATCACTTGCCTACCGCACGCAAGGACTGGGCCACGAACATGAGCGGCCCTCATGCAGCATCCTTTCCTTTAAGGACCTTCAAAGCACTTTGCAATGGGAAGCGAAGTCCCGCAGTCACCATGTCACAGCGAGGACGATTGCGCCGAAGGGCCTCAGCACCTGGGCTCTGTCCAGCACTCTGCCGCGGGACAAGACTTCCTCCTGACTCGATGCAAACCCGAACCACCTCGCTGTCCAGAGCCCTTCACGTGAGATGTATTTTCTCGTCAACGTGCGTCTGAGATGATGTCGCGCGGAGAAGTCAGAGCAGTTAACGCGACTGCGACCAGCACCATCTCCTCCCTCCGAAAGGCAAAACCAGAGGAAGGACGGGATCGTTTCACCCTCCGATTTCCTGCATAGCTGAGCACCTGTTCAACGAGAGCTCAGCCTTCAGCTGTTTATAACCGGTGCTTTTGATGGCTAACAGCGTCCGTGCATCCGAATAGGAGGCAGTACGACGCGGGGACAGAGCTCCCGAGCTCCGCTGTTATCAGCGGGCCTTTCGGGGCTCGCCGGTGCCACGGGCTCGGGCTCAGGGGAGTCACGAACCTCGGCTCAATCGCATGGAGGGGTCACTGCACAGCAAGGGCAGCAGGCTTGGGAAGGAGCCCCAGTCCGTGGGTCCTGCCACGAGGCAGATTTGTGCAAAGACTGGAACGGCGAACAAAAGGAAGTGTGTTCACCGCTGGTGCACGCTCCTCAGCCAGCTGCACGGCGGCATCTCGAAGAGACAATGTCATCTCCCAACCACCAACTCAGCCTGCCTGGCTCGTTATAAAATACCAGCCAGCCACAGGCGGTATCCCAGGATCAGCTAAGCTGAAATGAGGAATTAAAGTGTGCCGAGGATCATTAACATGCTGTCGAGGACCTGGTTTTGCAACTGTCATTGAGGAACGGTGTCCATGAGATCAGCTCCATCGCCAAAAATAACAGGAAATTAGCAGTAATAATGTTTGCATGTCATTACTGATTGACCCTCGGAGAGCATCGAAAGCGCACACGCCCAGGCTGACGCGTGCATACGCTCCTGCCCGGTTCCTCCAAGCAGAATGACAGGGAGCAATGTCAAACGCGGCTTTAGACCTGAATTTGGAGGGTTAAGTCTGCACTATCCCTTTGCACGTGGGACAGCATGCTGTGGCCCAGGGCTACTAGTCGCAGCACGCTGTGGTCAGGTCCTGGGTCCCTTTTGGAGGCAAGGGCCTTTCCAGAAGCTCGGAAACGTCAAGCCTAAATGGTTTGGGTCCTGCATAGCCAAGGGACCATTTCTCTCCCTTGCACCCCATCGGGATTTCTAAGGGCAGCATCCTGCAAGAAGCATCAGTGCACCGCTGCTTGCTGCAAACACAGGCGAGGGCACGCTCAGCACTCGCTCCTCAGCGCCGGATCTCCCTCCCCTTCGAGGCAGCCAGAGCCCCAGCCTGGACGTCACGGTCAGAGGTGACACCTGGGCCAGGCGCCCTCTCTCAGTTGCCCCACTGCTTCCTACTTGGGCAGGCAGACAGCACGCCAGGTGAGGCTGGGTATTGTGGAGGGCAGCGTTTCCCAGCGCGGAGCAGGTCCCCAGAGGGTGGCAGACAAGGTTCACTGGGGCATCACAGCAGTGAAGTGGTCAACTCTGCTCAAATCATGCAATGTCCCCCTGGCTGCCATCCATATTGGATTAAAAAACAAGCTCAAAGCACAGCAGCAGCTTTGCATCTTAAACCGTCTAATTTATAGCACCAACGCCGCTTTGCAAGAGTGTGACGCGCACGGCGTCGCAGACAGGAGATGCTTGTGGAACAGGCTGTGCCGAGAGCTCCTGAAAGGACAGCAAGTCCGACACAAACCTAATGAGAAGAAACGACCTGAGCCCAGCCACCCGCTCTCCAGCTCCTGCCAGGAGATGGGAGACACAAGCAGGGGCCCCAAAACCAGATTTGGATGATTTCTGGAATTGGCAAATGCCAAAAAGTGAACAGAAAAGGCTGGGATGCCGCAGAGCTCCTGCTCAGCAAGGGCAGGAGTTCACGCAGAGCTCGCACCCAGTCAGCTGCAAGCCAGAGAGCTGCCAAAACCTGCGGCTCAGTCACGAGCCTCGTGGCATTTCGGGCTTCGCTCGGAGCCCTCGCCCTTCGCATCGGCATGAGAACCAGAGCTCTTGCTTTCACCGCATAAAAAGTCTTGGCAGCTGCAAAGAAGAGCTTTGAACGCGAGGTGGTTCAGAAGCCAGAAGGGAAATAGGAGCCCCCTTCATTCCGAATTTTTTTAATTGAAGCATATGGGACCACCTGAAGGAGGGGAGGCGGCCGCCAAGGACGTTCTTCTGCATCAACCTTCAACGAGCATCATTAGGAGCAGGCGGTAAGTAACTCCAGTGTTTGAAACACGGCCTCACCAATCTGCTGTCCACTTCAGCACCTGACGCACGTGACGTGACTGCGGATGCCGCGGCTGTTTTGGATCTCCTGCTCTGCCCGCACAGGGCAGCCGAGCAATGGTCCAGCACCATCCTACCGCAGCCCCCGGATCTGATGAGCAGAAATTGCTACCGCCTGAGGTGGTGCCCACAGAAATCAGATACTACGGGCCTGGCCGTTTCGCTCCAGCCTGGAGCATTGCATCCCGCAGGGCTGACAGGGCACCGTCTAGCTCGATCTCTACAAAGCCACCTCCGTTTACTGTTTGCTGTCCTGCAGAAAGGAGATTACTACTGCGGAGGCCAAGGGTGGCAAAGACGATATCAAGGATGTAAACAGTGATAAAAGGACATGGATCCCTACAGGGGGAGAGGAAATTACTCAAAATCTAATGAAACGTGTTACTGAAATGCAGGTTATGGAACAGACTCCCCCATCTCTGACCCGCAGCAGACCAAGCCGCTGCCCACTTGCTTCCCCTTCTTCTGCTGCCGGAGCGCCTTCTTGCTCGCTCTGCCGTGCTGCTCCCAGACCACCCCATCCTGCCCCAGGCACAGCTTCTGCACTTCCTGCCCGCGTGCTCTTCTGATGCCACAGGCACTCGCTTGCTAATTGCTTCTAACCACCTTCCCTCCACGAGAGACATCCGCACACGTTCAAAACCGCCGCGGAGTTTGTTTTCATTGGGTGCTTCAGGCCAGTCATTCCTAAGCCTAAGGCTTACAACATCATGCAATGCTGCTGCCTCCGTTTGTGTGCACCCTCTCTCTCTCTTTCGTATGGCGTCGGATAGAAACTTCCACCGTGGGACGGCAGTGACTGCCTTCTCGTGGGGCTTTCCTGGAGTAGCTGTTAAGCAAAATTCAAAGTCACTACCAGGGCAATCGGACGTTCAGTGTTTCCAATCCTGACGCACAGCACTAGCCTGAAGGCTGGCAGCACCAAAAGCACAGATGATGCACTAGGTTGACACTGACCATCCCCTGAAAGCTAGGACAGACCAGCACAATGCATCCAAACTCTCAGGCACGATGCACCACATCTCCAGGCCTGGCTGGTTGAGAGGCTGCTGGAAAACCAGCAAGCAGGAGCCAGAGAAGGACACCAGAAAGCCCACAGCATACGTAGGTTAGGACAGGTGGGCGCTGACCTCGTTTGCACATTTTATACGTCACCTCTCCGGAGGCTTTTGCATCACAAACTCTAAAATTAGGACTCAAGGAATCTGCATCAATATGTAAGTTTATCCTGAGCATTTCCTATGTCCGGATAACAGCACTCTGCCACGAGTAAGCCGGTCTCAATATGAATTATACAGAAGTATACAAGAACTCAGGGGCTTGGCAATGAGTGTTGGGATTAGCGCTTCGACTGGCAAATGACTGCAGGAAAAGAAGGTGAAGTATATCCGAGAGGAAGGATCAGAGCTGGCAACGTTTTAAAGACAGGCCTTGCGCCAAACTCCCCGAAAGCGGAGGGACGCGTCGCTGGAGGGATGTTCCCAGCCACGGCCATGGCCACGGACGTCTTCCTGCTAGGTTTGGATCTCAGGCTAATTGCATTTTGGAGTGACTCTGTACACACCCGCGTGCCTGCACCTCAACCTGCCCCCTCAGCCCTGCCGCAGCCACGAGTGTGAACATCCTAGAGAAGCACTTTGCTCGCCACCCCATTTATGCTCACAGGAGCAACGCTCAAGCGATACTTGAAGCGCAAACCTTGAGCAAACACATGAAACAACCCCTCCTGACTCGTCCAGGGGAAACCTGCCACTCTTTGCATCTCTGGGTTGCATCCCACGCTTGCAGGGCTTCGTAAACCATGATGGTCTGGTTTGCCACCGGCTAACCTGTGCATTCAGCTACCAGAGGATGCCTTTTAGCCCGAGTCTCGCGTGGGTGCACACAAAGGCATCGCCGGTCTCAGCTGGCAGCACTCGGGGCTGATCTGTGCAGCAGGTCTCGTCTGGAGTCCTCCCCGGGGCCAAGGACCCAGGCCGGATCCTCACTTCTGTTGTCCCAGAGGGCTGCACACATGCCTGTCGGGAGTTTCACTCGGGATGAGAGTCTCCACTCCGCACTTCTGTGAACCATAAACGTGCTGGGGAAACACGTCCCATATTGTTGGCGTCCGACCTTTGCTGGATGACACCTCTGAGCACCCCCGGGCTTGTCAGCTGGGGAGTGGTTTGAGCCTGGCAAAGTCACTCCCCACCCCGACAGGGCCCAAGAGATGCCAGCAACTTCAGACTGAGTGCGGCAAATTGTTCTCTTTGTTTTATGTCTGCAGCTTGGAAGGGAAAAAGAGACCCATTTCTGAAGGCCGTTAAATGCAATAAGACTATCCTATGTCCGTGTCCAAAAGAAAGTGGGAATAATACACCCAGTCTACCCAGGCTCCTGTTTTCCTTGGGCACTTGGATCATACGTGCATTTTGCTAAGTTTCAGAAAACCTCAGAAGTAATGAAAAGCGAGCGTTTCCTTATCTGCATCAAAGTGTTCTCAAGCCATTACTCTTCAGTCACCCTCACGCCTTTGCTCAGATTTGGACTTTTCCTGATAAAGACCAATATCTGTGCAAATTATTGAGGCAGGCTGGCAACAGCCAAGAGGGTACACAAGTGAAGACTCCAGATGTATGATAAGGCAGGTGAAATAAATTTCCAGTCCACTAAGTCATCAAGTTTTCTGACAAGGAATATTTAACTCTTGTAGATCTCGTCCCGCTCGCGGTCCTTTTCTGCAGCGAAGCGCTTTGCAAATTGCTCGGCCGGCAGCAGGTTACGCCGAGCGTGCAGGGAGTCCTCCGCCGTCCTCCCCGCTTCGCGTTTCAAGGTGATGAACGCTGGCCCCCAAGGCCACCGCGTTTCAGATACCGTGTGAGAAACCCAGATAGCCTGCTCCCTGGTAGGTCCTATAAGCTGAGCTCCGTCTCGGGTATGACATGGCTTCCCCAGGCTCGTGGCTGGGCTTCAGACCTGCCATGGCGTAGGATGCTCGTTATCGCAAGTCCCTAAAAATACAGCAGTGAAATGGCTGGCCCTTTTCCCAGCGAGCGCAGGAAGGAGGAACGACTCGCTTCCTCCATTAATGTCTTCCCGTCGACGCTCGGGCTTGCGCTAGGTCGTGGCCGCGCTTGTCGCTGCGCCGTGACCTCTCTCAATGCTGAGAAGCTGAACCCCCGGCAGAGCCAGACACGACTTGGGGTGGAAAGCCCAATGTGCATTTTCCTATCAATTAGCAGAGAACTCATTACCATCCTAATCCAAAAGCAGGCAAGCCCAAACATCCAGGCCCCTTTTCCCCAGGGTTCATCCATCTCATTTATCTTTTTGCCATTAATTCTTGTCGGAAGCGTGATGGTAAAACACCCAACAGGAGAGTATAATGAGTCTGTCAGCGGCTAACGACTGCTACATACATCCTACCTGTGCCGTGTCCTTATTCGGTCACGAAGAGGAATTCCCATGTTCATGCACTAAACCCACACGCGATTTTCCTCAAGCCATAAATCTCCCTCTGCATCAATGCACATGTGTAAATTAGGCCCTTTTTTCAATAAATCATTTATAGAGGCCACGGCTCGAGTCATGCCGCTAGACTCCATGGAAACCGCGCCGCGCGGCCCCGAATGGGACCCCGAGGGTGTGTATTCTGAGCCGTGCCATCATATTTGTACATGCTTAATTACAGCCCACGTGATCACCGCGCTCTCCGAGAGAAAAGCAAACTCCCATGGGTGTGGATCCGAACTTGGAACCGGTTCGTCTGAACGACGGGCGACCGCGGGCTCTGGCGACGGGACGAGAGCCCCCGAAACAGGAGCACTGCTGCCGACCTGCCTCCATCCCACCAGCGAGAATTTGGGAAATGAATACAAGGTGAATGAGCGTTTCGATTGAGTTGACTCCTCTGCAGACCAAAGTGTTGCAAGTCATCCTGAAAACTAGTTTCCCATAGAAAAATCTATGTGCTAATTAACCCCCTGGCCTTTCTAATGAGTTTAACACATTCGAGTCTCCCTGAACATACTGATTCATTCTGTAGCTGGTTTAGGAAAGCAAGAGCTCAGTTCTCCGTTTACCAAGGGCGGCACCCTGATTTAAATCTCCGAAGCCGGCAGAATCATCACGCTGCAAGATGGAAGGGGCCGAGGACCCAAAACCCTGTTACTTTTTGGAAAGATTCGAAAGGTTAAAGCGGTTACCTCGTCGATCGTCAGAAGCCAAAGACAACGGTTCAGAACCAAGTATTTGGACATTGCTTGTCTGACCGATCGATCCTACTTCTCGCAAGTCCAACGGCACATCTGAGCCCATCTCCGGAGGAGGGCTTGCTGGAACAAGCACCTGCCTGACCTTGCTTTTCATTTTCTAGGCTTATTTCTGCATTTGTTAACATGCAGGGCAAAGACGTGCGGGTCAGATGCCAGCTAAAATCCCAGTTGCACCACCCAGAGACCTTGCCTTTGTGTGATAAAACCCCGAGACACACGCGACACTGAAGTACTCAGGAGGTCATCACGGGCGCGTGCGAAGAGGATGATGAAGGCTGTCT
>JAGPOW010000145.1:1383425-1395132 GCA_030014935.1 Caiman crocodilus
GAGCCGTCTAGGTAGGGCACCTCTCGCTCCGAGACAGCGGCATGCATTATCTAACGACATATTTATTGCTTATGTAGATGTGACTTATTTACATGGGGAATTGATTTATCTATTAGATAATTAGTAAACTTCAATAATTGCAAAAACCTTTTAGCAATCAGTTGACATTTAATTAACATACAATAACTGTCTTATTAAATCTACATTAAATGCCTATTCGAGTTAATTAAAACTCATGTGTAGAACTTCATGATTCTTTGGGAAACCTCATTACAGCTCCACCACCCGAAACTGAACGCAACTCTTTTTTTTATTTCCTTTACAGACAGACTCGTTTCTGTAGGGGCTTAATCGCTCTGTTTTTAGCTGCCCTGTCCTAGGGTTACGAGCAACGCAGCATTTGGCTTTCTATGACTTTTTGACAGTTTTTAATGGCATTCAGGGAGAAGCCATCTTGCTCTAACTGAAATCAAAAGCTCCGAGACTGAGACTTACTTCTAGCAATGAATCAGGGCCCGTTTTTCCCCTGCTTATATTTTTATACGAGCCAGTTACTCATCAGAAAAAGAATTAAGCGCAGACGTTTTGGTTTGCTTCTGGTTTCGTGAACTTCCATGGAAGACAGGCCAGCCATGGAAGATGGGTCAAATCCACAAGTCCAAGGTTGAGCTCGCTTCCCAGTGACACGTTGCCTAACATGGACAGAGAAAGACTGGACAGGAACGCTTGCACGACAGGTGTGCAAGTTTCCAGGTGCTGCGTAGCTCGTGTACTTACGGGGTGAAGAACCTGGACACCCAAAACAGGAACAGGGTGACCAGCACCACTCTCTGTTGCCTGCCCTTTCAGAGCCAGCTATTCACAATGGTCTTTCGATGACAAATCCCTACCGGAAGCAGTGTTGTCCGCGTGCAGTCCCGTAGCAAGAACATGGAGGGATTCATTTCTCTCTCCATTTGCTGAGACGGGGACGTGCCAACATCCTTCTTGGCAACCCAGCGCTCGCGCTCTCCGAGCAGCAGAGCCTGCTCCTTTCCAGACCTGCCTGGTGACCGAAGCCTTTGATGTGATCCGGCGTTACACGAAGTGACCCGACCTGATGCGACAGGGTACGTCACCGCCCGATTTGCCTCCAGGCAGCGTGACAAAGACAAGAGAGAGACACCGTGGGCGGTGAGGAAGCCGGCTCTGCCGCTCTCGGGTGGAAAACACTTCCTAGGCCCTTTGCTGCACATCTCTGCTAAGCCGCTGGCTTCGGAGAAGGAGGTCTCGAAATAAATAAGGCGTGCATCAGGACAACTGGCAGGCGTCCACCCATGCACACGCCAACACCCACAGGCCTTGCTTTGGCAACCATATGCTGCCCCGACAATGCCTCGGCACAAATGCCTCTGAAGTTTTATTAGACACAAACGCTCTCAGCATCCTAGGCACCGTAGGGCAAAACCATCACTCCTGGGCAGCTCCGCGAGCGTCCCCAGGTGTGTCCTGGACTAGACCCGATTACCAGCTGTCTCCACAGGCCACTTTATGCTCAGAAAGACGCTCCGGGAGATGCACTTCATCCCCAAAGAGACTGCACAGTCTACGAGGAAACGAGATGCAGACCACACGAAAGGAAAACGTCGGGGAAGCAAAGCTCACAGTGTTTAAGGACAGGAAAGACCACCTTGCTCCTCTGATCATCACGCAGGTAAGGAAGTTCCCTTCAGTTAGGTATCAAGCCCATAACTTGCATTTGAGCTACAGCAGATCTTTTAGGAAGAAATCCCTTCTTGAGTCAAGACTTGAAGAACTGGAGAGTCAATAGCGAGGGGCTCATCTGGGGAAATGACAGGTAAGACGCACGTCAGACTTGGCTCGCACACCTCATGCCGTGCACGCACTTCTTCCTATATATATTTGACGTTGCTACTTTTGCAAAACAGAAGTAAAAACAAAATGCAAACACAAGATTTTGCTAATTCTTGAACAATATGCAGCCCGCCGCCCCCAACCGCATCAGCACGGCTCAGACGGAAATCAAGTCTGGAGCAGCGCGTGTGACGTTTCTGCACGTTTCCATTACCTGCAAAGCAAATGAAAGTCAGGATAAAGTCAGATCACAGAAAACATGAAGAATAAGAATCTGGAAATCTACCTCCTTGGTGCTGACCTCCCCTTCTAGTATTCAGGGCCTCTCTTCTACATACAGTCATTTTCTGAACACCTAAGCATATGTATAAAAGTGAAATCAAATGACTGCCTCCGACTTGACAGAACTGCTGAACTAAGAACCACGCATTGTCCTCCGCTGAAGGACATCACCTTGACAAGATAAAGCTTTGTAAACGCTCCTCTAAAAGTTAGTATTCTCCGCTATCGGCTATTATGTATATTTATAGAGGTATTAATAATGTTCTTCAAAGAGCGGTGTTGCCTAACCACATTTTATGCAAACTCTACTAAAAATAGCAATCAGTATTCTTGCAATAGAAATCTAGATCCGTCCCCATCTAGGGACCTATACGGACCTTAACAAAAAAAAAAAAGGACAGATTTTTAAAAATAGCCAAAGAGAGATTTCAAAACCCCAAGCCTCCAATCAGACAGAAAACACTGGCCTGACACCAAGGGCCACATTCACAGTAATTTAGCGACATTCAGGTTATAATGAGAGCACACGCTGCATTATTTGTGACTTAACTTACTTTAGTCTGAGGTCTCTGAATAATTAACCTGCTTTGTTTCAATTCGTTTAAATGTTGAGAACCTACTGCTTATGAACCGGCCGCGCGCTCTCCCAGAGAAATAGCGATGCTGCTTTCTCAGCAAATCAAACCAGCGCCAGTACAGGGCCCGCTACGAAAAGCCGCTGCTTGCCATTTGGGGGTTCTTTTAAATAGGATGCAGGGTTCTTTTGTCCGGTTTTTTCCCATTTCACACTTAAAACAATAAACTAACTTTTTTCTTGCTAATTCCTCAAGAGCAGTTTGCTTTTCGGCGAACATAGATGCAAGCATCGCTACGGGAGAAGACAAAACACTAGGCCCCCGGACGGATTTATCCAGTTTCTTTTAAAGGACGCTGCCTATTGCGTACGGAGTAATTCGGTGGTAAATAAAAACGGTGGCTTCCAAACGAACAAAGCAGTAACGAGCCAGAAGCGACCCGCAGCGAGCGGAGGGAGATCAGGTCAGTAAGATGCGCCGGATGCTTGGATCCAGGCACTGAAGGAAGCCGCCCTCCTCCAAACAGCGGCTCAAGGCGACTCTCCAAGTCGCACCGCATCGCGCTCTAACCAGTCCAGGCATTTCAGCTGAGCGGTTCCTAGACTATTGCATTTTAAAGCATGCCTTTCTAACCCTCTTATTTTTCTTCATGGCTGCACTCTTGCGGCGTGCTCCTGTTTCGCTAACCATTAGAAAGTATTACTGTTGCTGGAAATTCATCTGTCATTTTACGAGCCTCTTTCAAGGGAAGAAATAACAGGTTGTTTCGGGGAGAGAAAATAGCATACAAACAAAAACAGTATGCTCTTTGCTCCCAAGGGGACAAACCAAGCAGTATTTATCTTTGACACGATAAGCAAAAGATCAAAAAGGATTAGAACAAATGGCGCTGTAAACCCCCCCACCAGGAAGGAAGGAAGCCTGCCAGAATCGCAGGAAAATCATATCCACTTACAGCTGTCAACTTTTGAGGAATATCCCGGTATTTTTTCACCTTACATAACACCGTGCAGCGCTGGCTGCTTCTTCTGTGGGTTTCTTTGCCATCCTTTTTTCCCATTTGGGAAGCCAGCATCCGTTTATTATTACGAAGTATCATTAACCGTTCCTATGCAGAGGGAGCAATGGGAGATTGTACTGCAATTATTTGCAATGGCAAAGCTGTATCTTAATTTGGAGAGCATCTCCGAAGGGAAGAGCCCTGCCTTGCACGGCAGACTCGCAGGTACCGAGGAGGGGCCCAAGCTCTGGGGAACGGGCCACGCACTTGTCGGGGCTTTGCACCAACGTACGGGACCCTACGTCCGCTCTCGATCGGGAAAGACGCTTGCGACTCGGTGGAGCATCCCAACCGGATGCTTCGTACGTGGATTCGTATTTGCCATCCTCCGCTGAAGGCTCGATGAATACAAACGCTTTGAGCCAAAGCAGTGGCACGTCGTGCAACGGGCAGACCTCCGACTCTCGGCACACCGTCTCTAGATATCCACTGCCAGGTTGTTCACCACCAGCCTGGGACCCCCCTAGTCTCACGACCGCAGGCTCGTTCTGGCTGGTAAAAACAAGCTCTGATTTCTACCTCGCCCACATTTTTTCCTTCTATGAATCCTTGTAGCCCCTGGAAGGTGCACCCAACTAATGCCCACCGGGCTGGCCACCACACAGACGTGCAGCACCCGGCCGTCCCCACCCCAAACTGGCTCATCGTCGAGAAGACGGGACAAACGCGGCTGGAAGAAGCAGTGCAAAGGGTAGCAAAGGAAATGCTTTAGCTCAGCGTGTGCGTGCGTGCAGGCAGTCCCCAATCAGTAAGCCTAGCAGTAATCACAGTAATAAATCCCACAAAGGAAAGGAGCGCAGAGAAGAATCACATCAACGATTGCTCAGGCATTAGTGTAAAGAAAACACTTTTTTTTTTTTTAGGGAAGAAAAATACATCTCGGTTTGGATATAGGCTTGCTAAGCGAACCAGCAGCGCGAGCGTTTTCCCTCTCGTAATATTCGAAATCAGCCACGCGAGGGTCGAAATAAAACCTGTCCGTCTGTCTCCGCCGTCGCGTGCCGTGGTCACCGCTGGCTGCACCATGCAGCGGCGCTGGAAGGCGAACAATTTACTCTTCTTCTTCTTCGGTCTCCGTTTAATGACCTCTTACACCCCAAAGCGTTTAAATGCTCTGCACTTGCTACCAGGACGGACCCTTTTCCTAGGCGTGAAACGTCTCTTTTTAATGCTTCCACTGAACTGCTGCTGAGCTTTGGCCGCAGCAATGCACCAGCGCGTCCTGGGCCTGTCCCTACAGCCAAGAGCCGCGGAGCAAACTTTAACCTTTGAAAGCGACCCTCTGAAGTGTCACAAGGCATTAGTCTGACCACAGCGTCATGCCGCAGGAGCCTAGAAACACCACAAAACTCCTTTCTCCTAGTTAACGGCACCCGAACGGACCCCAGCCTGTCTGGATTTAACCCGTTTCTCCAAGCCGGAGAGTATGTAAGCAAAGGGGCCAGAGCCCGTGCGGACCCGCACGCCGCTCGGCTCTGCATTCGGCGCAGATGGACACGACGAGGTCCTCGCTCCTCATCGCTCTGGCAATATAATTAGAATTCAATACTTAAGTAAAAAACGCCGAGAAGAAAGGACACAAAGATTGCAATCTAAATACAATGTTGCTGGTTGAAAGAAATGAATGTAGAGCATTGAATGTTAAAAATTGTGTTGAATTAGATAAGAAAATCCCATGTAGACTTTGTTAATGATTCATAATCAGCTAATAAGCTCATCTCTAGGAGAATAATGATCCATGGACCTGTTAGCTCATTTATCACTATGTTTTACAACATTGGCAAAGAAACTAATTAAATCCCAGCATCATTACACAGAATTCCTTTTAATAGAGATACAATGATGCACTAGAGGCTACAGATTACACTGCAAATTGTACCAAGAGATTCCGGACAGCGGGTTTTAATTAACATGTTAGTGAGAAGCCGCTCACTTAAATAATAACTAACCGGCAAACATCTGCACGCTCAAAAGAGGGGGGAGGAGGAAGAGGAGCATTTCATCAGGTATCACAAATCTGGGAGCTTTCCGCTCGCAGCGGATGGCACCGCGGGACGGCTGTTCATTGTTCCTCGGTGCCCAGCCTCTGCGGAGGGCCAGGCCGCCGCTTTCATCCGCCGTGCCCGCCGCGGGACCAGGCCGGGAATAGTCCCGATGGCGCCGTTTCATCCCACTTTGCACGGCGGGGGAGAAAGGAGATGGGGCGCTGCCCGCGGGGGCTGCCCATCCTCAGACAAGCAGGCCAGAGGAGTCCCTGCCAGGAGGAGCGGGTACCTTGCAAGCACGCAGAAGGAACTAGACGTCCTCTCTTGTGCAGCCCCTCGCGTCTCCAAGAGAAGAATTGGAAGCAGACAAGGAGGCGCAGGAGAGCGCACCGACCGGGGTCTCATGCTCGCCTGCCCCAGAGTTACCAGACTGCGGGGAGCGAGAGAAGACAGCAAGGCAAAGAAAGAGCCGGTGATGCAGCTGGTAAATGTACTGCGAGTAAAATTCTCGGGGAGTTGGCAGCCAAAAGCAGATCCCAGGGAGACGGTGGAGGGGAAACGTGTCATAAAAATGGTTCTTTGCAAGCTTTTGGGCACAAAAGAAGGGTGTTTGTGCCCGAAAGCTTGCAAAGAACAATTTCTCCAGCTGTTTAGTTCAGGGTAGGCAACCCCTTGCACAGCGTGGCACGCAAAGACATTTTGCTTGGCACGCGCACCTCGAGGCAGACGGCAGGGAAGGGGCCCGGGCTTTCAGTCTTCTGTTCCTTCAGGAACTGGTAAAATCACAGCACCGAAGGGTTTTTTGTTTCCAACGCCCCCAAGTAATACCATTCTCAAGTCTTTCCAGCCCAGGTAAGTAGAGGCTACAGGCCAAGGAGAAACACTGCTGATGACTAGCAAATCTCGCGTGCGTAGGAACGGTCTTCGTTGCATTACAACGGGACTGGGTCCTTTCCACTGAAAAGCTTAAAGGCACCAACAGAAAGCCCGCACGACTTGGTGAAGCATTTGGATTTCACGTGCTGTGCAGGTCATCACAAAGGCCGTCGTTCGGCAAACACCGGGGACAGGCGAGTAGTGCAATCCCTGAACACAAACACCCGGTTGTGAAAAAACAAACCAAAACCCCTCTCAATGTTGCACAGACGGCGGGGCAATGCTTGAACCGACCTCGATCCGTGCGCGGCATTCATCGCTGGATCTGGACCGTCTCTCACGAGCACTTCTACTGCCTTATTTCTTACGTTAGGGGATGCGCACGCCTGCGGGGACGGGGGGACGTGGCACGCTTCTAGAAAACGTGCGAGCAGAAGTGGAAAGGGGAGATGCGTAGAGGAAAAGGAAGGAAAAACAAGGCACGAAGGAGGCTACAATCACTCTCAGGTTCCAGTCTGGGGGTATGCACACTGTGCTTTTTTTAATGATGATGATTTGGGATTTAGGGAACCAGCTGCATAAAATTGCAAAGGGTTGCAGGATCCCCAAAGGTTCCCGCTGCCCTCTGGTAACTATTCAAGAGCTGATCCTACGCCCTGAAAGCACAAAGAGCCCCGCTCATAGCGCAGCTTGTCCAGGGGAAACATGAACCAAGTTAAAACTAGCTGCTCATTCTGTGGCAACCATCATTAATTAAAAATTAAAAAGTATCACAGCAGTCAGTGCAGGCCGGGCAGGGTCACACTCTCTGTAATGCAAGCCCTAATCACCGGAGGATCGCTTTGAAGCTCCAGGTTGTCGTCAGCTGCTACCTCCCGCCCTGCTTTACAGGGTCTCCTCCGTGCACTTCCCCGCGCTGTGACCGTGCGGGGAGGCGTCCGCAGTCCAAAGAAGACATGCAATCACATCGATTCATCTGCAAATCAAAACCCAGGGCAACACCGACAGGCAGGCCCCGCAGGAGTCTCCTCCTTGCCGCTCTCCCAAGGGGCCCGGAGGCTCCCGGCAGGGTCTCTCGCCCCAGCACCCCGCGGCCTTTCACTCTCGATGAGCTGAGATGCTCCCTGGCCTTGTCCCTGCAAGCGCCGCCGGTGGGAAAGCACCAGCCTGTAAAGCAGATGCACAGGTGTCCCCCGGGACAGGTGTTTTACAGGCACAGCCTGCCATTACTCCCCTCGCAAGCCCGTCTTCTCCAGCTGCTCGCAGGGAGCACTTCAGCTGGGCTGCTCCCCCGCCTTGCATTTCCCCCGGGCTGGGACCCTGCTCGTGTCTTCAGGGGTTTTGCTGCCTGTTAGGATTTCGCAGAGATTTAAAATCTGCACCAGTTTATCACATGGGATTTGGCTGGCTAGCGAATCTGGAGTCACCCCACTTGCCTGAGTCGCTAGCATTAGCCCCGGGCAGTCTCCTCCCTCCCCAGGAACCCGCGCAGGGCAAAATCCTCCCGTCGGTTAGCATGGGCAGCAGCAATAGGTGAGTACATACCCTGCACCTATGAAACCAGGGGGCACCGCCGGGCTCCAAGAGGGTGAAAACTGATGACCGGGGATCCTCGGTTTCTCCGATATAAAAAAAATCCAATATTTGCTTTAAAAAACCCAAAAAAGTAACCTCAGATAGACATTTTTTCATGATTTAAATGAAACACTACTATCTATCTACCTACCTACCTAAAAAGACACTTTTTCATGATTTAAATGAAACACTACTATCTATCTACCAACCTACCTAAAAAGACACTTTTTCATGATTTAAATGAAACGCTACTATCTATCTAGATATCTACATAGGTAGTAGTGTTTCATTTAAATAATGAGAAAATGTCTTTTTAGACAGACAGACAGACGTGTTTCATTTAAATCATGAAAAAATGTCTTTTTCTGTAAATAGATAGATAGACAGACTTGTTTCATTTAAATCATGAAAAAGTTTCTTTTTTAACTGAAAAGTGGGGATTTTTTAAAATCGGAGAAACCCAGGATCCCTGCTGATGACTAACTTCAGATAAGCACAATATTTAACTTACATCTGATTTACTCTACGTTGAAATGTAATATGTTTCCCTTTTTAAAAAACATAAGTCTCTTTCAACCTGAATTGGAAGTGGCGACAACGGATGTTTGAACCCAAGCTACGCCGTGCTACAGCATGCTATGATCTCTAAAAATAATTGAAAGCAATAAAACAATAATTCACAGGTTCCTGGAGTTGAAGGGACCAGCTTTTTTAGTTATGTACAGGGTTAAAGAAAAACTTTGCCAACTTACGGGACAACTCTAGCTTTATAAATACATTGCAAAGCGACGTGCTGCGTCAAGCATTTATATCGCGTTCCATGCTCTGTGACGCACCAAAGGCTGGGTTTGTTGGGGTTTTTTTACATTTTGGCCCCAAAAGCCCACGCTTTTGGTGTCTAATCTGTACAACATTTCACTTGCATTTCCGTCAGGTTCGGTTCAGCGAGACGGCGCAAAGAGAGCATGCTCTCGGTGGGACAGACTTCCTTCCAAGTAGAGAAGCTGATGGGAAACTGGAAAACTAGGACACCTTTCCATTCTTCCTCTTCTCCCCCATTGTAATAACCACAGACAAGACAGGAAGCGACTGGCAATTTTTTAAACGTGAAGGGTGCTGGTCCAGCTATTCAGAGGTATTTAGGTACCTAACGATGTAGACAGACAACCGAGCCGCTTGGGCCCACCCATGCGAGCACTTGCCTCCCATGGAGTCAACTTCTGTGCATTTAACCTGCTTCTTTCAACATCTGCCCATCCACTACCAGGTATCACTGCTTTTGTTTCATAAATCGGTTCGCTCAAAACGCAAACCACCCTTTGGAAAAAGGACTTGTTGATGTAGCCGGCACGTTTACGGCACTTTGATTTATCCAACAACCATGTCAAAATGCCGTTCTTCTGCATATTTATTGAATTACAGTTTTAATCCAAACGCTGCCTGATGCACGTGGCAAGTACAAATCCCCCCGTACTGCTACGCAATGCAATGCATCAATCACCATTTCCTAATGCAACAAAAAAAAAAAGAAAGGAAAATTTAAGAATCTCGGACAGGTGCGTGCTGAGCCTCTAACTGCTCAATCGATCCATGTAAAATGACTCTGTTCCCCCATTAAGCAAACGCAGTACCAAATTTAGTGAAAAGCCTACGTTTGGTTGCAAAGCAACATGCTTTATCGGTTATTCCAACCAGCAAGAACGAACCTCTCACTAGAAAAACCGCTAAGAAGTACAAAACCTAAAAGAAGGCTAAACTGGAGGATTTAAATCCAAGTTCCCCGCTGGGTGTTTAACCTCTGTGCTGCAAATTGCTCCGATTTAAATCAACGTTTAAGTCTCACTTTTGAGGGCGATGGCGACGGTCTGTAAAGACGGGCGAATCTTGCCCGCGGTTCTCGTGAACGTGAACGAAGAGCGGGCTCCGCTCCGCTCCGGGGGCGCGGGGCAGGATGTGTGCGCCCTCGCACGAACCCTCGTGAGAAGGAAAGGCAACCCGGGAAGCACAAATCCAGGTTGCAATGCCGCGTGAGGCAGGCTCCAGAGGGGGTTTAAGGGAATTTATAACCGAGCCTGCAACGCCGAAGGAAGGAAAGTGCCCATTAGAGCCGCCGGCCACTCCAGCAGGATCACCACCTTCCCCTCATTGATTTGGCAGAGATTTTTATTGTCTGCTGAAATGTAATTAAAGACTCCTCTGATGGTGCCAATTAAAGACTTGAAGGGACGTGAGCTGGTGCTCACATTATCACATGGTGCAACGCAGTGATGCTGTAAACATCCATTAGCCATTACAGTTCTCATTAGTCCTTGAAAAACAACTCATTAGTGTCCTTAGAACTGACAGATAAATACAACTAATGGGATAAATCTATCAATAAATTCATTGTGTGCAAAATCAGGGTTTCTGTCATTGTACTCCGTACAGTGACTAATCAGAAGGTTAAATACTCCTCTTGCAAAACCCATGCAGGCAAGCTGCAGAGCCCGCAGTCGGAGAGGCTGAGAAATGGCATGCGGGAAACTAATGAAGACATCACACGTTTTATTTATATGTAGGGTGGGTTCATTTCAAGTTCAGGTTGCTATGAACTGTCACGGCTGTTAAGCTGAGACTAAATTTCAGAAAGTGTATTGATTTCTTTTAATATAAACTGATGCCGTACACAAAGCTGCTTAAATGTGGAGTTACTTCAGAAATGATGCCTCGGTCCTTCCGCACAGCTCGGGGCAGCCTCCCCTCTCCCCACACAGCGGCCTCAGCAGAGAGCGCACGGACGCAAATAATAAGGGGGTTATTCATTGTAAGGGCCTAGGACATAGAGGCAAGAAAAATGTCCAGGTAGGAGGTCCCAGG
The DNA here is from genome assembly GCA_030014935.1 of Caiman crocodilus. Lineage (NCBI taxonomy): Eukaryota > Metazoa > Chordata > Crocodylia > Alligatoridae > Caiman > Caiman crocodilus. The sequence goes on from JAGPOW010000145.1 coordinate 1,394,489, forward strand.
TATCCCATTCACGCCTAAAGCATTTGGAATCTTGCTTTTAATTGCAACCGCGGCCTAGACGCGCACATCCAAGGGACCGTGCACGCACTCGGTCCTTGCAGGTCCCCGAAGATGCACGATCGTGGGCTCCAGCAGCAAAACTCTTTAAGGAGACGCTGCTTTGTCTCCAGTCTCAGACCACGTTCTTTTTTAACCCACCGAGGTCAGCTTTCTGCCTGCAGACATCGCCTTGCAAGACAATGAATTGATTGCAACAACTCCGGGCATTTTCGCAGAGCCCTCTGGTCCGTGGGCAGCGCAATCAGACAACGCGCCGGCGTGCGTAAGGAACGGGACGGAAACCGCTCCGCAGATGCAGTGCCCTTCCCTAAGGCGGGGATCCTGGCTGCAGCCGCACTGGTCCAAGCACAAAGGCGGACGCGTTCCTTGGCGATATCTTTTATTAGACCCGCTAAAGAGAGTTGCAGAAACTAGGCAGTTGGTCTACTAAAAGACACCGCCGCTACCCAAAGAGCGTGCCCACCGTTGTTTCAGTCAGTCGCGTGCCTGCGTGCGAATGACCGGGCCCAATGTTGTTTGCCCTGCCTTGCCAAGAGTCTCGCTCAAAGAGGCAATCCAAAGCAGAGTGACCAACAGGAAATAAA
>JAGPOW010000145.1:1403735-1414620 GCA_030014935.1 Caiman crocodilus
GCCACCCCTAAATACGTAATCAGGCTTTCTGCCACCTCTCCTTCCCCAAAGGGCACTGATTTCTGGTACGAACACAGAAGAACGCTCGGCCCAAAACGCGGGCCTTCTTTAAAAAGGTACATCCGACTGCCAGACTCCGTTTTTTCTATTATAAGGCTTCCCCAGGAGTAACAGAAACAAACACTAATTTAATAAACTGCACTAAGGCAATGAGCACTAGAAGCCCCCTCTTTCCAACCTGCAAAAAAAGGGGGATTTATTCAATAGTCATTCACTAATAATTCATTTCAACCTATAAAGGATAAGCAGGAAGCACGGCACAGTGGGTACCGCATGGGGCTGGCTGTGGTTACTATTAATAAACCCATCCTATTAACATGGATGCGATGTCAGGTGGGGATATTATTAGTGCTGTGACACACCGTAGATACTAATGACTTTTTTGGAGCAAGAAACGTAAACAGAAATCCGAAGGGGATCATCTCCCCGCGCGGCAGAAACAGGGAGACAGCGCCAGGAGGGAGTTCGGAGGGTGTTCGCAAGACGCTACAGCTTTGCAGGACGCGGCTCTGTAGGGGGTGGACACGGGAACGTCACGTAAAACCCGAGTCCGGTTTCGATTCAACCAGACCGGCTGCCGTGGCATCGCCGCTCCCGGGCAACGGGGAACGCAGAGTCAGACGTGGACGCTCGCCTGCTCTTCGTTTCCGGGGGAGAAGGCGTTCAGACGGGAGCTCGGGCCTGGCGACACGCTCAAAGACTGGCTTGGGAGATTTGAATTTCCCCTCTTAACCCCGTGCAGCCCCTGCGCGCGCCAGGGCTGCCACTCGATTTATGCCCCTCTGCCTTCCAGCAGAGCCCTCTCAGTCACTAGATAATGTGATCAAATCAAAACTACTTTCCATACAATTATAAAACATAACAGGTTACAGCAAAAAATGTAAAACCTCCAAAGCTGCTCAAAGCTAATTAATTTCTATTACTAGGGAGAGAAGAACCACTTAACATGTCTTTTCTTATTTAAATTACCATTGACGGCACCTGCTTTTTTATTCTTGGGAAATCCTGCTACAATACTGGTTAAATTATGTAAGACTGTAGAATTTATGAAGATAAGGCAATTAGCATTACAAAAACAATTCCGGGTTACAATTTATGGTGAAAAGAAAGAGTTATGATGCTCTGTTAAATGGCTCAGTGATGCATTACATATTTAGTTAATCCTTGTTGTAGTTGTGAAAATTTAGGGCTAAATGGTGTCATTGTGTTCAGTAATTAATTATTTTGTTTCATTTGGTGGGTACTTCATCTATATTGTTAGGGAATAATGCAGCACTAATGAACAGGGGAATGTGCAGGTCCATGTGGCAATCTCTTATATGTATAAATGAGCAACAGGAGGTTGGGGAAATCATTTAATCCCCGGTGGTGTCAGCCGCAAACTTTACCATTAGTGTACAGAACACTTGCCCGTGCCTGGATAATTTGATCCTATACATCACGACGGTGAAGTTAAAACCTCCTTAATATTCCTCCTCCCCTCAAAAACAAATCCCAATAAATCTATGCAAAGTGTCAGGCTCCGACCCGGATTAGCTCTCCTTTATACCCTGCAGGTGCACGCAGAAAGGCATCGCTTGCAAGCGCGTACGGCTGCTATGCGTGGCTGCAAGCAAAGCAGATGCAGCGCCTGCCCCAGCTGGGCTGCTTCCAGCTGTACGGGAGTCACGTTCCCGACACGTCTCGGAGACGGAACGAGCGGTGCAACGAAGCGGTGTTTCGCTCCCACCAGCCCCGCGACAGACGGCGGAGATGTCTCCCCGTCGCTCCGGCCGCGCGAGTCAACCGCAGGGTGAAGGGGCCTAGCGTTAGACTGATGCCGAGTGCGTGCGTGCGTTCGTACAGACGTGCACGCGCAAACACAAATAACTGCGCGTGTGCCGGGCTGGTCCAGGAGCGGGGCGGCAGGATGCTGCCGTCTCCGAGAGCCACGCCGGCAGTGCAAGGGTGAGCGAGCGATGCTTGCTGGAAACGTCTTGTTTACACGCAAAGCCAACGTCTCGGCTCTGAAGCGAGGACTGACAACGGGCGCCGAGGGCCTCCAGCAAAGCTCTGCCAGTGCCTCGCCTCCAACTTCACATCTGAGCTCCACCGTGGGGAGCAGAAGAAAGGAAAAGCTCATTTCAAAGTGAAAAGCTACACGGAGGACCACTGCAGATCAGCTGCAGCCCCATCGCCACCGCTGCCGGGCTTCGGGCAGCCGGTGGGATCGCTGCCCCCAGTCCCTCCCGGGGGCCGGGGTGTGCTCAGACCGGCAGAACGTGCCGAATTAAAAGGTTTCCCCCTTCCACATTCATTGCACCCCTTTGACTTAGCTTGCAAACCGGGCCAGGATGTCCCTGGTGACCTTCGTCTCCTTGAGCCCTGTTAGCGGAGGAGATGCAACGCCAGGAAATCGCAAGACCACCTTAACCGGTAAAACCCGTCTTCGAACATTGGCACCGCTCTCGCAGTCTTCACAACAGGTTGGATCCGACGGCACGCGCTCTGCCGAACCTACGAAACCAGCACGAAGTAATTCCGCCCCGGTCGGTGAAGAGCCACGCGGAGCCGAGAGCCGTCGTCAGACACGTGGATGCACGCTCGGCCCTTTCCTAGGACATGCCCAGCAGTGATGAATAGCTGCACCGAAAGCAAGGAAGAACTTCCCAAATGCAACTGGAAACTGCTTTGAAAGCTGTCTGAAGTTAATCTGAGCAAGGACTCGCAGGGCTCAAGCCAGCTTTTCTGAACCCCGGTGACATTGCTTATGCTCTGCAGCTACTTTTCAAGGTTTTCACTTTTCCACGTCCTGCCCTAAACGTGCGAGGGGCGCCGTCTGCGGCTGGGCCATCGAAGGAAACGCGACCGGGCCCAGGACAGTCCAGGGCGGGCCGCGCGTCCGTCTCGAAGCGCCCGGTGAGTCCATTTAAGTCACGTCTGCGCCGCATGAGAAGGGAACGTGTCTCGTGCACTGAAATGATTGCAGACTTTCGAACAATCGATTCAACGGGAAAGAAACGTGGCAGTTGCGCGCTGCTTTCCTAATCTCCCATTTCTCTCTATTCAGAAACGTAGCGATTCCCCACCTGTGCGAAGCACGCTCTTTTCTGCGTGCCCGACGGCTTTCTGCAAGTGTGTAAATATAAGGCCTGAAGTCAGCGGGTTTAGAAACAAACATAGGGACAAAAACTCCAGCCGATTAAGAAGAAACCTCAACGACATCTGTAGCTTTATTCGTTCCAAATTTAGCCTAAATCTAATCCAAGCTGAGCCCGTAAAACAAAAGGACGTCGCCCACACCGCCCCGTGCTTCTCACAGGCTTCCTGGACCTTCGTAAGTACAGCATCATTTCCGTGCTACCGGCTTTATTTATTAACACCTGAAAATGGATGGAGAACAAAGAAACTTTTTCTCCATTTAAATTTGAATAAATCCTTCCCCACGTCCAACTCGAGATGGCAAGGCAGCCCTTCTGCCTTGGTGGAGAGCTCATTAAAACAGATGCGGGATTTCGGCCGCCAGTCAGATCGCGTTCGCCACATGGCCACATCAAGCACTTTATGCAAGTGTACTTATCTGTTTGAAACCATTTCACAATTGACTTCTTTTGCTGGTTCTGATTTTTATTTTATTTTGTTGCAGGAGAGCCATTCTGTAAATAAAGTTTCATTTCCTGGAAAATACTCACTCCCCTTTCTCCAATAAGGTAAAAAGAAAACTTTCAAATATCACAATTTGCAAATGAAGACCTTTAAAATAATGGGATGACTGCTTTGGAATGGGATTATTAGGATAATGTGATGTTTAAGTGGGGCTCTCTTCCTCTCAAAGGACCTGCCTGAATTTTGCTGAGCTCATTTCACAGGAGACCTCAGAGAGATCAGTTATGACTTTTATTAAAGTCAAACCAATACCTGTATTCACAGAAGCCTAAAGGAAATTTCTTTCTGTAACTCTGATTGAAGTTTAATGGGAACTACACAAAGAAAATTTACTTAACCTCCTCACCTATCTCTTCCACTGTGGAAGTCTAGTCATCACGTGCTCTGCTCCCAGGAGACAGTATCAAAGATAGCGCTTCTCAATTTCATAATATTTTTTAGAGTAAAAGGGAGAAGACAGCCGCATAATCCATAACTACATTAGAATCCCACATGTATCTGATTTCTATAACCTTAATAAACTAGTCCTTTTCTAAAAAGCCACGCAAATTAATATACTGCACATTAAGAGAGAAACCTAACACTACAGAGAACTGAAATGATAGCTGCATTGTTAACATCTGTACACGCACGCCAAAATCTTTCAGGGCTTAATATGATGCCACGTAGCACGGAGGCACGATTTGTTTTTTGTGTTAATGTTCCTATATTAGAACTGAACTTATAACGCATCTGGAAAGGACGGGTTGCGGGGGTCGGACGGCCCCGATGGGGGAGTCGGCTGTGCGGTGACAAGCTGGCACGCTGCGACTTTCATTGCACGCACCCATTATTTACTGCCTAGCAGACAGGGCTCCCAGGATGCTGGAGATCCTTTTCCTGCTCGGATCACAAAACCTGCGCTCCGGCCTTTTTGCAATGCCTCTCGGCGCTTCCCTTTCCCCCGAGCGTCGCCTGACCCGCAAGCACAAGGGGAGGGTGTCTGTGTGGGCCATGGGACGCTCCCACGATGAAGACAGCCCTGCGCTCGAGTGACTCGAGCAGACACAATGAATTGGAGAGAAAGCCGTGACGCTGGCCCCGCAGCCGGCCCCCGAGTTCCTTTCCTGGCTCCTAGGATATGAAAAAGGGCTTCCCCAGCACCAATTGACTTTTCGCTGCCCCGTCCCTGGGGAAGCCGCGGACTGAGCTAGCTTTGGCTGCGCTGCTCGGGTTTGGGACGGTGACAAGAGGTCGATATGCCGCGTATGCTCAATTACACCCATTAACGCCACGCTAAACGTGATCAGCTCGGCGCGCTCGGGATGGGAATCCAAGGACTTTGCCTGCGTCACGCGGCTCATCCTCTGCAGGGACAGCCCCTGAGCCGGGCGGCGTAACTCGTGTTACGCCTGCCGTCTGCTGCCCTCCAAGGGAGGCACGCGATAACCTGCTCTCATCACCAAACTCAAGAAGTAGGAGGACGCAGAACGCCCTCGTCTAGGCAAGAGGCTCTTTCCCTTCTGCATCCCGCTTTGCGCGCAGTTTTATTACCTCCAAGGTCATTAAAACAGCTCAACAGTTAAAGCCGGGAAATTGCACAAGTGCGAGGGCTGGGCACCGAGCAAGTCCTTCCGGGACCGCACCATGCAGCACGCACCCAGGTCTGGGACAGAAGTTTCACAAGCCAGCTTGACCCAAACCACGCTGCATTCAACCAGGTGGACCTTAAACCAGTTCCAGCCATTTTGAATCTGGTTTATGTGCACTGAGCTGCTGTTCTCTTACAGGTTTAAACCTGTTTCTGATCACTTAAAATCGGTTTCGGTGTAACGTCTGTCCCTAGCCCTGAAGACAGGGGCTCTTGGGTTGCGGTCAGGACCACGCTTGCTCTCCCCCCCTTCCTGAATCACGTCCCACGAGGATCTCTCAGGGAACGAAGCGCAGTGGGTTCATCATCACCTGTTGATTATGGACCCTGAAAACCAACCCGCGCTTCCCCTAGGCACGAAGCAGCAGCGCAGGGGAACAGCTTGCTAGCGATAAAACCGGTATTCAGGCAACATCCAGGGCTGCAGGAGGCTGCACGGCAGGGCGACTGACACCATTTAAAATGCTCTTTGATGCTGATGCTGGTCTGGAGGCGCTTCCATACACACCACCTCCTTCGTGCTCCGTGCACCTAAGCCTGATTAGGGACCTGCACGTTCATGGGCAAGCGTGCAATTAAGTCACGTCAGGAAGCCTTGCAAACTGGGCAGAAAATGGGTGCTAGGAAGCTGGCACTCCCCTGACGTCCAGAGCAGCCTCACTAACCCGGGTCACAGACGACTTGTGCCTGCCTTAGCGCACCTGACAAAGCTGAATTACAAGAAACGCGTCTGTCCTCTTCCCCATCTACAACCAAAAATCCAGGGCTCACAAGCAGGGCTTTGTGCACGTGGTGGGGGCACGAGGGGCGCAGGGCAGAGCTCCTCTCCGAGGGGCAGCCTCGCGGGAGAAAGGGCGCGTGTGTAATTCATCCTGCATAGAAACCCACTTGAGACAAGCACCAGCTCCATTTTATCCCCGCAGAACTGAAGATCATATCAGAAGCCTTTAAACCGGCCAAAGCTACATCCGCCGTCACTCGCAGCAGCTTCTCTCATTAGTATACAAGCGCCGTATCCCCCTCATTTGCATATTCACAGTTTTGTCTCTTTTAGGAGACAAACTCTTCCGCCTGGAGCTTCTTGGATTCGTGGTCAAAAGCAAAAAATAAAGTGCTGAACGACGGGAAACAGGGAAATATCCATTTTCTATATTTAAAAAAAAAAAATGACTTTGGGAGATAAGAAATAAACTTCCTAATATTTGTAAGTTTAAATTGATTACCTTCTGCTGACCCGAATCCCCACGGCTCGCAGTGAGGCTGGCATGCATGCTTCCAGAATCAGGATCAAATCTCTCTGTAGGATGTCTCAGTGAATATTTATTAGCAAGACTGGAGGAGGCAGCCTCTGTATTAATCTCCTTCTGACAGGGAGAGAAGGCCAGCGAGCAACCTGTGGAGTAATCAGTAGATTTACCTTTCTTAATTCATTTAGGGAGATTTAAGTCAACTTTCCCCAGTAGTAATTAATTAATAAGAAGCTCGTCCGCCGCTCTCAGTGGCAGCAGTCTTCCCTGACCCATTGCAGATTGGGAACAAATATTTGTTCAGAGAAATGGCTGTTCTTCTAAGAAATGATCTAGTTATTTGGCATCACGGATACAGCCTGCAGTCATGTAAAGTCACATTGAGCTAAAGAGAAAAACAAACTTTACATCGATAAGCTGCAAGAATGGGGTGGTTTTCACCCGGAAAACGCTCACCTGCAAATCTGATTTACAAACATTTGCAAGGGCAAAAAATATGAATATTTCTAGCAAATGTGAAAATTCAGCATGGGAAAGGTGAATATTTGCAAGGGTTGTGAGTTGGAGCCACGTTAGTCTAAGCCAGGGGTGGGCAAGATGCGGCCCAGGGGCCGGATGCAGCCCACCAGGCCATTCTATCCAGTCTGTGGGGCCCCTAAAAAATTTAGAAAATTAATATTAATCTGCCCGTGGCTGCCTGTCACGCAGCCCTCGATGGCTTGCCGAAACTTGGTAGGCGGCCCTCCACCCAAAATAATTGCCCACCTCTGGTCTAAGGGCCTAAGGACATAAGGAGAACACACCATTCAGCAGCAGGCTCTCCCTGTGCCTGAAGAAGGGCGTTTGTGCCCAAACGTTTGCAACGAACAATTTTTCTTTGGGCAGAACACACCTGCTCAAGGATCCTTGCCTGCCAGTGTTTACAAGGCAAACTTGTGACTGTCTATTAACTCTCCCCATCCTGAGAATGCTTTTAGAGACATTTTTATACTGATTATTTCTCCAGGACTTTCATTTTGGAAGGAAGAAAAATCAGAGGAAGGACTAAAATTTGAAAGAAAAAAAAAAACAAACCTCATTGAATCTTGTGAATTTTTTTCATGAACCATTAGGCTTCAGACAAAGGACCAATAACTTGTTTGAAGAATGAGAAGCGATGCTAAAGTGTGGCACTTATCCAGGGATCTCAAAGCAACTTGAAAGCATGAATACATTTGGGTGTGTAGGAGGGAAACACTCTTGCCTATTTTCCATAGGTGTTAAGGCCAAGGGAGAATATTGGAATAATCTAGTCTGACCTTTCGCAAAGCACCATCATTTCTACATAGGCAGACAAGGCTCCTTGGGTGAATTTGATATCTTTTATTAGACCAACCCAAATAGTTGGAGAATACTTATTAAAAGATATCAAATTCACGCAAGGAACCTTGTCTGCCTATGTCCTTAGACCAGCACGGCTACAACCTACACCCCTGCATCATTTCTACATCAAACCCTAATGCCATCCGAGTTATCGTCTATCTTTTTGTAGATGGTGTAGAGGAGGCAAAAATGCTAAAGAGACCTGCCTAGGTTCCCAGCCAGGAAACAGGTCGAACTCTTTACTTCCCTTCCCGTCCCTTTTGTCACAAAGCCTTTGCTTCCTCTTCTCACTAATGATTCTCCTTGGATCAGTGTTGAATTATGCTGAAGAACTTTACTCTCAGAGATCCTGTCCAAGCCCTAATTATACTTCCCAACAGAGGCAAAGGCACCCTCATTGGCACTCTCTGGTCTCTGAGGCTTGTCTGCCACATCCGAGAACAAGCAAGTCCAAAAGACCACGGAGGGAGAAGATAAAACAGTCCGGTTGCGATCAGCCAAGTCTACACCGCCATGCCAAGATGTCCTTAGGAGTGGCATGGTCCTCCCATCCAGCCTGCCACACGCACGTGGAACCAACACGAGATGCTTTCCGGCTTCAAACCCTACGCCAACCCGTGGCATCCACTGCCCCTAGTTAGCCCGCGTGCACATCGTGTCGCGTACAAGTACCCCGTGAGCTGGCACGGGCAGCTGATGTGTGCGAGGGTCCGAACTTGCCTCAAAACACATCCAGCCAGCTTGCCCAGAAGACCCTCTTGTCACACACGCTGGATTAGCAGGTTAATGCTTTCCTGCGAATGCTTCTGTCAAACCCTCAGTGCTATTTTAATGCAGCTTTTGTGATGTGAATAAATATGTTACAGAACAATAGACTTTAAGGATCTATTCTCCAAAGTTTTATGAACATTTATGCTAAGAGACATCAAAGAAATTTCTGTAATTTTCACTATGACAGAGCCAGAATGCACTTTCCATTTTTTTTTCCTATTCCCCCATCTCAAAATAAGATTCTGCTATAATTCCCAGTAGCAATTTAGATACAGCAGGCCAAAGGAAAGGGAAATTTGAATGTTTTTTGAACACTTTACTTACATTTCCATAAGCGATGCTCTAAACTTTACTATACTCATTTAGATAGCATAAGTGAAGCGTTTGAGCATCTGCCACTTCATGAATAACGCAGATAGCTTCGTATTTGCCATTTCTGTCGATAGATACATTTACAGCGCACTGGATACACGGGGCACGTTCAAAAGAGAGCCTCAGCAGGCCTGTTTTGCACCTGTTTCCCAGCCCCTTCACCATGCACGTCACGCTGACTCCCGCCTTAGGCCTACCTAGCAGAATAAAGCACACTATAGACCTTCCTCCATCTACGCATCACCTCTGAATACTACCACGCATACCTCAAATGAGCCCAAAGCGGCCTGACTCATAGGCCAAGAGGCCAGAAAACTGAGTCTACAACAGCAGCCATTGGGATGAAAGAATGAGTCAAATAAAGTCAATCCTATTTTAATGCAGACCCCCACCCATGGAGTAAGTTAGACTCCTTTCCATAAATCAAGAAGGGGAAGGAAGTCAGGCTAAGAGCAAGTCTAGTGGACGACAAGGTAGGCTAACTTATCCTGCCCTGCACGATGCTCCAGTACACGAGCCTATTTCAGATAAGGTGGGGTGAGAGAGAAGCATTTTCAAATCCATCCCTAAAATCTTTAGTGCAGGGGCTTACCCAGCTATGCCACAGATGGCGAAGTCCAAGACCAGGCAAAGATGGCCTTTCCCCGGGAACACGGCCAGTGACCTGCCGAGCAGAGCGGCACGGACATCGCCGACATCCTGGAACAGAAAGCGGAGAGCAGCAAAATTACATTAAATGGTACTTTATGCCTAAGTTACAGAATAATTTCTAAGCTTTCTGGTTTGATCGTTTTGCCTGTGACTGTCCAAGCCCTAATTATACTTCCCAAGAGGGCAGAGAATCTTCCAAAGGAAATGAGGTTTCTTCTCTTGTTCGGCAGGAGGATGAGACTGTAGGCCTGCTGAGCTGGCATGACTTTTAGTTGAAGATATTAATAACATGTCAGTTGATGGGGATGTGCTGAATCCTAAATACTCACTTCTCCTCTATGAATGTGCAATATTCCTGTTTAGTTAATCACAGGCAAGCTACTGCACTGAATCTTTCTGCAAAATCTTATGAGACAACAGAGGCATCTGCTCCCATTAAGGTGACTAAGCTCACTGATGGTGAAAATAATGCTGTGCTGCTTTATCTGCCTTTAAATGAGTCAATTAATGAGCTCTTTAAAATTAATGTTTTTTTCCACCCCCAGCAATGCTTTCACCTAAAATCCAGGTACCAAAAAAAATCAAAATCAAAATCAAACCAAAGCTAAAACCCAGTGTATTGCAACTTGTTCCTGTACGTGATGCCAGGCAGATTTTTCTAAAAGTGTTGCAGTAACGTACTCTCTACCTTGCAAAGGTATCAGTGTGACCAGATTTCTAATCACAAAGGATCTCTCTTTAATGTCCCCTGGGTCCACCTCAATATCTTTGGTGCAAAACCTGTGCAGCGGGACCATATTAACTGAGAAAACGAGGCAGAAAAGCAGGGCATCAATTTGCAATCTCACTTGATCAGAGTACCAGAACGGTTAAATTTAGACACACGCACGCAAAGGGAAAGAGCTCACAAAAAAGCCTTGGTCAGAGGTAGGGGTGCAGGTCGCGGCCATGTTGGTCTAAGGACAGAGGCAGACAAGGCTCCTTGGGGGAATTTGATATCTTTTATTAGACCAGCCCAAATGGTTGGAGAATAGTTATTAAGCAAGCTTTCGGGTTCAAAAACCCTTTGTCAGGCTAAGGAGGTTTCAGCAGTGGGGGTGTGCTCTTCCTGGATGGGATGAAAGGTAAAGAATATGCCTTGGTCACA
>JAGPOW010000145.1:1416850-1429732 GCA_030014935.1 Caiman crocodilus
GGATAGGGACGGTACCCGTGACAGCTCCCTGAATTACACGACAGACTTAAACAGCTGCTTTTACAGCAGAAACACAAACTCTGTGATCAGGCCCAAAAACTGGGGAAAAAATGACAACCCAAAGTCTAGAGGAGCGGCGACGTGAGCAGAGAGCGCTGCTCTCGTGTCTGGCAGATAACGGAGTACCTCGTTCTTTGTAAATCCTCGGTTGAAAAGGTTTTTGGCAAGGCCTTTAAAGTTCATCACATGTCAGAACAGAAGGCATCCCAGCTCAGGAACCAGACTGCATGGAAACAGCACAAAGCCTCCGACTTCGCCGACCCTGCTCAGACCCTTGCAGGACGTCCAGCGTGTCCTGGCTTACCTGGGTCTGCTGTTCGGACTCGGGGACGGGGATGGGCTCCGGTTTGAGTCCGGCCCGCACCGCGCGTGTTTAAAGCGATGCCTTCGCTCTTGAAGCCCGAGGGATACAACAGCGCCACGGCCGCTCGTGCAGCTTGGTACCGGGACTGGGGGAACGGGCGCGCCACTCTTACCCGCGTGGGGACGCCCGGCCCTTATCCACCTCCACGCCCCGTGACCCAACGCGGACCTGGGTTTTGTTGGAGCGCCCAAAGCAGTGCCAGGGACAGAAAGGAGTCCCTGTGGTCTATCAAAGAGGACAAACTTTCCTCATTTTCCTATTATTTCTGCAAGGAATTAGTAGCTGTTCATCTACCCTGGAGGTTTTCATGAGAAGACGGGACCGGCACTTTGCTGGGGTCGCTCAACCCTAGAGCCGGGGGCCTGGACCCAACAACTTGCAAGGTCGCTTCCGGCCCCGGACATCGATGAATTTTGTTTTCAGCTCGTTAGTGCCACGCCAGATCTGTCCTGGCTGAAGAGTACCTTGTGCCCCGGAAGGAGGACGGCTGCCCCCAGAGCGAGGCATGACCGCCGGGAGGGGACGTGCCAGGCTCTGCGTGCGTCCCACTCGGGTTATTAATTGTGTGCGTGTTCAAAGCGATTTCTCCGAATTGTGCAGCGGTGTGCAGCCCTCCGAGCACCGGCGCCGCGAAGGAGAGGCTCCCAGGGGAGCCGCACGCGTCCGACAGAGCCAGGGTGGCAAAGGAGGGGCTCTCGCTGCAGTTCACAACCCGCCCGGGGAGCGCCCGAACGGAAACCACCGGCATCCAGGAGAGCGAGTGTGTTCTGCTCTCTCGCTCGTGCAAGGAGACTTGCTTGTTGGGTGTTTGGTTTCTTCCTTGCACGACCAGTCCCTTTCTTGTCTCCTCTGTTCTCCACCCACTCTCCAGGCTGTGGCCTCCCGCATCGGTTTGCTGAGGGGGCTTTCTCCAGGCAACAAAGCTTCTTTCTATTCGCGTGGCTACAGACTTAAAACCAACCAAAAAGCCAGCTGCATCCACCAGTCTCCTCCATGCAGTCCCCCCCAAACCGGGCAGAATCCAAAATGCACGAGACGCATCGCGGACGGCAGCGCGTTGAATACCAAAGGCTAAATCTGCAAGGACAGAAGGACTCTGTACCAACGCCTCGGGGTCTCAGCCAACAGACGTACTACTCTTTTACGCCTACTTACAGCAAATAGTACTTCGTTTCTGGTTCAGCCCTGTGGAGAAAAAAAATGTAAAAATCGGCAGGGCTGTTTGCGGAGTAAAGCACTACGTGACATGAGGAGGGCAGAATAGACCCTTTATTACCTTGGTGCGTCAGGATGGAGCCTCCTGGCCCGCAGAGGCGAGCTGAAAACCGAACACAGGTCGGACAGGCTAGCATTACAGAAATGTCTCTAGGAAGAAAGCTCTGCTACTTCAGCTCCTTTCCAGGGCCGGACTGGACAATCTTGGCTTAACCGCCCGAGATGGGGTCTGTCCGCAGACGCCCGGGGGAATGTCATACTTCCAGCCTCTTCCTGCACCTGTCATCACCCTCCAGGCTCCACACCTGAAGCTTTCGTGTCCCGATTCCTCGGGCACTTTGCCCAGGGCAGGAGGATGTTGAATGAGGAGCGAGCGCTCTTGCCGCAGCCACCTTTCCAAGCTCAGCTGTGCAACTGCGTGCAACCTGCAAGCTCTCCCACCGCGGGCCAGGCAGGAGCAAGGAGGGCCCAGCCCACGGCAGCTGTTGATCAAAGCCACGTACTGCCCAGCGATGCCCAGCCCAGGAGGAGAGCCCCGGGAGCGTGCACGGCCGTCTCCGAGGTGCTGCACAGTCCCGGCGCGCGCCATCAACTAAAAAGCTCCCATCGGCTGCAGCGTGGTCCAGTGACCCCCGGCAGAGCTGGACCCACTGGATCCTTGCCCCTTCTGGACACCAGAAGGATAAGGACCGGCACGTAACGGGGTGGGAAAGCAGGAAGGAGCCTGGATGCAGTTTACAGCTGCTAAAATAAAAATTTACCAGGAAGGATGTTTTACCAAGGTGTCGCGAGCCATCGGGGTGAGCCAGCGCCCCTTAAACCTGCGCCTACACGTCGGTGCAGCCACGCGGCGCCGCACCTCTGGCCCTGTGCATAGGGAGCGCGGACGCGCCGCTGCCCCAGACGCCCCCTCGGCAGCGCTGAAACGGTTAAGGTCGCAGCGTAGCGCCGCTATGTAAAGGAGAAATTTCCCTGTCCTTGCCTAAGTGAATGGCTGGGATTAAACTGACAGCCCACCTTAGTGATGGTGGAATAATTGGTTGTTCAGCTCTGTCCTTGTCAGAGCGCTGACAGTTCTGCAGATGTCCTGCTCGGCTCTCCAAAGGTTAGCCTCAGCTGGAGCTGGTGTTCATTAATCATTCCTCCCTGACAGGACTCAGAGCAGCCCACATCTGCCACTCTGTCCCCCTCAATCCCTGTCGCACCCAGCTTGTGTGTAATCACTGCTGTTGTTCTTAAGAGGATACTTGATAAGGGAATATGCATTTAACTGAAAGGCATACAGTCTCGACTGCCCCTTTGGTCACTCGTTGCAGCAGAGCTCTGATCATTCGGCATTTGCTCTCTTTGTCCAAGCCTTGCCGGTGCAAATGCATCCAGCTGCATGCAGGGTACGTGGGACAGCCACGGTACCGCGGTCCTTTGGCCTGTACTCCTCCGGTAGCATTTTAGAGACAAAGATACAACCGCACGGAAGACGCCCGCCTACGGTAAGATAACAGAGACCAAATGGCTAGCTAGGACGTGCAAACTGATCCACGCGCGGTGAGAGTGGAACAAGCCTTCGTGCAACTCTCGCACCGAGCAGCCTGGGAGTGCGAGGGAGCTCCGTGCACGGCCGTGCCCGGTGCTGATCCAGACCCAGCCGGGCCCGGGCTGGGAGCGCTGGCCCAGTGCGGGAAGGCACTTTCTGGGGGTGCTCCAGCAACCGAAACGCTTCCCAAGGAGTACCGTTGTTGGCGCTGCTTCAGCGTGCAGCACCGAACAGACCAGACACTGCTGTGTGTAGGCGGCCTGGTCTCTTTCAGAGGCACGCAGCAGTTATACCTACTGCACGATGCCTGCCCGTCTCTGAACCTTGTGAGCAAAGTGTGTCAAGATGAAAAAAGGGGGTGACCGAGTCTGACCAACAGCGCTTTTTCTTTTAGGAAGGGGCTTGCAAGAGCAGCCCACGAGTCTGCATGGGATAAGCGGCAGACAGAGGATGAAAACGAACCCGCTTGTGCAAACCTGAGCAAATGCACACCCTAACAAAGAGAACGTGTTAGATTGCAAAAATACACGATTCGTTCAGGATTAAACTGAAGTTTTCTACAGCAGGACCAAGAGCAAGGTGTTCTGCAGGTCTCCCGATTTGATTAAAAGAAACATGAGCGCAGAGTGCCCCGTATTGCATTCCATTACACACAGTTTAAGAAATTCAATTATTGCCCGTTTCACAATGTTACTACAAGACTGTCTGCTGGGCTTCAGAGCCACCGGCCTCACTTTGGCTGTTGCTGTTAATATGTGAGCAATGCAAGAGTCATCATTTCAAATAATTGATTATCTGTCTAGTCCACAAAGTTTAAAAAGGAACAAACAAGGACACTAAGTGATTAGCATTCCACTTTTAATTTGCAAATCCTGTCTTCCTCGCTGAAGATCCAAATGCCCCAGGCTCCAGCCCACACGCGCACGGATGCCAAGGAGCTTGGTAGCAGAAAGAGAGTACCGCCGAAACATGGACCCAACAGAGCAGATTTACAGTGACCAGTAAATTAACCAGCTGGTCACCAAAAGCAGTAACGCAGTTTCCCTGAGGCTGTGGAGACGGACGTGCTGTAGCCCCAGGGACGTGGAGCCTCTCTCTGTAGTCAACTGATTCCAATGGCTTGCAGGCATGGCAAGGTCTCCACTGACCCCAGGGGATGCTGGATTCAGATCTGAAGAGTAAAATCCAGTCCGCGCTAGTGGACACGAAACCAGCCGTGTTGGAGGAACCCAGCCCACCAAATCCAGTCGAGCGGCCATGTGGGAAACGCGCCTCCCCGGGCCACGGTGCTCGTGCAACAGGGACGACAGCCAGGTTGTCGCAGTGCAAGCGAGATGCGACGTTGCTCAGCCGGTCTCACGTGTTTGTGGGGCAGGTTAGATTCAACGTGGTCCGAGAGCTGGTTTCAGCAGGGTTGGGCATTCACGGCAGGCTGAATCCATCCAAAAGCAGCAGCAGATTTGCACCTGGACTTCCTCGCTCTACGGTCTGTGAACTCCACAGAGCACCTTTCAGGCACATCAGCCCCTTCATCATGCTCAGATCAAGCTCAACCCCCCCACCCCAGCCAAATAACCTTCCTCCAAAGGCCCAGGTGTGAGGAAAGGTATTCAAGAGCAACAAGACGCACAATGGCTTTCAAAGCAAAATGAGTCTGGGGGTTCGAACCTCTAGTTCAGTAAAACTTTATCAAGAGCTTCCCAGCCCCACTATCAGGCCCAGCTCTGAAGGCTTGTCTCAGAAAAGCTGCCCTTGTTCTGGGAGATGAGAAAGGCTGGGCCAGTCAATGAAAAAAAAAGTGGCACATGAAAACATACAGGGTGAAGGGGAAGATGGCGATGTAAAACAGTGGGGAATAAATAAAGGTGGAGGGAGGAGGAAAAAGAGGAGACTTTTCTCTTTATCATCACTTCTGGGAAAGAGGCTGGCCTTGCTGGTCTCCAGCCAAACCGAGCCACCCCCGAGCCCGGTCGCAGGCACAGGGACCGAGGGCTGGGGGTCGACCCACCACGTTTCTCTTCGAGGGAGACAAACCTTCTGGACAGGGACTTCTTCCCATATACCTGCCAGTCCCGGCCCCATAGTTGTGGGCCCCTGACAAAGATGTGGAGTTCCCACAGGCTCTTTGCCATTGCACACGCAACCCAGCACACTCCAGTTGTGCACGCCAGGCCCGAATGGACAGATCAGGGGCACGTGCACATCCCAGATGTGAAGCTGGTGTCACGTTGCCCGGCGTCGGCACGAATCAAACGTCCGCAGGCGAGTTAGCTTACCGAAAATGAGGGTTCAGAGGTTCCAGGGGAATTGCTGATGCACACATCGCTGCGTTACCCAGAACAGTCCCTGTGTAGCATTAGTTATCGCCCTTCTGGAATGCTAAATGGGTTAAATCAGGCCTGGGAAAGCAGTTTAGCAAGACATTGGTTTGGGCACCAACAATTACAGGCCAGTCTGTCTGAGCACCAGCTCCAACTTTCAGGAGTAAAATGAGAGTGTCAACTCTGCAAACGTGCAGAATACTAAAGACTTGCCATCCAGAGGGGACTTCGCAGCACTGCTTAGTCCGAAACGTAATATGGCAGCTGTATGTTTAAATTACACATACGAATGCTACGGAGCAAGAGTGATAAAACACTATGTTAATCACTCTTCTGGATTGCAAAGATGTGCAAGAGAGACAGAGCAATTGTCATCAGGAGAATTATTCTGACAGGGAGGTGCGGTGGCGAGGCATCGGGATCGGTTCAGACCCAACAATTACAGGCCAGTCAATTCAGCCACGCGGCGCCGACCGCTAGAAAAGAAATGAGTGTTCCCTGCTCATCTAAGCCCCATTTTCACTGATTCCAGAGGATGACAAAAAGGTAAATTGTGAGGCTGGCTGGGAAGCTTTAGTACTTAGTCTTTTATATAAAAAACGTAAAGGTGATGAATTAGGCAAATTGGTTAATGTCAAGTCGCATCCGTCAACATGATTCAGGGCCTGCAACGAGTAATAGTAATAGGGGAATGGCTGTTATTTTGAGCAACCAAATTAACATGATCCGAGCAGACAAAGGCAGAAGCGCTGTCCGCGTCCACGCACAGACGGCTGCTTCTGGGGGATCTCGGTTTAGCGCCGCCGGGCCGAGCGCCACCGCTTCGGCTCCTGCAACGGGTAGGAGACAAACCTGCTGGTTTTGCCAAAAAGCCGCCTACCCGGTTCATCAACTATTATTGCACTCTATTAATAATGGCGGAGGCAGGACCCAGAGACCCACTGCATGCATGGGGCTCGAAACCATGCAAAGACATGGTCCTAATTTCAGAGACATGAGCACAGCAAGGGCTGTAGTTAGGGGGGAAAAGTACCTACAAATGAACATGAGAAGCCCCAGCCCTGCGCATGAGTTATACTCACATTATGATTTGTGCTTGTGCCCACAAGCCCGTGGGCTGGGGAACAAAACAGGCAACGCTTGCCCTGGGTAACTAGACACGGACACACTCGCCTGTGCCCCTGGCCTAAGCAAACATGGCGGTAGAGCTGCAACAAAGCGTGTTGGGTCACCACTCCTTGCATTTGGTATCAGAAGGACGGCAGCAGCCAGAGAGACTCAGTCCGGACCAGGACTTTGCTGCACTTAGTTGAGCAGCCAGTCTAGGTTACCCAATGCCACCACCTCCCACCTTCCAGCCCCTGTGGGACACTGGGTGGACCACACAAATATCACCCGAGATGTATCGAGTTGTCTCACAAACACTTTGACGGGTGCATCTTTGGGAGCTGGGGCAAATCTAGCCCCTGGAGCAGCAAATCAAGAGCTTGGACTCCATCCTTCCCCTGCCACTTTAATTGCCTTTGCTGCGTACGCCCTTCCCCTCGGTGTCACTCGGCAGCGAGAGGACGGTGTTCTGACCTACGCTGCGGCAATTCACCAAACGGCTGTAAAACAAGGAGGTTTCCAGAAGACAGATAGTCGAGATATTTGAAGTATTAATTAATTATTATTATTATTATTGTGCTCCCTCTGCTGGATCTCAGGAAACTGTGACTAGAAAACCATTCCTGATGTCAGCTCTGTTGCCGATGCACAAAAAACACAGCTTGAAAAGGAAAAGGCCACGTTGGCTTAAGCCTCGGGATCACAATGGGGAGTGGGGAAAACAATAACATTACACCAGGACTTCCCCAAGCACAGGACAAAGCGGTGCCTGATGTGTAAGGGGATGTTACAAGCAATGGGGAATTCTGCACTGCGACATGACCAAGGCAGGATCCATCCCAACCTGGCTGTAGGGTAGGCGCGTGCGTAGATGGACCTAGGGCTTGGAAAAGGTGGGTGCAGCTGGTGCGACACATCATCACATACAGCACAACACACATTTTTCCCCAGTTAAAGTGAACCTAGAAGCTTTACTAATGTGCTAGGCAGCTAGCATTATATTATTCAGTTTAAGATCAAAGCAACAACAAATAACTATTGGGATGTGCATTCATTTGCTAGATTATATATAAAGTGTTGGGTTTTTTTTAAAAAACAGACTTGGCAAAAATTCAAAATAGTCAAAAGATATTGTGTTATTAGCCCTGTAGTCATTAGAGTTAAATGTACATCTCTTATTCAGATTCATAAAACAAAAATGTAGCCTTCCTGAGCGTCTTGACAGTGCCGCCAACACTTCACTGTCAGTCATTTCTACGCCTGAGTTAATATGATCACCAGAGCTGAGGTTTTTAGCTAGAGCTAAAAGCAGTCTGCAGAGCCATGAAGCGGACAAGACACATGACTAGAAATGGCTAACAGCTAGCAAAATTGAAGGAAAAAAAGGAGTTTGAATAGTGGAACATCAAGACCATTCAGAAAGATAAAAGGTCATCAACACCTGTGGAGTGGGGACAGAGTAGCAGGAAGCAGGGAGATGATGACGAACTGAAGTCAAGCGACTCCCTTAGCACTGCCTGAATAGAAATGCCACTGCTCCTCCCAGGCAGCTGGTTTTAAAGTTTGGGTGGAGCAGGAATCCAAGGGTTGTGGGGGCGGCTGCATTCCCGCACCCCGGATGCTCCCTGGGTGTGCAGCGGAGGCAGCGCATCCCACAGGGCAGCAACTCATATGGCCTCTTAGGAAGGTGCCTGGATGGGCTCCAGGAGAGAGTTAGGTGGAGTGACAAGTCTGGGGCCATAAAGGGCCTTGATGTTGGGGCGAGAGGAAAACTTAAAGATGAGAACCCCGTTCAAAAAGCAATGCCCCTTTAGAAAGACAACTTGAGAAACAACAAACCAAACCAACAACTCCATTTAACGTCCTGTCAGCGATGGTGGGGGGTTAGCGTCACTCGGATGCAAGTCAGCAATGGGTCCTGCAGACGCGAGCCCAAACAGCAGGTGCCTTCACCTCGAATCTTTCCGTTTCATTTTTCAGGGATATAGGTCTAAGGACGTCGGCAGAGGAGGTTCTTTGGGTAAATCTGAGAGCTTTTATTAGACCAACTCAAATCGTTGAAAAAAAATAGTTAGCAAAGAAGAATTTTTCCAACCATCTGAGTTGGTCTAATAAAAGATATCAGATTCACCCCAAAAAAATCCTTGTCTGCCTTCTGTTTCATTTTATACTTTTACAAGGGTAAAGTCCCTAAAAACTGCTACTTGTTTGTCAGGTATAATGGCAAGGTGTGACTTCAGTTACAGGCAACAGCTACTCCTCTCCGCACTTCGGGGCAGCGTGCAAAGCCACACACCGCACTGCGCATAGTAAACAATGCCTGGCTAAACACGTCTCTCAATGGGAAGTGATATGACTGATCGCACAATAACGAGCAAGACTTCTGCGCTCGAACTACATAACCCGGCCGGTGAAATGCACTGCAGGTTCTCAAACCAGTACATTAAAAGAGGTTGGGCCAGCTCTTTTACAGTCTGGGGATATCTTCCCTTGGAAACAGCATCCAAGGCTACAAACTTATTAAATGTGCAGATGATACCAAGCTGGGCGAGGGTGCGAACACTTTGCAGAACAGGATTAGAATTCAAAATGATCTTGACAAATTGAAGAAAAGGTCTGAAATAAATAGACTGCCGTTCAATACGGACAAGTGCAAAGCAGCACACTCAGTAATAATCAAATGCACAAATACTGGAGTGGGAAGTGTTCAACCAGGCAGGAGTCCTGCAGCAAAGGGCCTGAAGCCGACTGTGGGCCACGAAGCCAAGTCCAAGTCAACAGCGCCATGCTGGTGCTCCGAAGCAGAGCTCAGAGTGAAATGCTGAAACAGGCATGCCCATGCAGCACGCGGAAAGGAAACCTTTCACGCTGCTCAGGGCTGACGAGCAGCGGTGCGTCCAGTTGTGGGCACCACGCTTCAAGGAAGGTACGCACCAACTGGAAGAGTCCAGAAGACGCAAGGTCTAGAAATGACCCCCATGAAACGATGGAGTGAAGGGGGTCCAGGTTGTCCGGTGCAGAGACGACAGCAGATCTAATAGGGAGATAGAGAGAGATTTTACTAGTAACTGCAATATCACGTGTTGTACCAAAACCCCCCAATCTTTTCTCATCCATCGCATGAGCCGTAACCTCCTCTAACGAACGCTAGAGTGTAGTGCAAAAATCATAAGATACCTACCTACTTTGCAAATCTGATATGAAAGCAGTCTTGGCTGCCAGAGCTTCTGACATGATAACTTTGTAATATTCTTTTATCAGGTCAGAAGTAAAGATAAACTTGATCCAATCTTTAAGAATAAGAAGTCCAGCTTAATCCAGGTTACGAATTTTTGGATGACTTTATCTAATCTCCTGTCTGTGCAGAAATGCCATACACTAAATGGTTTGGAAACCATGACAACATTAGCTGTCTACAGCTCACACAAGCTCAATCAAGCCATAATCAAGGATTTTCTTATGTGATTGTCCATTATCTCGCTCTCAGTCAGAGAAGCACATTATAGGGGTAAAATGATCAGAGCAGAATCACCAGCATTAATTACATGCTAGACTACATCTGTTTTCCTTAAGCGGCTGTCAGAAGGAATTGCGAATAGCTCCAGGATATTCAGCAAAGTTCGGTGCGGATCCTGTGCAGGCTCCAACCCCGAAATAAAAGTGTCCGCACAAGTCAGTCTCGTTCCACTACCGAAAACACAACCGCGAATTCATGAAGCTCTTTATGGCTGGCAAAAAAAGAAAGCTTGTTCATCTCCCAAGACAGAAGCAGTATACGGTGGAGGACAGATTCGTACAAAAGGACCAAGAGACATGCCAAACTACAGCAGAAAAACCCAGCACGCGTGGGTTCCCTGTGCAGAGGACAAGGCTGTGGACTACACCGTTCCCAAAGGCTTGCTGGAGATGAGCTGTGCCGCCAGCTGAGCCCCACATCGTGCTGGAGGAAACCTCCGTTAGCCCAAATTTGTCTCCATGACCAAATGACCGAATCAGAAAAACTCTCTCAGTTAAAACCTCTACCAGACTCAATGTTTCTTAACGGTGTTTGTCATATGTATTGGTAATAACATATCATAAAGGTGAATAGAAAAATCACAAAGCACAAAAATAGGAACTAAGAAGCGCATAAAGAAGCGGCAAACAGCTCATTTTGGCAAAGCGCCCTGAACAATTTATTTTTTTTTAATGTTGATAGCTGATTAATTGCGATCATAACAGTAGGCAGAGGGAGCATCCCCGTCTCCCAAAGGGCAGTAGCAGGGATTTGGTTTTACTAGTTACACGTGCGTGACGTGACCGTAACGGTGCAACACAAGCAAAATTCTCAGGTACGTATTAGTGCAGCTCGCCAACAGCCGACCCAGAGCGATCGGCTAGGAAAGCATGATGATAAATCATCGTTGCCTCGTTATTTTGTGGCAGCACCGAAGCAAAACTTCTCAAGTCCATGAACCCAGAGCACCGTGCAGATGCAGTGCATAAAGGCTTCGACTGTAATAGGTGAACAGTCTTACTCTTCAGGGAATGGTTTTCAACGCACTGCGCGCACCGGGCACAGAGGTGCTGCAAGAAGAGCTGCTCGAAGCCAACCCAAAGGCAGAAAAACCCACCAAGCCTTCCAGCGGCACAGACGACAGACGTGGCTGCTCGCTCCCTCTTGATCATGCACGCCCAGAGTCTCAGGCATACGGCAGCGCGCGCCGGCCCGAGGCTGCAAGACAGGTGTCGAGGATGAAGGCAAGAGTAACCCGCCCTAAACTAGCTGCGAGCCGCTCTTCTGTGGAGCCAGGCGTCAAATCTGCGCTGAGACCCTGGACTGGACGAGGAAACTCAGCAAAAGGTGGCAGGTCTCAGCAGAAGAACCAGGTGCGACCCAAAAGGGCAGAAGCGCATTGCCATGGACCAACCGTGCCCACCCGAGAAAGAACATCACTGGATTGACCCGATAAATATGGCAAACTAGTTCAATACTTAGACGGATCGGCAGGTAACGGGG
This sequence comes from Caiman crocodilus, assembly GCA_030014935.1. Classification (NCBI taxonomy): domain Eukaryota; kingdom Metazoa; phylum Chordata; order Crocodylia; family Alligatoridae; genus Caiman; species Caiman crocodilus. Next base: position 1,428,451 of record JAGPOW010000145.1, read on the forward strand.
TTGAAACGCACACTACAGTTGCATTGCGGGAGAGGTCACAACCCGCCCGGGCCGGCGTCCCGGAAGAGCAGGTCGGACTTTCAGCACACGCTGCGAGACGGGAGACGCGCGGGAACAGACTCCATGGTGAGCGTGAGGGTCCGCGTGGGTTTCTGATCGGATCAAGCGAGGCTTTGGTGAGATTTGCTGTTCCTGGCTTCTGTGTAGATCGCCCCAATGCAGACTTCGTGGCACCGCGGGTGCGCGTGGCACCGCGGGAGCGGGGAAGGGAGGATGCTGGTGCAGCTAGTCGGGCCGGGAAACGGCAGGCAGCGAGGTGAGCCGCTCTGAATCGAAGCGTTTACCCATGGCGTTACAGACGGTATCGTCCAACCCTGTGCTTGGCACGCAGAAAGAGCAGTGCCAGTGCTGATCTCAAGCTGACAAGCTGCCAGGAAACCTTGCTCTGGCTTGTGCGCAAAGGCTCGATCTCGGCCACGGTGCTGCTTGTTACTACCGTGAGACAGCCACGAGCAGAAATAAACTATATGAACAGTGTCCCAGAGCTTGGACAAGCAAACTGCTGTTGGCTTGGACGTACGGCGCGTCCAAGCTGGGAACTGGGGGGATGTGGGTTCAGCCGCCTGCTTTGTCAGGGATTTCTGGTCCAAAACCCAGGCCAATCCCCCCGTCTGCACTGCTCGGTCAGTGCTGCGGTTGCAGCATGTGCCACCTACATCGCCCCCTTAGCCCCTCTGTGCCTCAGTTCCCCCGCCTGCAAAATGGACGTGACGGCACTTCTGCTCCTCAGCAAGGGCGTTACGAGCGGAGACCGCAAGATGCTCAGAGCAGGTTGCAGGGAGGCGATAAGAGACGCGCAGGTACGAAGGGAACAGCGACTGCAAAAAACATTTCACGAACGATAAACCGGGAGAAGACGTCTCCACCACGCAGACCTCTGGGCACGCAATATCCAGGATGAGCGCACAGCCACTGGCGCGAGGGAAGAGAAATGGAGCAAGCCCGGCCAGGTGACCTAGGCAGCCAATAGCAACCGGGCAAACGTAATTGAATAAATACGAACAACAAATAAATGTGAGGATTTGGTGAGCGGCTCATGGATATTTCATGAGCAGGAAAAGAAGTTAAATTTGTCAAATAAATTATTTGCTCTGAATTATTCGCTCAGCTGTAATTATAGCCATGGGCAGGCAGGGACACCAATATCTTACAAATAGATGAATGGCTTCACAACCTTTCAGCAAATCTCTCTTTAAAAGAACAAAACGCGATGGGGGGGAAA
>JAGPOW010000145.1:1447944-1463341 GCA_030014935.1 Caiman crocodilus
CCTCCGCTGGGCTCTCTCCAACTTGTCCACATCCTTTCTGGCCCAAACCAGGACACCGGACTCCAGATGTGGCCTCCCCAGTGCTGAACGGTGCAAAAGAGCCTCTGCTACGACGGCTGTGCAGCCTGCCCGGGCTGCTACCAAGACTCGCTCTCAGTCAGATCTCGAGCAGCGTGTCCAATTCTTTACATACAACATTGAGACTTATTTTAGTCCACAGAGTGCTGTAGAGCAAATACACAATTTAAACACTCTCCTGTTATACCATAATGTTCTATTATATCATAACGTAGGCGTATCAGGAGGAAAAAAAGCCAACCACACGCACACACGCTTTGCAAATTACAGCACCTATGTTAACAACATCTTCCTGTGCTTCGCTGTCTTTTAAGTTATTCTGGATTCACAGTTTTCAAGCGAACGTAACCGTCTGCCCTGACTCCGTGACATACGACTTCTTTTTCCTCTTCGAGAAATGCCATAAAAAGCCTGCAAGGCCTGGACAGCGAAATCATTATAACTGTACCTGTTATTTTTGCACGTGTGTTATCCATCGCGGCTTGCCGGAGGTGGGCAGCTTGTACCCAGGCACACCAGGAAACCCAGGCTGAGGCTCCTGCCCACAGCAGATGCCACGGCATGGCCGGTTTGTCGGGACAGAAGCAAGACCCCGAATCACCCCGCAGTCGAGGCACCAGGCCCTCCCGTAGCCCCCAAATCCCCAACAGCAGGAGGGTGCCGAGGCTGCAGAAGCTAACCCCAAACTCCTCCTCCAGCCCGGCTCCCCTTCGTACTTCTAAACGCGTGACAATTCAACCAGAAGATCCTGCATGCTCCTTTCTGGGTGTCAGATGGAAACCCGAAATGTTAATAATTTGGATACGTTTCAGTTATAAAATGAGCAAAAAAGCACCAAACCAAACTTGCGAGCCAAATGCAAGTCATGGCATGTGGTGGGCTATGTTAGGACGGGGCTTGCGATCCACCTATCGCAGCTGCAAGCACGTATAAATTCAAGGTGCAAAAGGCACGTGCCTGGGAGCCCCCGATGCCTTCCTTGAAGGTCTACAAAACCAGTGTCTCAGGTGCAGGGTTTTTTGAGGGGGAAATGTTGGTATTGGTGGAAGTTGCCCTGCCAGGCTGCAGAAGCCAGGAATTGCCATGGTGGGTCTCTGCTGAGGATCATGCCCAAGTCCTTTCCCGCCAGCAGGACGCATCCACGTAGGAGTTAACCGCTTGCCGGCATAGACCTGGCTCCAAATATTTGCGCAGTTCAGGAAGAAAACCTCCCTCTGCTAAGGACCTGGCCGTGTCAAGTCGCTCTCGCGCTCAAATGCCTCCCAATCTTTGCACAAGAAAATATGCAAATGCAGAAGTCACACACAGGAATTCATCAGGACAATTACCCAAAATAAATAGGGCAGTCACCTTACTCAGTGTGAGGTTGAGAGGGGAGCTATCACACGCTGGCTCGAGACTGAGGCACGGGCAGAGAAAGCGAGAGGAGCTGAAGGCTGAGAATGCACATGCGCCGGCCTGCTTCATCGAGGGGAGGGAAAGACGGATGACAGAAGAGGCGATTAGAAAGGTGTCGCAAAACGTCGGCAAAACGTACAGGTCAAGCACGAGGGAGCCCGGGCTCACGACGAGCCGAGCGGCTACGCTAGCACCTGCGCGAGGCTCCCGATGCCAAATGCAGCATCTCTGCTCCGGTTGCACGAGTGCTCGACGAATGCCAGGGCGAGCACAGGAGACCTGGTTGCTGGACCCACTATTGTTGCAGGGGCCGAGCGCCCCCATCGTTGCTCTTTTCAGTTCCCCCGGGATTGCACGGCGCAACTTCTGGCTATGTCGTACAACAGCAAGAATAGGAACAAAACCCCTGGCTGGCTGCCGACCCCTCCGGACCACAGCAAGGCTTAGCCGGCCCCGACGGGCAAAGCGCGTGGGCCTCCGGCAGGCAGGCGTGAATCACGTGGGCAAGCCCCCGAAACACAGCCGGAGACCGGCGCTTCTGCAGCTCTTTCAATTATGCCTCTCCGCAGGCTCTCAAGCCGAGCGCTTCGTTTGCTACGGCAAGTTTGCCAAGAAGACTTTAAAAAGAAAGAAAGAAAGAAAAACTTTGGCCGAGAGGGTCAAATGAGGCCCGCAAAAGCGTACCAGCCACCTCCGCCGCTTCCCCAGCACTCAGACCGACAACACGGCCCACGGGGTGAATCCTCCAGCTCTTGTTTTACGCGGTTTCTTCTTTTACGGCAAACCTGCAACGCCCAGGAAAGTCGACCAGCAGCGATTTCTACGTGCTGAGAACAGTGCTGGTTTAGAGATGCGGAAACCCTCGCGGGTCACAAGAACCACACGACTTGCCACGAGGCCGTCACGATCGCTCGCGCCAGATCCCTGGGATCCTAACACAACCGCTAGTGACAGCTGGGCCGCCCAGCCTAGCCCGGCTCTCGGCTGTGAACGGGTTTCTAATAAATACCTGGATAGCAAAGTGGTGAACAGGGATCCTGGCTTTCTCCAGTTTAAAAACAATCCCCAATTTTCAGATAAGTAACCCCAATTCTACATTTTTCCGCCAGTTAAATGAAACACCGCTGCTATAAGCATTTCTTTAGAGACAGAGATAGCGGCATTGCATTTTAATCATGGAAAAATGTGGATTTGGGGTTACTCTTTTTTTTTTTTTTTTTTTTAACTGAAAATTGGGGATTTCTTTAAACCAGAGAAAACCAGGATCCCTGGTGAGGAACAATTTTGATTGAGCAGCTTGTATGAGGAAGACCACGTGAAATGACCTCCTGCGCAGGGAAGGAGAGAAAAGCAGCACGTCAGCGTGTGTCCAGGGGAGGAGGAGGAGGAGGAGGAGGAGGCGTGCCGCTGGAGAAGGCTGGGTTCCTGCTAGGAAAGCCACTGACCCTCCAGCACTATTAGCAGTCTCCCCGAGAAGCAGCAGATGTGCAATACCGCTTAATTTAGGCATCTCCGAGCTCCTGAACATGGCCGTGTGCCGGAGAGGGTTTCCCACCGAACGGCTGAACACAGACTGTATTCCCAGGTAAAAAGTCTGGTTTCACACGAGCCGTGTAGAAGTGAGCAGGCTAAACCCCCAGGACTGCCCGCGGGTGTGCTTACCCATTATCCAAGGGACCCGCGACCGAGACAGGCCAGGCTGGTCCGGGAGAATGGCCCAGCGCGAGGGGCAAGAAAGCCGTGTCCTCCTCCTCGTCCTCGACCTCGTCCACTGCTCTTTGCTAATTCCTCCCTGCTGTTCCCGGTGGGGGAGATTCCTCCCTTGGTTTCTGATTAGGATTCCCAGCTGAGGGCACGTCTGGACCGATTCCCAGCTCTGTAGGCTACAACCACTCAGGGGCTACAGGTGTTTCAAACGTGAAACAATTGCTGAGCCGCTGCTGGTCTGAGCAGAGGAAAGAAATGGAGGGGGCTCCCCGCAAACCTGCTGGTTCAGGTGCATCACGAGACTTAGCGACCCCCGCACTTGCTGAGCTACCTTTGTCACCCACAGCTCGGCTAGGGGGGAGCCGCGAGCCCTTGCTTGCAGGCCATAATCTGGATACGACTGATGGCGTCTGGACCTTGCCCGGGGAGGCTTTGCTTGGAGGGGTGTTATGCATGAACGGGGGTACGCGTGCGTTTCCTGCCGTCTCCGCCTGGGCGCAGGCTTTCTTTTGGATCGTGGTTGTTTTTCGATGTCTGCTTCGGAGCCCGGAGGCCTTCGGGCATGATTGCTGAATAAATAACAGATTATGCTATTCATCACAGGGGAAAGGATCAGCCCAGACCCATCAAGCGATGGCAGCTCGGTCTGTCTCTCTCTCCAAATCCCAGCCATACTAGCACGAGGCAAAATGATTTAATGGAACCTGGCACAATGTTTAGTACAATTAAATCAGTCGGTTCATTTCCAGGTTGTCGAGGTGTCTTGCAGACAAACAAGCAACTATGACAAAGCACCCCCCAGACATGTAGTCTGATCTAATCGTTACTGCCCTGACACCTCTTACATTCACATACACACCCAAAAACCTGGCTCGGTTGGCATTAATCATCATTAGTCATTAACCATCCCTTGCACCCGGTGCCCAAGACCAGCGGCTTGGCTCTTGCTGTGCAGGTATTTCAAAGGGAAGGCGCATAGCATGAGTGCCGTCAGTGGCACTGCTACAGAAATGGGTATTTTGGGTGCAGGCAAACCAAGGGAGGCCTTGACAAGGAAAGAAGATGTTGGCGGGTGTTTTGAGCCTGGGACAATCGCGCAGCCGGGGGCACGGAGACGGGCAGGAACTGGAGCGGGACCGAGCACATTTCTTCCTCGGTGCACCCGGGACTGCCCTGCAGGGACTCCGAATGCCGGGCGGGGAGCTCCCTCTGCACCGTTTTGCCCCGAAGGAGCCGCCCGGCACGTGGCAGGATCTCTCGGAGAGGCCAGAAAAACATCCAGCTTGCTCCAGAGCCGGGCTGGAGGGCGCAGAGGTCTGGCAGGCTGCAAAAGGTCTCATCGCCCGGGTCTGTTTTCCGGCCCCCCGTTCCCAGACCCGCGTGCATCGCACGAAGGGGGGGCAGAGGCACTGCCTTGCTACCGATCAAAGCGTCTACCCTATCGCTTCCCCCGACGTGCTCCAATAAAAGCGGAGATGAGATCTGCCGGCAGCGGCCGAGGGGACTCGTTTGCGCTCTCCGCGTTCTGTCGGAGTCTGGTTCCAGGTCAGGGAGGAAGCCGCGCTTAACCTCCCCTGCTAAGTCAAGACCCCCTATTAACCTCTCTCCGAGACTTGCTGGTTAATAATTTCTTCTAAAATACAGTGAAAGCAAAATGGCCCTTAGCAGAATGGCTCGCAACACCGAGGATAGGATTTAAGGAGAAAAACAAAGGAAGAAGCCTCGGGTGCCGAGTACTGGCGGAGCCCGCGAAACCCCTCAAATGAGCAGGGAGAGACGGCTCGCTCCTGAAAAATCAAGACGTGCCACATTTTTTACCTTCTGTGATTAGGGCCCATTTAGCTAGATAAGGACTCACCTCATAATCAGGAAGTAGAAGACAAAGCTATCTGAAAATGGCATTTCCTGGGAAGACGTGCAGAATCTAATTTCATAAATCAATACCTCAATCAAGGCCTTTTATAATCTGTTCGGCATCCTGATCCTCAGACAAATCAGAAGATCCAAGAGAAGAACATAGGAAGGGGCTGAATAAAAACGGGCCTATGCAATTTTATTAACTGGATCTAATGTTGAAAAATACAAGTGTGGAGCGTGGTGAAATTCCTGCTCTGGCTTCATATTAATCAAGTCCGCGCCGGAGTCTGATTCATTCGCTTTAATGTACTGGCAGGCCCAATTTAAAAAGCTGAACTCCAAAATGAGCTCAGGATAAAGCTGAGGACGGTCTGCAGAATACGTCTTCTTTTTCACACTACAACTTCTCAAAGACTTGTTCTCACTTCTGCAGACTTTACCGCGCTCTGGTTACGACGACAGTCCCAGGCATTTAACGCCTGAGGTCCAGCACAACGTTCGGACAAGACACCACATTGCCGGCGTGAACGGGAGCTGCACAGACGACAGTAATTCCCCGGATCTGCAGCAGTGTCCGCATCCGTGAGACGCAGCGATGCCAAGCCTCGTGAGAAGCGACGTCGTCCTTAAGGTGCAGCTCCTGGAGGCCTGCGGTTGCGTGAGTTTTCATTAGCGCAATAAAGGCGGCGTGGGGAATGTGCATCCCTAGCCTTGGCGGCTACTGAGAAATGCCCAGAGCATTTCTGTTACCCTGGAGCAGACACACCAGGGAAGTCCAGTGTTCGCTGTCTTCCCTTTCCTGAGCAAAGTTTCTCCAGGTGTTCTGCATTCAAGTGAAATAATGCCGTGCCAACCGGTATGCATATGCTGCCAGGCAGCCCGCCTCCGGTTTGGCCTCCTTCTCTGGCCCTGAGCTCAAAGAAAAGCTGAGTTAAATGGCTTGTTATCAAGGTCTTTGGACAGGTGCCCTAAATATGTCCATCCCTGCCTCTGCAGCATGTGTTGATTGGAGGTACCTGTGCCCGTGCTATGATTTCTCAGGACTTATCGTTGCATTTCATTTGGAATAGTCTTACAGATGCATGCAATGGTCTTCATTGGCATCGCATGGGCACACGAGTTTGAAAAGCTCAGCTACCGCGGGGAAAATCAACAGAACCCCTCATTTACTTCAAACTCTCAGGATTTGCAATGCAACCTCGGGATTTTTGGGGACCTATGGTCAAAAGAAGGTAGATAGCCATTGCTCTTCACCTCCTGCTGCAGGAGACCTGCTTTCTCGACAGTCCACGTGAAGGAGGACTGAATCTATCCGAGCGCAAGAGAAAGGCTAGAAGAAGGACTATGAGTCTCATTGAGCTATCTATAATGACTCCTAAGTCCGCTCCCCGGCGCTCACATCACCCTACACCCCGTCTACCAGCAAGCAGCAGCAGTTTAGGCAATGCTTTCCCCACGTGTGTCACTCTGCATTAACCAAAAGTGAATTGCACTGGTTATGGGAGCGCCCAGATCCCGCTGCTCTGCATTGCATGCTGCGCTGTCTGGGAAACGAATCCTGCTTTGGGCCCTGTGCTTGGCGGGGCATACGCACTGCAAGCCTATATTCAAAGCTGCTAAATGTTTCCCGCGCCCCGTTATTGTGCTGAGCAATAACACGGGACGACTGCGTTCTGTCCGTGCTACCCGGGCTCTTCGACAAAGTAACAGAGCTGCTTCATCAGCTTGTAACCCTTAAACCAGCGTCAGGAGGCCCTTTCCCATCTCTTGCATCCTTCCACCAGGCACCTCTCACCAGGTCCCACGCAGGATGGTTCTCTACATCACAGGCCAGACCGATTCTGTGATGCCTAGCAGGGGCTTTAGACGAGGAAAGGAAGTAAATCTAGAGTTGGACGCTCATGTTTATGGCTGGATAAGAGGATAAACGTCTGACAAACCATTGGGATTTCTTATTCCAGAAAGTACGGTATGCAGCCTCCTGCCTGAACATAACTGTGCCCGGATAAACCGAAATGAGTATAACTACAGAAGGGTGGCAGAGATGCATCAGCTTCTAATACAGCTCTGGTTTCATCGGCGTGCTATCCTCAGCCCTCCGCTGCACGGGGTTTTTGCCATTGGATAACTAGCTGTTTTGCACCCAAAGGTAGGTTTGCACCCACTTCAGCCCCGCAGAGATCCCACAGGTAGAAATAACATTGAGAGCAAACTCCTCGAGCAACGGGTGCCGTCTCGTTACAAGGTGATGCCGCGTTTGGGATCGCGAACAGATCAGCGCGGACCTCGGCGGGGTTTTACCATCTTCTACGGCCCTCTGCCTCGGCTCTCCCAGCATCTTCTGTCAACCCCTTCCTGCCCTTGCAGTGGCACAACGTGGGCAGCACCCGCTTTGCCTCGGCCGAATCAGGGTGTTTGGAGACGCTGTGCCTGGTGGCCGTGCCCGAGGGCTAGCCATGCAGCGTTACGAATAGGCTGGACGAGCACTTGCGTCGGCTGGTTTGGACAGAGGTGACCCTGCCTCGAGCAGGAGGGCGGGCTCGATGGCTTGAGCCGTGCCCAGTCTCCCGCCAGCGCTGTATTTTCCAGCGACTGCAATATTTGTCAGACACACTACGTGCAGGCCTCCTGGATCAACGACAGGCTGCGGTGCGTTCAAAGAAGCCCCGCTACGAATCGGAAACGGTTAGAAGAGCCGGAAGGACGCTCGGGACACGTCACGGGCATGCAGCGCGCCCCGGCCACTCAGTCGGATGGCTCTGGTTTTTAGGCCGGCGGTGCGACTCGCGAAACAGCGGGCGTGGGAACGGCCATCGATCAGGAAATAGCCGGTAGCGTGCCAGCGTAGATCTTGCACGTTAAAAAAATAAGGAAGAAAGGAAGCCGAACCTGGGGGACTAGGGGATTGCTTCAATCTAATACTTACCCAAGGAGAAAAATCAGGAGGTATTTTAATCAAAACCAGCAGTTTAAAACTTTTGCCACAGGTTAAAGCCGAGGTAAACACCCAACTTCAGCAAACTGCAGACGCGGCTGCATGCCTCAGACGGGGAGCAGAGCCCGTTAGCAAATGAGAGCGGCAGCGGGGGAATGGCTCTGAATAGCACAGGTGCCCTAAGGATGTACAACACGGATGCATTACAAGGGCACCGTTACAACAGCCGGAGCATACAAACGCTCGTCTATCCTGCCGAACAGAGGCCGGCGAAGCACAAAGGCAGCTGCTTGGCTCTAACGAGAGGTAAAGTAATGGTACAGATCCGGCGAGAATATAAATTCACATGGATTTATGGCCCGACTCTCCCGCTCACCCTAGCTACTGGCAGATCATTATGGGCACCCCTGATTGATCATCTTTACCAAAAGTGCATTACTGCTAAGTGCGTGCCCTCAGTCAAGCGATTCCCCCCCGGGACAGGCCAGTTCAGAGGCTGGTGAGCCCGCGGGCCTTCGGGGGCCGCTGGGTGATGCGTCAGCCCTGCAGCGCGCCACGCAGAGAAGTGCCAACGCAACGTGTGCGTCCTCGGGGGACCACGGTGAGACGCGCTGACCCTCCAAGCACATAGCTTCCTGCAAGCAAATCCAGGCCTCCTGGGCAAACCACAGGTCACAACGGAAAGGCGTGGACAAACTCGACCATCGTCCCTCCCAAAAGCCGTCCCTCGGAGCGCTGCCCCAGCAGTCGCGTGCTTTGTGAACGACCGCTCTGACGCGGTTGATTGGATTTCTATGCCGCCCTTCAAAAAGGGGGGCTTGGGGAGGCTTGCAATGAAAACCAAGATGCAATAAATGATAAAAGCACCCCGCAAAATGTAACCCCGCCTGCAAAACGCCGGCCCTAAGGTCTTACAATGCTTCCAGATGTCAGGGCTTGGGCTCACGGGAGAGGAAGTCCCGGAGCTGCTGAGGGTGACCCCCCATGCACTTTTCCCGAGTGAACTTGGCACTCGCAGCCACGCAGCGCACGGCAGCGGCCCAGCCTCGAGGATACAAAAGCCTGGATGATGGGGGCCGGGTTTATTTTATTTAACGTAGAAATCAGACTACCAGAAATCCTGGTCAAAACGCTGAAAACCATCCCCATGGCCTGACTGAAGGGTGAGCGAGGTCTCGCTGTCTCCACGTGCGTGACCGCCTTTTGCTTTACCGGGAGAGGAACTGCTGTCGCTTGCAGGATTGCACCTTCACGCACGCACGCTTTTTAGCAGGAACTCGCCACAAAATTCCTTTTTAAAAAAGTGATGGGGGGGAAAAAAGAGGAAGAAAAATGACAGGAGCAATGGAAGAAAAATAAAGCACATCCCGTCACACAGCATCGCCAAGCCCGAGCGAGCGACAGCTCCCCTCGGGCATTTTGTGGTCTGCAAATCAGGCAAGACATTTCAGATCCCCGCGGCGCGTCACAGGCGCTTTCCTGAGTCCTGCAGGCAGCCTGCGACGCCAACTCCCAACGCCGACACGCGGCAGTCAGGCGCTGGCAAGATGGCACGTCCGACTACGGCAAATACAAAGGGCTAAAAAGTCACATCACAGCTACGAAGGATGCACGTGCCGTACCAAGGAAGGGCCTTTCTTCAGGGTAGTGGAGAGCATTTGAATATGCATTTTCTCAACCAACAAAACCCGCTAGACTCTGGATACAGCAGCACAGGAGAGCGTTTGGCCCGTATTCAGCTCAGTAAATGGAAAGACAAGGGTGCAAGGCAGCCAACAAGCCACACGTGGGTTTGTATTTTGGAAGTTGCTTCCAGCTATTGCATGTCCCTTGTTCACGAGCAAGCGGACAGCGCACACGTACACGCACACGTGTCCCTATTAGTCTGGAGCTGGTGCTCCCGAGTCACCGAATGGTTATTCTCTGCACTGTGAGGTCGAAAACGCTCCCTTCTGCCCTCCGGTGAGAAGGCAACCTAATGCAACGGTGCAAGCGCCAGAGCATCCAACAGACCCAGCGACAGGCTGACGGACTGGCCCCGAGAGCCCCGCTGAGGAGCACCGCGTGTCCCTTGCTTCCAGGACTCCGGCGTGTCTGCCTCTCCCTCGCTGACCTCGGCGAAACAACAGGAAACCCCAAAAGAGGCCAAAGACAGCCAAGCTCTGGAGCTGAGGTCAGGCCCTGCGCGTCCAGAAACGGGACGCCCGGATCACTCGTCCTTTTTGCAAGTCTCGCCTCTGGACGCCAACGAACAAGCAGCCGTAACGTCTAACGTGCTGCCAATGCTCGTGCACGCGGATGAACTTATTTACTCCCTATTCACAAAATACACGTCCACGAAGCAGCTACTAAGGCAACCACGATGCTTTTAGTGTCTTGGACCACCCCGAAGCAATGGCTTCAAGAAAGGCAAGCATCCTCGTGCACGCGAACAGGCAGGATTCTCCCTCCGGAAACGTCTTGGGGCTGCAGCATGGCTGGAAACACAATATCTTACAACCATTTGGAAGTCATTGCCTCTCTAGGCGTATTCCCCGCGCTCATCGCCACGCAGGGTCTCCGTCGAGGGCAGGTCGTCAGCAGTGCAGCGGCGTGGGCGTGCATTTGGGCCATGCATGGACTCCTGTTGCTTGCAAGCCCTGCAGCAGCGAAAAGGGTGTCCTTCCTACTCGGCCTCCACCGCCGAAAGCGCCGCAAGCAAGACCCGAGGGCCGTAGGGTCCGTGTTGGTATGGAGGGCCAGTTTGTTTGGCGGTGCAAACGTCCTCCTCCCTGAAGAAGCGCTTGTAGGACAGTCCCCACGGAAGAAACCTGGTGCCCCTCTTCTTCACTGAGCTCTACATCAATGACACCCCAAAAGCAACAGTGGGTGACGAGCGTTATTGTCACGTGGCTGTCGGGGGCCGCTTAACTAGCACGTTCTCCACGGTAGGTGCACAGGAGAAAAACCCAGGAAAGGGGAGACGGAGCAGCTGGAAACCCCCGGGTCAGGAACCGGGCCCCAGCTACAGATGGACGCAGGCCTGCAAGCCAGAGTCTGATTCGGTTTCCCTTGTCCTTCGGGTGAGAACATTTCTTTCATCCAACAATCCCTTAGGATCCAGCACGTGAGCAGCTAAACATATATCACCTCAACGGCAACACGGAAATAAATCTCCGATGGGCCCAGGTGCACGGGGATGTGGGGGAAGGGGATGGGGAGCTCCATAAATCAGGGAGGTTTCTGTCATTATACATTTATTTTTTTCTACAAGCCAAAAGTGAAAACAATTTGAAACACTGGAAATTAAACTGACTTTGGTCTTGTAAATCTCTCCGGATCAGGAAGCTCTTGCCAATTGCCCTGGGCACCAAAACCAGGTGTGAAGAAATCTAAATCAAATGTAGGTTTGGGGGGTGGGGGGAGTCTCTCTGCAGCGCACGACTTTCTCTTCTTTTTTTGCTTAATTTTGTAATAAATCCTTTCGTTTTCCTTTCTCAAAAAAAACACTTTCCAGGCGCGAGTGCAGCTTCATTGCCAATGCGGTGCATTATTAGCAAACGTGTCCTACCCAGGACGGTAAATCGACTGGAGACCCAGGAAAAGAAATGACCGCAGCCCCAGGAGGTCTGGGACGCCCGCACAGACAGATTTTCGACCCAATAATACTCCCAAAGCGTCTTCCTTCCCACCGCCCCTAAAACAAGCTCCTGTTTTCACAACAGCTGGGAGATGCGCTTTTAAAATCTGGACGTGGGTATCTAGAGAAATGGGTACGTCAGCATCGCGGCTCGCGCGCCGCGCCCGTGGCCTTCGCGTAGCCGGAGCACGCTTCCTTCCCCTTGCCGTTCGCCGCCGCCGCGCTGCTCAAAACGGGGAGCCATCAGCGCGTGTAAGCGAGGTCCTGGATGGATGCGCCTCGTCTCCGAGGCAGAAGTGCTGCGCACCCCTCTTGTGCGCCAGCCTCGTGCCGGGCGGCAAAACCGGCGCGCGGAGTTGGCTTCCGAGAGGTCGAGAAAAATGCCCCGGGCGTCTAGCAGGGAAGAGCCCGAAGGGAAGGAAATCCAAGGAGCGGATGCTGCAACCCATCAGCGAAGAAAACCAACGCGCATGAATGAAGCGCGAGGGCCTCCGGGAGCTGGGTCATTTTCTCACGAACGGGCCCGCCGTTTGACAAGGCAGTGTCACAAAGCCAATAGCTGCGAGCGGCTTGGCACCGGATCAATGTGCACACGCCGAGACGGCAGGCACGCTGGCAGCGAGCTCCGAAACGTAATGGGAACGGAGCATTAACCGGGGCCGTCGGCGCTGCCCTCACAAGGAAGAGGTGCAGTAATTGGCACGTAAACATCTCCAAAGTGGATGAAGGAAGCAGTCACCAGACAAATCAAGCAGAATTAGTTGGCTCCAGAGAGGATGATTTGCATGAATAAAGCCAAATAAAACTGTTGCATGCTTTGGAAATTAAGAGGCCTCTGTTTTCTATACTTATTACAGTGCAGAAGCTAATTACAGCTGTTAGAGAGGTTTGATATTTATTTGCAATATGCTCATTGACACAATATAATTAAAATCACTGCCACATCCTGGGCATCGGCACGAATTAGGTGAGATGCTCTGCAAACACCGTGTCCCTGTAAAGGAGCGGGAGAGCTACGCCGCAAGCACAGGTTGTGCTCCTGCAGCGGAGGATGCCCATGGCGCATGGAGTGGAGGATGCCAGGGGATGCCCACAGCACAGTGGGGGGCATATTTATTTCGTGAGGGTTATGGGATGGTGACCAGCTCTGCAAATAGTTCAGTGGTTCGTGTCACTGGCTCAAGACTAGGATCGATAGTTGTGGCTTGGTGCAAACAGGGCGGAGGGGCACCAGCTCCCACGCAGAAGGAAGAGCTGAAGGCCCGGGCAGCCCTTCAGCCGGTGCGGGTACGGACCACAGACACATTCCCTTTTGCATTAGCTTTCAGATGCAACTGGTACGCGAGCGCGGAGCCAGGCACAAGAAAACATGGCCAGGAGATATCGCTTCACCGACACATTGCCCAAATCACACAGGAAGTTTGCGTTTCCTTCCGCTAAAACTCTCACCCAGATGTCTCACTGGACTAACCGGCTTCCCGCATACCCAGCTACTTCCTCCAGTCCCAAAAACAGCCGTCCCTCGCTCCCTCTTGCTCTGGCAACGCCTGCCTCTGGCCTCGCGTGCCCTTGCGTGGGGGCCCGTGAACATTTTGTTTCATGGACATACTTGCATTTGGTGTTTCACCCCTCACCGTGCCCTCTCAGTGCGGAAGGGACCACATCTCTAAGCCAGCGGACGATGCCCCGGCTCTGTGAAAGTGCCGCTGGCCAAATGCAGGATAAAGGAAAAGGCTTCACTGACCGTGTCGCGAACGTGCAGCAGGTGCTAAGACGCGTGCTGGTCCCCGGGCAACGATGGCATCTCTGAGCCAGCAAAAGTTTTGGCTGCAAAACCTTGCCGTGCATCTGTGGTCTGGGAGGAGAAGGGCCCGGGCTGAGCGGGTGCCCCCGTCACCGCTCGTGGGGGCCGCCGAACTGCTGCTCGAGCCCCACGAGGCTCCTCCACGTCTCATTCATTAATCGCCGGTGCTGGGGAACGTTACACCTGCCTGGCCCCCGGGGACAGGCAGCAGTGGCGGTGCCCCCAGCACATTTTGTTAATTGTATTATTTGTGCCAAAGGTTAATTGTATTATTTGTGCCAGACTCGGGAGAAGTTGGAGGAAGAAAAGCTTTGTAACCTCTTCCAAACCGCTCAGCCTTTATTTTTTTCCGCTCGCGATGCAACCTTCCCCAGCCCACGGGGAGCCCATTGCAAATTCTCTCCCCCCGCTTCTTCCCTCTTTATGTGTATTAAACAAAATCATAAATCCCCACCGGCGCGTGCACGGGAGTTACAGCAAAGTTCCCGTCCCCAAGATCAAGAATTTTAATAAAAGACATAAATTGTCTCTCAGCCTTGAATCACAATGGCAGCGGCTCAGTGTCCAGATCACGGCAAGGTAAAAATAGGAAATGTCACTACCGCAGGATTGTTTAGACTCCGCACTGAGGACCAGGCTGCGGCTTCCCGCCCCAGGGCAAGCGTGCTAAGCAATGATCCTGGATACAAGGAAAAGTTCAGAAGCTGCCATTCAAGTACACAGGATGTTTGGGCTAGAAACGGGACCGTCGTGTTTGAAACACCAGCAGCATGCCCCCGCGCAGCCTGAACACGGACGGTATAAGCTTACCTTGGGCCGGGCCGTAAAAGTTTGCATTCCTTGCTCAAAACGCGAGCACGGCAGCTTTTTACCTACCCGGGGTTCTTCCAAATGCATTTTTACGAACCTCTTTTCTTTTTTGACAGTTATAAAATAAACTATTAGAATTTATTACTTTCCATCAAACCGTGTTTTGCCAGAGTTTCATCATGCGGCAGGAAGAAAATCGGTCTGCACAAGCGGAGGTGCCTCCTGCACCATAGAAACAAATTTTCTTGTATTTCTAAGAGCAATAACATAAATATCTGGTTCGACACATTTTATTTGTCGATCCGACTCCCATCCCCGAGACGTAATACACACACAAACACTCTCGTAACAGACAAAGCCGCTCGGTTAAAAAATTGTGTTTATTTCGCAGCTGCCTCAAGTGCCAAAATAATTCCTTAATTAGCTCCGTCGTCTCAAAAATACATAGTGGGACCGGTGGAACGACATCTTCCTCGCTGCCGAGCACGACGCCGACCGGTCCGTCCGTCGGCTCCAACAAACAGCAACACCCGAGCGCCGGGGATGGGTACCGCGAGAGCGGTGCCACGAAACCATTTCATCTCATAAAAGGACTCGGTTGTATTTGTATTTTTAATGCGAGCTCCACTTAAGAGACTATCGCAGCAAGGCAAAATTAAACCTGCGACACGCCATTCTCTGCGTGGCATTCAAACGGCGATCGTTTCATTTTCAATAAGAAGAGAGGACCCGGTGATATCAAGGAAATATCGTACACGCCGCCTTTTCCTGCCAGAGTCCAGTTATTAATATTTTCTATCTCCCTTCATAGATAGTGATTTCAATCAACGGGGAGCGGAGCCATGCTTTATATGCACTACACCCTTCGCGGCGCTAATTCGATGACACCGACGCGTTATCAGCGAGGACCCGGGTTAACTGGGGATGAAGGGAGATAGGCCTCTTTTCGAACCCTGCAGTTTAATAAAAGAGCGCTCATTAGGACGTCTTCATTGAGAACCTGACGTTTTAAAACAATGCTCTCGACGTCCTCGTTACACCCTTTCGCCCGTTTCTTTAATGAAACCCCCCGGGGCAGCGTCGCACGGCACTCCTCGAACGACCGCAGTGATCTCGTGGCACGTGTGCACGCTCGTTACTTCGGCCCCACCGCCCGGGGGGCAACTGCCCCAGGCAAGATGCCTCCGCT
>JAGPOW010000145.1:1463441-1477535 GCA_030014935.1 Caiman crocodilus
TGCTCGTGCGCCGTGCTCCAGGAGCGCGGTGCGTCCCGCGCTGACCGGGCGGCGTTAAGCCCCCGTCTCCCGCGCACGGCAGAGGGGCTAACCTAGGCCCTCGTCTCCCTGAGCCGCTTTGAAGCGGCTTTCCCCCCTTGCACACGGCAGAACGAACAACGAGAGAGAGGGGGGAAGAAAGGACAAGCTCGCTCTTAAGACAGTGTAAAACATTGCATGCACCTAATTAGAAGCGCCGGCCCCCAAAGACTCCTCATTCCTTCTGCATTTTTCTTTGACAGGATCCCGAAGTGGCTGAGTTTGATGGGTGGGGTGGGAGCTTCCCGTTGTGATTAACACCTCCACGTCGCTGTGAGCAAGGTACGCGGCCGCGACACATTACTCAACACCACAAGAACGCTCTCGTTCAGCAGCTTGCATTCCCTCCTAATTGAGACACAGAGTCACTACTGACAGAGGCACGGCGTTGCACAAGCACGTGCGAGGTACGTTCACCCCCCGAGTGCGGTTTGCAAACACACGAGCGACGCGGTTAGGCAAAATAAAGTTACGATTCACTGCAGACGAAGAGCTTGCGATGGTTGCTCTAGGGCTGTGTTTGAATAGCTGTTATTGGGGATGACCCTCGGAGATCAGCTCCCAAAGACCCCACTGCGGGTCAGGGCCCCTTGGTGCAAAGCACCTGGGGTTATTTCAGGGGACCACAGTGACTGGGACAGACAAAACTACAAGCTTGATGCGGGGTGAACCGGTCCTTGAAGGGTCGTAATGGACCAGCAGAGCAAAGATGCTGCTGTCCTTCAAAACTGAACGTCAAATCAGGCAAGAACTGGTTACCTCATTGCTCTTACAGACAAATCAAAACAGCAAGAGAAAATCTGGGTCTCTGGGTCAGGGGGTAAACGGGTCGCGAGCTTCAAAGCTTCTACATTTTTCTCAGCCCCTCGATTGCTTCGGCTGCGGGATCCGGCGGATCGGAGATGGTTTCGTTCCTGAACGGTCAGCGTTGCTAAACGAGGTAACGGGCAGGCGACCCCTCGACGGTCCGCCGCAAGCCCAAACGGTTTCAGCCAAAAACTCAGATGCACTTTAAACATCGTGCACCCGCCATTTCACGGCTTCCACCGACGGCTCTTCATTGACATGAAGCAAAGCTTCATGACACCTCTTCAAGTTCGATATTACCATCTCCCTCTTGCGAGCGGGAGCGGGAGCCGGCGCTGGGAGGAGGTCTAGGTTTGCTAGGGCAGGAGGCATGACTGTACTGTTTGACAGATGGCTCAAGTGCGACTTCTCAAGCAATATGGTCAGATTGAGAGAGGTCACCGAGGTCCTGTTTTTTGTCTTCACAAACTCTGCTTCCATTTGCAAACCGAGACAAGACGAAGGGGCTTGCGAGATGATACCGATGAAGCCGTGAAAGAATATTTTATTCAATTACCTGCTCGGATTCAGCAGAATCAAATAATCCATTGCTCTCGCATGCCGACAGAACACGAAGCTTATTTAATCATGGATTCAGAGATGCATTTTGTTTCATGTTCTGTAATACTTTCCTCAAACACGTCACCAACGGGATAAGCCCTTGGTGGGAGAAGCGTGCTCGCGTCTCCCGGCTCCTCACGGCTTCGTCGCTGGAGAAGACAAGCCATCTATTTTTTTACCCTACGTTTGTTATTTGCTCAATGACAATTAAGGAAAAGATTTATCTTTCCCCTCGTATATTTGCAGGCTTTAAAAGCACGCGAGCGCAGCGGAGTGTGTCTCGCTGTGGACGCACAAAAGACCAGCACCAGGTGGAGGAAACCGAAGCAAATCGAAATAGCCTTGTACCTATCCGATGCCTTGGTGCCAACAGGAACCAACATGATGTGGATCACCAGCGCAGCCGCCTCTGGCTCCTGGGCACGGTATGACGTGCAGAAAAGCAGGCCCTTTTCCCTTTAAAATAGGCAGGGAGATTTAAGGAGACTGAATAAAAACGGTCAAGACTGGGCCAAGAGCAACAACAGGCCGACCCCGAGGCCCCTCCACTACCAGGACCGCTGCCAACCCCAGGAAACTTCCCTTTCCTGAGCAACGGCTACCCCCAAGTATCTACTCACCGTCCTGGGGGAGCTCTTTGGGGAAGGACTCCAGTTTGCAAGAGTCAATACTAGTACTAACAAATACCCCGGTGGGATCACAGCCGGCTCGGGGCCAGCGGGACGGCAAGAACAGCTATACTGCAACAGGTGCGTCTCCCGTTTCATCTGCTTTTGCATCCTTTACATCTCATTTTAGCTATGGCTTTAGCTCGCTAGTCACAGAAAAGAAGCGTGTCGGCGGCCTACTATCCCTGAAGTTAAATCCCGTTTTTCCCATGGGTTTTTGGAACTGGCCCCTAATCGCGCTTCAAACCCAAGGCTATTGCTTATACAAGGCTGCAAAGGCAAACCAGTGGCAGTCACCATCCCCTTGCCGAACCCCGCAGGGAATGCAGACGCGGGGCTAGGGCGGTCTGCGGACCCTCGTAGGGTCGGTGGAGCCACCGCAGCAATACCCAAATTCTCACGGGCGTCAAATCAGAGCCCGGTTTTGTGAGGCCGTGTGTCCAGCACCGAGCAAAAGGGAGGGTGCTTGCATCCCGCGCGGCGCGTCTGTTTGCTGAACCTCACCCAAGCCGTCCCGAGAGCCGCCTCAGGCCAGGAGCGCGCCGGCCCATCGACCGCGCGGTGCGAGCGCGTCGTGCAGATCTTCACCCTGGGCGCGCTGCTCCGCTGCTCTGTAATCGTGTCTGGTCCACGGAGAGGCCCTTCCAAGCGCTGCTTTTGCATGAGCAACAAGCTCAGCGTGAAGGAAGAAGCAATTAGTGATCACTTTTTAAAGAGCAATTAACCCCGACACGTTCCTTCGATCAGGAATTTTCCTCCTCTGGAACAACGGCGGTAACTCCCCGGCAGGACAAGGCGGCTTTGCTCGCTTCATGTTTTGCTTCGCCTGCACGGTCCCCAGCGTCTGTCAGCACACGGATGCACCCAAGAGCCATGCGGCCAAGCCGGGGGCAGGTGACACGCGGGGGATCTTAGGGCAGTGCATGGGAAAGGCTTGGGATGAGAGAGGAGACCCACAGGCTCTGCAAAAGCCTCATGTCTCACCCGTGCATGGGAGGGTTTGGGTGTGCGCTGCGGTGTGCCGCTGACACCCCCATGCACACATGCCCCTCGGAAAGGGTTTCCGTGCTGCTCAGACGCCACATGGAAAGGGCTGTGAACCACACCATAATGCAAGTCCTTTCCCCGGAGCAGACCCAAAGGAGTGGCCCTTCCCCTGAAGCCTCCAGACAGCAAAGCAGTGGGTAGGCCTGGGACCACAAAACTGCCCTCTTCCCCAGGACCATGCTCCCTCCCGCCCTGGGAAGCCCCAATGTGTGTTTCAGCAAACAACGGTGGAGCAAAGTGTTTGCACGCTCGGTCGTTAGCAAACGGACTTTGCAGGCGATGGCGGAGGAGTCCTGCTCGAGCTGTTGCACGAGACCCCGTAGCAGATGCTCGCTCGAAGCTCTGATGAGCTCGAAGTCGCTGCTGAGAAATGGTCCACGCGGTACAAAGGTACTGCGGGGCTCGGGCCGGCCATCCCTCCCTCCGTTCCCAAGAGCCACGCCGTGCCGCCCCCATCGCCTGCCCCACCACATCTCTCTTCCTAGGCTAAGAAACAGCTCGGGAGACGAGACCCCTTCATCCCTGGTCTTGCGCCCAGCATCTGGACCAGCCTTTCGGCTCGGCAGCTTCCAAAAAGCCATGTGAGGCTTTGGCGGGGTGGCACGATCCTGCTCCCGGGCGAGGAGACGGGCCTCGGCACGGAGCTCCTGCTAACGCGAGCGTGACCTCCCTGCCCTGCTCGTCTCTGGGCCCGCTCCTATTCTTTTTCCCTTTAAAAAGGTCTGTTCAACCGCTCACCGCGAGGTTAAACGCTGCTGGCTGCCGCTTATTGTCACAGGGCTGATTTCAAGCCACCATCATGCAAATGGCCCTTTTCAGCCCTTATCGGCCCCTTTCAGTCTTCCGCCCATGCATATGCAGACTTTACCCCGGCTTGTGTACTGTATTTACCTGGCTCCCTCTCTTTTGGGAAGCCTTGATTTTTAAGGCAGACAGCAGAGGCCGTGGGAGTGGTGGCCCCCCCAGGCCCTGGCCATGCGGGGCTGCTCTCCCCCCCGCGCACCAGCGCCGCTCCAGCACTTCCAGACTTGCACCGTTGCACGAGCTGCTACCTGCTCTCCGCGGCACGCTGATCTGAAGGACCCGTCACCTTCATTAAATCAATGGCCATGGGCCGTCGTATGCTAATAAATACACCAGCTGCCCCATAGCACGGGGCTCTGTCCGACGGCCCTCCAATGCTCAAAGGCATCTCTTCAAGCAAGGGGGGAAAAAAAGCCAAAACGTGGGAATCTTTGTGCCCACTGATACCTAATCATCTTGTTCGAGCTAAAGAAGAGACCCATAGCGGGTCACAGAATAATAACACTGTAATTTTATTCCTTCTTGACAGTCGTTTGAATGCGTCGCAGGCAAACCGAACCGTAGCTTCCTTTCTTTAAGGCATATCAGTTTAAAGCATCTTCAGACAAACAATGATTTTTCATCTAAATTCAATCCAATTATTTGGAGTGAAGTTACCTGAAGGCCTGTTCCTCACTGAAAGCACCTTGCTAGCAAATGCACGTATGCATGCAAATTGTACAGGGAGTGAAGCCCTCCTCTGCGCAAAGGCTTGTGCACAACCGAAGGCTCATTTGCAGCCCTCGAACAGACTTTAAGAGATGTGCAGACCTCGTGTCGGCCCCCGGGACGAGAGCGAGTTTCACCCTAAATACATGAATATCGATAAAGTGCAAAAAAAAGCGTGTCATTTATTTAGCACGGACTCCATTTTTTTTCCTGTAGCTCATGGAGGCTCATTATTACGTGAGCCCTTTACCCGAGCAATGATTTCTTTTACAGACAAGCCGAGGAGATTCTCTCCATTGATAACGAGCAGAAATCTCCCCTCGAAGTGCCTAGGAAGGAGGGGTGGCGGGGAAGGTAAAATCTGTTCTTGTCTGAACAGTGGAGTCGATGCAAGTTTGAGATGAGGAAAATCAGCCTGTGTAAACTTGTTTCTATCTAGCTATTTAAAACCTGGCATATGGAGAGGATTTC
This sequence comes from Caiman crocodilus, assembly GCA_030014935.1. Classification (NCBI taxonomy): domain Eukaryota; kingdom Metazoa; phylum Chordata; order Crocodylia; family Alligatoridae; genus Caiman; species Caiman crocodilus. Next base: position 1,468,625 of record JAGPOW010000145.1, read on the forward strand.
AATTTCCAGCACTGACAGCCCTTAACTTTCACAACTCCAAAATAAAGTGAATTTAAAAAAAACTCCACAAAACGGATCTCTTCGATTTAATAAGGGAAATAGCCACCTTCCCCATGATGCCTACGAGCAACCCCATTGTCCTAAGCTCCCCGTTAAGAAATGATTTGCAGGAAACATCTGACGAGGCACAAACCGGCGTGGATACATTAGGAATTTGCTTCATTAGCTGTCTCACTAATGACCGTCTCAAATTAAATTTCACCTGTAGGGGGATGAGAGGTCTGAAAGCAGAACCAAGAAGGGGACTCGATCCTTCCCAAAGACTCTGCCTGCTCTCCGAATGGGCGCTTTTTACACGTGATTTGCTGAGGAATTACAAAAGACGGTGACTATTTCTCTTTAGCAGAGGACGCTTTCCGTAATCTCGATTCCTACGCAGTCCGTGCGCTGAACGGTTTCATGCAAGCCAAGAGCAGGCATTTCAACAGAAATAAAAATAATTTCCTCCTATCGCGTCCTTCCCGTTCTGCAGGCATCGTCTCCCCAGACCTGCAGACTAGCACTTTCCAGTCTCTAGATGAGGTTTTTCCCTCTTCTGCCTAAGAGCAGCCTCCAACGCTGGCACTAACGATTCATGCTGACAGCCGCTGACAGGCACCCTCTCCCCCCGGTTCTCCCTAAATTCCAGTCATCTTCGTGAAAAAATCCTTACCCCAGAACCACAGATTATGGAAAGGTCCTAGAAAATGCCAGCTACAGCTCATTGCAGAGATGTCTGCCACTAGAAAGACTTATGGCCATGTTCTCTCTCCCTTTCAAGACTGGCTGCATACTTACAATCCTTCCCACAATGACCTGCAAGCAGCTGCATTAGACTTTCTTGTAGTAAGATTTGATTAACGAGGCACAGCAGCAACAAATCAGTCTTATGGAGCAGACTTCGCCGCTCGAATACCTGCTCTCGCCACATACACAGAATATAAACAGCTCGTACGTGGAGCCACTTCCTCTGCGCCAGCTCCCCGGATAGACGAGCGCGCGCGGTGCAATGTCGGCCGCGCGCCATCCAATCAGCCTTCTGTGAAATTGGTCTGCGCGCCGGCGTTAGCCCGTGCAGCTGATGTATTTAACTCTCCTTTCTGTTCATGCTTATGCAGAGGGTTTAGGACGGAGGAGTTCGCGCAGGCCTTCCTGGACCCCTTGCTGCAAGGAGCCCGAGCACGCTGGATAACGCCCAGCAGAAGGGAGCTGGGGGAAGGAGGTGCAATGCCCGCGAGTCTGCTGGGCAGCGTGCAGGGTTTGGCCGATGACCTGGGCTGGGCGTGCAGCTGGTACGCTGCGCTGGGCAGACGGTGCCCACGAGGCATGGGGCTGGACTGAGACGAGCGCGTAGGCCCCACACTGCCTAGCCTCCAGGCACCTTGACGCCTAGTAGACCCCACCACCCGGGCTGGGCTTCCTGCTCCAGGCCTGGGGCCGGCGAGGAGCCCAGCCGCGGGATGCACACCAGCTTGCTAGCTGGAGGCAGAGCGGCCGACGAGAGCTGGTAGGAAGCACTGCGGGGAAGGACAAAGCTGGAGCTGCATCCCTCGCTGCCGGGTGCCTGCCTCCCCGTGGGGTTCGCAGCCACGAACTCTCTCCTGGGGTTAGACTTGAACCCTCCTCCTCCTCCACAAAGACCTGATGCCGGGCCCCTGCTTTTGTCCGACCGCCCTGTCGTTACAGCCGAGGTCCAGGAACCAGAACCCAGGTCTCCGCAGCCCTGGGCCAGCGCCCTGGCCACAAAGCAGCAGCGTAGGCTCCCACACACTCTCCCCCTGGCCAGTGAATACCTAAATATCCACCCCCGGCCTTGCAGAGCCCACAAGTTAAACAGACAATGCAGCTGGAGGGGCACGCGAGAGGACGGCACGTGATCCGGCCGCCAAGTTACACAAGCATCGTGTCTAGAGCCTGGGTAATGTTGAGACTGTCTTAAAAATGGATTTGATGCAGCTAGGTTATTTCTTCCACTGGGCCCAATCTGGTCTAACGGCATCTTCAGGAAAGTGCATTTTAAGTAAACTGTACGTGGCTCCCGCTGCTGCTGCCGGACGCTTAACAGACGGGAAAGAGACTGGAAGACGGTGGTGGAGATGCCGCGACACAGCTGAGCTTGCTTGGCCTCGCCAGACCTTTCCAGGGGATGTTACGTGTTTCTCCTGAACAGCTGTTCCAGCTGTTTGTGGCTTGTTTCTTCCTTCTAAATGGCTGCTGCTCAAAGGCTTCTCTCCGGAGTTACCAAAGAATATTTGCAACCTAACTTGAGGTGAAGATAACATCCCGCACCACCCAGGAGCTTCAGGCATACTTCCAGGTCTGCAACCTGAACACGGCACATAGACACGCCTGTTGAAATCCAGGCTAGCAGGTGACACGTGACCGTCTCTCCTGACTTCCCTCCATGTCACAGGCGATTCAGTGTTACCCAAATACCTTGGGTCAAGCAGAGGACCAGGGGTTTTTTGCGATACCTTTTATCGGACCAACTGTATAGTCGCAAGAGATGCTGGACAAGCTTTTGGGCACCAAGTACTCACTTCGTGCCTGAAGACCCAAAGAAGGGAGCGGAGGAAGGGGATTTTGAGCCCAAGAGGTTATCCAACATCTCCCTCAACTATAAAGCTTGATATCTTTTATTGAACCAGCTGTTGGGAGAGATCTCAGACAGCCTCTCGGGCACAAAATGCCCTTCCTCGGCTCCCTTCTTGGAGTTTTCAGGCACCAAGTGAGCATTTTGTGCCTGGACGCTTGCCCAGCATCTCATCCAACCATCCAGTGGGTCCAATAAGGGATATCAGAGAAAGCCCCTTGCACCTCGTTAGTTCCTGGACCGCCAGAGCTATCACAGCACTCCAACCCCACCGGTTTCCCTTTCCTAGATCCCTAGTAGTATAACGGGACTGTACAACTATCCCCGAATCATAAGGTGTCAAAACATACTTTTAAAAAAGTATCATTTTATATTAGCCAGGGAATAAATGGTGTGCTGTTACATGGGTGCTGACGGGCACCATCCAAACTCGGGGCGAAGACAAGGTAGGTGGAAGACCTGCCTCTCGCTGTGCACAGCGATTTCCATGAAGACGCGGCCCCTTGCCAGACTCCCGGCCGTCTGACCAGCACAGACCAGTACGCACTTGTCGGACCGTTGCCCGAAGCTGGTTCATCGGGCCCCTGCTCTGCAAAGTGAGCTACAAGGAGCGCGTGCAACGCACCTATGCGCATAACCGAAGGGAAGGGCGGGATGGGGAGATGAGGGCGTTATCCTTTTCGACCCAGCTCACAACAGGAGCGCTGCTTCCCCTGCTCATCTGCCCAAGTCCCCGATGCTAGCCGTCCATTGACGGTTTTTGTATTTCATTCAGACATTATTTCCCCTGCAAGCGTTCACAATGTTTCATCTCCGTAATTTGACTTTTTTATTGTAACAATTTTTCCAGCAGTTACAGGAAGCCGAGTTACAGACTACGGACTGTCAATTCCATTTCACCATAATCAATAAATCTTGGCAATTTATTTCCTTTCAGTTGATCCTTGATAAGGTGTCCCTTTTATGGATGGCTTTTCTAGGCAGATATATCATAGCAAGTTGATACTTCCCTAACACGAGTAACGCTGAGTGCAAGCTCCCTGATAATTTACTCTGCGGAGGCAGCAGAATGGCTTGCGAGCTCCTATTTCTCGGCTACTTCCCCATAAACAAACTGCCTTTAAAACCCCCGAAGCATTTGTCACCGCACTTTACCAAACACTGCCTTCCCATTTACCCAGGTGAGACTCTCCTTTGCATTTAGATGATTTAATCCAGGTTATAGGGACCACATAATGGGCTTTTAGGATCATGCGGTCTCTGTCAGATCCTTACTAGGAAGTTGCGTTTCCAAGATCTATTCTTCACCTCCTACAACATTATTCACCAGCTCAGTTGTCTCTCACCCTTGCCAGTCCCTTTTGCAGGCTAGGCTAATAATGGGCCTCTTTCTTTTTATAGCGTAAACCGGAGCGGGGTTTCCCGGGCAGATTTATGACAGATTTCACTGTTTTATCACCGGCACTGAAAGGACTCGTCCTCTAGGTCATCGATCTATCAAAAGTATAGCTACGCACTTCGTTTAACAGGCCCTTAGTACCCAGGAGTTTCAATGATCGGATAGCCTAGTTGGGAAGCGCCCGGGACCTTTGCAAGCGGCGTGACCGTAAAGAAGCAGGGACACGGAGCAAGGGCCGGCCGGCGCCGTCTTTTACATTGGGTTACAGCGTCTGAAGGCCTCCTTTCCCAGCTGAGCTGGACCTTGGCTCCACACAATAGCTTTTTATAACAGCTAGCATCATGAATCCTTTCCGGAGACGGAGAGAGACTTCCAGCGTGCGCCGCTAGATCAGCTTCTTGGCTCTCGCCGCCTGCATGAGTCATTGTAAACTTGGTCTCCAAAAGATCTCTATCAGGAGATAGAGTCATTTTCGCTGCAGAGCACACCAGAACCTCACGTTCACTGAATATGGCATTGTCTTTGCGCTGCGCGAGGTTCCTGCCTCTGAGGGAGGTAAATATTAATTACGTCGCCGCCGCTAATTGCTACAGTTTCTGCTACCGACCATCTAGAAGATAAGCACTTCTAGCAACGGCTCCTCGTGCCCGTCAAGGAGCTGTCTTCCTTCCGCTACGTGAATAATGGGGTTGGATTTGTAAGTAACTTTGCGCCATCCTAATCTCTTATTGCAATCTTGCCAAGGAGAACTGCTGATGATACAAATCATATGTGGCCTTTCCCTCGCCTGGTTTTTCTCCCCCCCACTCCTATATTTTCTTTACTCCTCCCTTCTCACCTAGGTGAAACTCTGGACACCGCCTCGACGCAGTCACGCCCGCGCAGAAACGCAAATCTGGAACAGGAGGGGAGGGGAAAAGTTGAGAAATAAAGTAATGAGTCAAAAACAACATTATTACCATTAGCATCTATTATTTCCGTCCCAATGCATGACGTTACCTACTTACCTCTAACGACGGCACCGTTTCGTTTTCTCCCACTCGCGGGTGTGACGACGCAGGCGGGTACTTATTTGAATGAGGAAATCAGTCACCATTTTCTCTTTTTTGAAATGGGAATTAGCACAGAGAAACTGAAATACTTTAACGTGGGGCGTAACAGCGTGGCTGGGATTATCCGTAGACAAAAGCCCTGACACCCGGTTACAGAACTGATGAAACATCGCAAGCCTAAGCCAAGGAGGTTTCACCGAAGCTGTCACATACAGTAATACGAGGGACTACATGCGAGCAGGAGAGATTAGTTACCGCTCCCATGAATATGAATTTGCCTGAAAAGTCGATAGACGATATTACACCGGTGCATATTTTTGCATTCTGTTCGAGCTGTTTGCAGTCGCAAACCTCAAAGGAAGAGGCAGCGTCAGGACTATCCTCCCGCTTCTGCTTTCCTGCAGCACGTGTCCCAGCTACGACTTGCCAGCGATTTTTAATTTAACGTCAGCTCCTTTGATTAAGAACAAAGGGTTTGTATAAAAGCAGCGGGAAAGGCCCCCACATTCATCTGCTGTTCACATGCCTAAATAATGCCGGCATTGATGAGCTGGATGAAAGCAATCCAGACTTTGCTCATCTCCTGCCTGCTGCACCAGGCACGTTCGTCCCGGTTACCCCGGCACGGAGGGCAGCTCTCTGGGTGCATCGAGGTGGCTGGTGCGAGCCAAGCGCTCTTTGCTTTAGCAAGAAGCCTGGTGCTAATCGGTTTGAATGCTCACCTCTAATTTCCCGCCTCGGAAAACATTACAGAACATGGGGGTCTGTGTCGCTGGGGGCGAAGCAGCTTGTTTAAATGAAAGAATTAGATGGCATAAGCCGTTCGCTCCAGGATCTCAATAATGGAGAAAGATACTGCTGAGGCAGGAGACCAGATCCCAAACCCAAGCATCCCAGATCGGGGCCAGACGGCTGAACGCCACCGACGCCGCGTGGAAGCCCCTCGCGCCGCACGCCGCGGATCGACTGCCTCTTGCCACGGTCGCAAACGCTGACGTTTCTCCCTCTGAAGGGCAAGAAGAACAAAGGGAAGCCGCCGTGGTTTAACCTCGGCCCCGGTGAAACGCAACTGGGGTAATGGCCACGCTGCAGCCGCAAGCAAACGAACCCATCAGAAAGCGGCAGTCTTTGTGACGGCCTTGGCCCGTGTCCCAGATTCCCCGCTGAGCCCTTGCGGCTGTCGAGTGCTCCCGAGCATGCCCCAGCGATCCCGCCGCCCCAGCGCCCGGGGAGCGAAATGCCCCAGCCGAACTCAGCAGATGGCTGGCACGCAGTCAGCACAATGTCAGAGCCACATCATTAGCGACGGCCGCGGAACAATGTCGGCACAGACGGCAGCGAGCACCGCTGCGGCCGGCGTTACAATACGTGAATTAACAATGAGCAGCGAGATGCCACGCAGGCTGCTTTTACATTTGGCCTGTGGGTGGAAGCGCTGTAGTCTTCCCGGGACTATGGCACGCTTCCAGGAGCTGCAAAGGCAGGACGAGGAGCCCAGCTACAGAAACAGCTGTGCTGATCTGCAGCTGGAAGGCAGGAAAATACCTGAATGCTCACCTGAATTCAGAGTGTGAAATGCTTCCCACCCTGCAAGAACGTGCGACTAGATGCGGGCCTGCTTTCCTAGCTTCGTAGAGGCTAGGGCCGGGAAGGGGCTTTGCAGCTCGTCGGGTCCGGCGGAGCCCAGGTGACTTCGGAGGCATGGACGGAAACAAAGCTCAAACTTAACAGAGAGAAAACCCAAAGGTTTCCCCACACCCCAGATCGTTCAGGGGATCCTCCCCACCACGCCCTGCCTGCTAGCTAGCAGCTGGAGGGGGAAGACCAGACTACAGCTACCTGCGGCATCGCACGGTAGCACCATCGGGGCTCGATGGTGTTTCTCGACACGGAGCAAACTGCAAACGAGATGAGGACGTGGGAGGAAAAGCAGACGAGTCACCCGAAGGGTCTCAGTAGAGCGGCCGAGCCTGCCACGCACCTCGCAGCGACACCCACAGAAGTGCACTAACCAAGAGGTGGGCGGATGGATGCTCCTGGATTCGAATCGTGCCCTCGCTGCTGCCTCCTCCTCCTCTGCTCCCCGAATAACCAGCAGCTTTTGGTCCCTTCCTTCTCCAGAGATTTCAGTCCGACGCTGCCTGGCAGATGTCACAGCTGCCAAATGGGGCAGGATGCGATCGTCTGCCCCAAAGCAAGACATCCTGGGACAGCTGAGCCAGCACCGAAGTCAGACCTCCAGGCCCAGCGGGAATAAACGGCTGCTCGCATGCAGACTATGAAGCCGTGGAAGAGCACTCCTCGAAGGGCTGCCCAGGATTCCCCCTGCATTTTGCTTGGCTCACTATTTTTTAGGACTCGGCCTGGCTTGTACGAAGCACACGGGGCTGGGTTCATGTTCCTTCCATGCCTGTGCAAGTGGGAAACACCTGGGATGTGCACAACTGCCGGGGAGCACACGCCGATCCTGGTACGGCAGTTTCCCCCGGCGCCTGCAGAAGACAGACAGGGCTAGGAGAGGGTGCAAGGATCAGGCACCAGGCACCGGTGGATCGCTGCTCGATCCCATGCCCAGGTGCCTTGCTGTCCGTCGACAGGACGGTGAGGAGTAGCTGTTCCCTGTTTGGGATTTCTCCCTACTTCTTCTCCAGACGTATCACAGCCTTATCTGGTGCAGTGTGTGACAGCAGGATCTTCTCCTGAAGAGCCGGGACCCCCACCCACCGCCTCACCAACCGCGTTGCTAGAAGTCCTCCGGCGCAGCGAACGCACAACACCTGCACGTCGGGCGTCCGCCCCAGCCTGCCGGTCCCACACATCTGCATGAAGGTGCAGATGAAAGCCCAGGTCCCCGCGCCCTGCTTTGTTGCGTTCCCCATTTCAACAGGCACCTCCGTTTCTGGCACGCCGGCATAAAGATCTCCGGATAAAGCGTACGGTACAAGTGACGTACATCTTCCTTGTGACCGCCCGGAGACCCGTCTCTCCTGCTCCAGCTCTCTGATCGCCTAGGCCAATGCAGGCCATGTTCCCCCAAGCGCGGTGCTCTCCTGCCTCCACGTATCGCCGTTCTGCATCTTCCCCTCCGCTGCACTTCTCCGGCCTTCGCGTTAGGGGCACGTGCTCTGCAGACGTCCTTCAGCGCTGGACTTCTGCCGAGTACAAATTCACTGACCTAACAGGAGCTCCAACTTTCTTCAAATCAGTGGGGAAAAGAATCCCTAACAGCTGCTGGGTTTTAATTTTTTTTTTTTTCGTTAAATAATGGACTCTAATGAATCTTGCTGCTATACCAAGGCTCTGAGGCAAGTCTAGGTTTTCACAGATTCCTTCATGAATATTTCTCACTACATACTGGATGTCATTATTCTATTGAGAATCAATTAGCCCAAATGTTGTTATGACAGTTATAGAAAAATTATATTTTTAGCTGCAATTTATACTGCTCGCTCTCTCTACCAAGGCAATCTTCAGCAACGTACCGAAAACTTTAAACCTGATCTGGTGGAGAAGTAAACCTCCTCGACGAGACAACAAAGAAATGTGTGGATTTGGGAGGGATTCCTGAATGAAACAAGCTTTCTTTCAGAAGCAACGCAGCATCCGTGGGATGAAAAACCTGACCAGGTGGAGAAGGGACACAGAAGAGCAGCAGAAAGTGCCACCCTCCCTCAAGACCTCTCCCCGGTTTAGGTCATCCAACATCAGAGGTGCACAAACCTCTGCGCGCGGTGAGCAGAGCTCAGCCCTCCTTGGCCACCCCGTGAAAAGGCAAAAGTGAAGCGACGGGCCCTCACCGATGCACCAGCCGGTGAGCTGAGTGCATTT
>JAGPOW010000145.1:1477635-1495106 GCA_030014935.1 Caiman crocodilus
ATTTACTGCGCAGTACCCAAGATTACTGCACAGTACGGCGTGTGTCTACACGCGCACTCCCGTACTGCGTGGTCAATATGGCGACTGACACGGACTTGAGGGTAAATTTGATACTTGCATCATGCAAATTTATGCCTGATTAGTTACTGCGCAGTAACGCACGTGTAGACACTTTACTCCACTGAGAAATGAGCAAAAAGCCGGGGCAGACGTGGCATCAGCACGAGCGTGCCCACCTGGTCCCCTGCCCTGGCGGGCTCAGGGCTCCCAAACGGGGAGGCACGCAGGCGGCAGGGTGGGGCGATGTGGCACCAGCCTGGCACGGTTGTGGTGCATGGGATGCTGGGGTGATCTGACCCCAGGGGCGGGGGGCTGGACCCGATGCTCTCGGGAGGTCCCTTCCAGCCCCGACGTCTACGAAAGCTATGCAGTCCGTAGCCGAATGGCGCGCAGCAGAGCGAAGCGACTCCTATCACGTCCAACTCTCCCAGGCAGAACGAGCAGGCTCCTCTTTACAGCTGGGTTGACCGGGAGCCTTCGGCCCGAGCCCGATCCAGGCTTGCGCTCATGCCCCTGGATTTGTCGCGACGACTTATAACTGCACCCCTGCTTGGGCACGTACGACTCGACAACCAGAGTTGCCCGAGGATCCAAACCCCTCTGTCCTCTTGCTCTTCGTCCATCGCTGGCAGATGCTCCTTGAAGGGGAATTCGAGACGCTACCAAAGCAGCGGGGCTGCGAGGGCAGCTGGGGTCTGCGTCTCCTTCCCGCACGCGGGAGCGGAGAGGGCAGAGGGGACGGCGGACTAATGCCTCCGCTGGGACCGCGCGACACTAAAGAAGCAAGGAAAAATAAGACGCCGGTTCTTTGTCAGAGCTGGCTTCCAAGGGTCTTGTCCCAGTCCAGCTCAGAGCTGAGCGTGGACGAACGCTCAAGCCGACGACTCCTGAAGCGTTTAACCAGAGGGCTCAAAACAGGGCAAAACTTCTGCTAAACGATTTCCACTTCCGCGACCCTGCACCAGGCCGGGGAGGTCCGGCCGCGTGTCCAGCGTGCCGGCTGACCGGTGGCTTTGTGTCTGGGGCTGTGCAGGGAAGCAGAAGTTGTCATGGGGGATGACTGTTACATCGGCTACATTTTCGTCCTAGCTGGAATAAAAGAGTTATTTTTAAAAACTGAGCAGCTGTAGCCCTGTCACTATTCAGTGAATAAAAGCGAAACAGCACCAGCTTAGCTTGTACGACGGCAATAAAAATCACTCGGTGGTTATAACAAATGGAGCTGAAAATGTGTCCGTTATCTCCGTGTAATACACGGTGATAGCCAACCCGGCTGTATTTCCAAGGGTATAAATACGAGCAGTGTGTGGAAATCGCGTGTGTTCAAATGCATCCAATTAGCTCACACTTCACCCAAACATTTCTTTGCCCACGTTAACAGTAGCAATGAACCGGTTCACAGATAGAAGTATTTGTTAGTCTGTTATTTTACCTGCCAGCAGGGAAAAGCATACCCATTACCTTTCAATAGCCTGGCAGGCAATTAAAAAAAACAAGAGAAAAACATCCAAAGTTTAAGTGAGAACAAAGCTGTTGCTCTTGCGAGTCCAGGAAAGGGATTTCTTTGTGAAGGATTTTACCCGGGCGGACTCTGGAGCCGGGATTGTCAGCCCAGCGGCTTTTTCTCCAGCAACCAGCCTATCTCCCGGGTTACCTGGGGTCCTGGGGCTTTTCAGGTGGGCTTCTGAAAGGATGCCCAGGTATTATGTTCTTGCTTGCCTCACCTGGAGGGAGATGCCTGGCTGCCAATGGGCAAAGACAAGCCCCCGGCCGCCTGCATCTTGCACGCAGAAGTACACAAAGCAACTCCGTCTTCAGGGAGCCGATGCTGCCTGTTCGGCCTGGGATGGGCTCGGTGACAACACGGAGCAATGGGCTCGGGTTGCAGCAAGGAAAGTTGAGGTTGGAAATTAGGAAGAATTTGCTCACGAGGAGGGCGGCGAAGCTCCGGAGCAGGTCACCCCGAGAGGCGGTGCAGTCTCCATCCTTGGGTAGACATAGCCTTGGCGGGGGTGCTGCAGTTGGGGCTGGTCCTGCTTGGAGCACGGGGATGGACTGGATGCAACCCTTCCAACCTGAATTTTCTGTGATTTTAAGGAAAAGAGTCTGAACAGAAGATCTGGGGGTTTCTTTCATTCACGCTCTTTTTCCAGGCGGCTCCTTAGCTTAATTTTAAATGACCGAAGCAATGATGCTTCCTCCTCCGTGGTTAAGACTCCTGGACAAGCTGACACCGTGTCCACTGGTCATTGGCATTCGCGTCGCCCAACTCCCCTTTCTCTTTTGCCACGTAATTGGCAGAAGAATGGGAATTCCAGTTTCTCAACAAGCGGCATGGGTGCAGAAGGGAGTAAACAGTGCAATGAAAACCTATGATTATTCTTTATAGCGTGACACGACTGTACGCAGCACTTAACCTGCCAGCCCCGGTTTAAGATCAAAGCGCGGCGGGTCAGAGTTCTCCACTCCCCAGGACGATCCAGAAAGCACCGAACAGAAGAAAGTGCCAGGTGCTAAATCAAGATCTGATTGCATGGGCCGACTCCCCTGCCCTTTCCCAAATATTTTATGCATCTCACTAGCTGCCTACACCGCTAACACCTTCAGATCCAAGCTCTGAGTCAGAGGACACAGTGCAAGATAAAAAAAAAAAAAGCCTTTAACGAGAACCCTCTTTCTAAGAAGTGAGCAATAAAGGATCAGAAGCAACGGGGCTTGTTTGCAGAGCCGTTCAGCTTGCCCTGCTGTATCCTTCTCTCGCACGCTGGCTGCTTGCCTGGAGCAGTCTGCCACGGGGCATACACTGCCGCACCCAAACAGTCGTGTCTGAACCGAGACTTATCTTACCACCCACACTGCTGCCCCTCATTAAACTGGCAGCACAAACATCTCTTGGTGTCAGCGGCACGAGGATTAGGAACTGGGAGAGGATTTGCCGCGTTCCCGCGCTGACGCATGCCCCTCGGTGCGCACTTCTTTCCCAAGGTGAGAGCCCAACGGTGAATTGCTGCGGCCGGGAGGACGCGGGGTCTGCCCGAAGAGGCTGCCTCCCCGCCGAAGGCAGAGTTACCAGCCGTCCGGTCTGGCTGCAGGACAGCACGCGCCTCGGGAGGCTAAAATGACCTCCGTCGTCCAGCCGTCCCTCTTCAGCGCTGTCACACACGCGTCAGGGTGCATCGCCTGCCAGGGCCAGGGCCATGCTCTGCCCTCATCTCTCTTGCACGTCACTCCTATTTTATGCCGTGCTGCCAGCCAGCTCCTTAGCTCCACACAAGTTGGATCCACCCGCTTTTCTCTATCTTTTGCCCCCGATGGCATCCAAGACCTTATGCAAGGCCTGTGCTCTGTGCCACTCCTGTCTCAGCCGTCTGGGTAAGCGCAGGCTCCGTTTCCAGCCCTGGAGCTGGAAGAAGGGGAGCAGAGCAGCACGGCTGCCCGCCCAGTACGCTCTTTCGCTCCACGCTTTTCTGCAGGGAAGTTCCTCCATGCTTCTCGGATTTAGGAAACTCAAGCCCTCCGCTCCCTTCCCCCACTGACTCCATCATGGCATCAGCCGGTTTAACTGGGCAGAAAGTGAAACCTGGGTGGGGAGGAGGATTTTGACTGGGATGTGCTGATAGCTCTGCTGGTTCCCGGCTAGAGAGTCATATTGCTCTGCTCAGGGTCAGATCAGCGGGGCGTGTGGGGGTTTTCGTGTCTCTCTCGTGACCCTCTTCCTTGGATGTCTTGAGCATGCATTTAGGCACTGCTCTCCATCCTTGCGGTGGCGGGACAGTGACAGTGCCCTCGTCCCCCTGCTTGACCTGTGCCAAGTTCAAGAATTATAGACTGATAGAAAACAAGGGTGGGAAGGAGCTCAGGGGGTCACATCTAGTCCAAGCCCCTGCTCAAACCGGGACCGGCCCCAACTCCATCATCCCAGCCACGGCTTTGTCCAAGGAGGGAGACTCCATCACCTCTCTGGGTAACCTGTCCCAGTGTTTTAACACTCTCCTAGTGAGAAAATTCTTCCTAACATCCAACCTCAACTTCCCTTGCTGCAACTTGAGCCCATTGCTCCTTGTCCTCGGACGCCGCACTCCAGATGTGGCCTCCCCGGTGCTGAACAGAGGGGAAGAATCTCTTCCCTCGATCCGCTGGCACCGCTCCTCCCGATGCAGCCCAGATGCTGTTCACCTTCTTGCCAACGAGGAGACAAGGTTGGCTCGTCTTCAGCTTCTCGCCCCCGGTCCCCCCAGGTCCTTTTCTGCAGGGCTGCTGCCCAGCCCGTCAGCCCCAGGCTGCCCCGGTGCAGGGGATCGCTCCTCCTACGTGCAGGACTTTGCATTTCTGCTTGCTGAGTTTTGGGCCAATCCTCCAATGTTTCTAGGTCTCTCTGAATCCCAGCCCTGTCCTCCAGCCCATCCACTACTCCCCCCAGCTCGGTGTCACCTGCAGACTTGCCGAGGGTGCGCTCCGTGCCATCGTCTAGGTCGCTGATGAAGATACTGAACCAGCCGAGCCCGGGACTAACCCCTGGGGCACTCCGCCTGACACCAGCCGTCAGCTAAGCATCCAGCCTGTGACCACTGCCCTTTGAGCCCAACGATCCAGCCAGTTTTGTATCCACCTTACAGTCCGTTCATCTGACCCGTACTTCCTTAACTTGCTGATGAGCACGCTGTGGGCGACCGCATCAAAGGCCAGCCCCACCGCCTTTCCCTCGGACACACTACGAACCTCTGCCGTAGCAATCATCCACGCGAAGAACAGGCTCTAAATCGCTCGGATCGGCACAGCAACGTGGGCAAAAGTGCAAATGGCGCGTTCAGTTTTTAACCTCTGCCAACAGAACAACCACCAGTGCATTTGCATTCAGGAAAGCATTAGTAAGGGCCCACAGACACCAAATCCCAGCCAAAAAGAGCTTGCATCCAAGGTCGTGGCAGCGCTGGCAGAGAGGCCAGCAAGCTCCAAGGCTCCCAGTACGCTCCCGGCACTAAAATCCTTCTTTGTGTAATGGAGCCCAAGTTCCCACGCAGCCCTTGTTGCAGGGAAGCATATGCTGCCTTACATCTGAATCAAATCTGGAACTGGAATCAGACAGGAGGACACATTAAGTTCATCATAACAAGCCCCAGATAGCAATAAAGCGACTATGCCAAAGCGTATCTGGAGGAGCTCCAGCCTAAGCGACTGTGCTCTCTGTAATTGGAAGAATGCTTTTAAAGCTTTTACCATCCATTTTTGGTCATGTTACCTTATTTTTGCTCTGTTTTATTACACTATGCAGTAATTATATTACAATGCCAGACAAGGAATGCTGTTCGTTATTAAAAGCGAGAGATTCTTCCCTGCTTCTTCACCTATTACCTTAGTGTTTGAGAGTGCAACTCGCAGTCTTGACGTTTTACATTTGCAGCCTAGGAGTGATGGTGTTTTGGCCAATTCCCTTTCCAAGGAGGGATTTCACGGTGCAAAAAAATTTTGCTTTGTGGATCATATCAGTGGCTTTTGTAAATCCATTTGTTGTGACATACGGCTGCATGCATGACATGCTGAGCCCTGCCCCACGCTATTACTTACTGTTGCATCACGGTGCCAAAAGCAGCAGCATGAGAAAATGCAGGGCAGAATTTATGCCTGGAGACACAAGCAGTCCCTGGAACGCGGGGGGTAATCAATCTCACTCTGACCTGGAGAAATGGGTTTAGTCAGAGCATGCTGCTTGCTGGAAATGGAGGCAGAAACAGCAAATAATCTGCAAAGGGAGAGGCTGGATGCAAAGACACCGTGGAAAAAACCCGGCCCTCGTGTCCAGGGTAGCAGCCCCCTTTTTGTTACTCCTCTGTGTGCAAGGAGCCCGCTTTCAAACCATCCCCGGGGGGGAAACAATCAGACTGATGCAAACCTGAAGCCGTTGCATATTGGGTAAGGGGGGGGATACCCCAGTTACCCCCGCGCATCAAACCTGCAACGGGAAGAACTCACAGTTCTCCGTCATTACTGGTTTCAATATTATTACAAGAGCAAGTGAGCAGGAAAGGAATTCGGTTAGCAAAATGCCTCATACGAATATTGCAAAACCTGAGAAAGCCGATTTAAATTCCAAGGCAACGTTTCTTTTCATTTATATTGTGTCCCCGTGTTTACAGGCTCATTTTAGGAGAACAGAGGCTTAGCATTTAACTGGGATGTGAGAATAACCTTGAAAATATACCCCAAAGACTTAAAGGTTTTCTCATTTTACAGGTAGTTTGTCTTATGTTAAATAGTGTCACTCATGTCAGGCAGTACATCGCCATTCAGAGAAATAATTTATGGGAGGACAGATAATCTGGAAAGTGGGAACTACGAGCGAGGGCTTCTCGCAGGGGCAGACGTCTCTCTCTAGGCTGCGAGAGATGGAAGTCGGTGGGAAGGCCACAGCTTGAGACTCCGATGATGTTCAACCGGATAAATGGAGGGGGGAAAAAGCCCCCAAAGTGCCATATTTAAAAACATATTAAAAATACCCATCATCTTTAATCTTCCCCCAATTAGTAGGCAGGGTATTGGAGGGGAAAGGTGTCTGCCCTGGTAGACCGGGGCTAGAGCTACGAACGGCTGGTCCTGCCTGGCGCTGGCATCCTCTAACGAGCTGCAGCGCTCGAGGTGTCAAAGCCGGGGGGGGGAAGAAATCATGGCGACGTAGATGAGCTGATGAGGGCATGGATGGGGGCTCTGGTATGGCTGTGCGCGCAAAAGCTGGACCTCTAAGGGAAAAAATAAATACCAGCAAAATTTAGACACAATCTGAGCGTAGGGGCTTTGGGGGAGGGCAGCGACGCCGCACCTAGATGCAACACGCAGACTGAAATATGCTGCTGGAGAAAGGGAGGAGGAGGAAGTTTGGGGAGGAAATACCGAATCCCAGAGGCACGCGGCTGAACCTGGAGAGTCCGAACACGACCGCCTGGCCCGCGGCCCGGCCAGCTCCCCATTTTGTGCATTTCCCCGAATCAGAAATAAACAGTCCGGTCTCCTCCGCGTCCTGCAGCGCCGCACCCGCAGAGGATGCCTCGGAGAAGCCGTGCACCAGCCCGTGCTCTCCGTAGTGCCGCTTCGCTGCTAATTGCCACGCGGCAAGCGCCTAGAAGCATCTTTCCATTCAGCGCGAGTTCCTCGTCTAGCCTCGGGAGACCGCGCAGAACCGGAGGGTCGCACACACGCGGTGCTCGCGATTGCCAGTGCAACGCTACCAGCTACCGGAGGAGACGCTACCCGCTCCCTTCATTAGCGAGCACGGTCATCTTGGTAGAAATACGGAGAGGGCCCGTCGGAAAAGGCCAGTCCAAACACACAGCGCCAGCAGAAATGCTGAGCTTCACTCTCAAGTGCAAATGCAAAGAAACCCTGAGAGCAATCTGTGCAAATATCAGGCTGAGCGTCTACAGAGAATAATATATACAGGTTGGAGGAGTCAGAGCCGGGTGGCTCTGAGCACACTTACAAATGCACAGGCGCAAACTCGGCTCCACTAATTCACTTTATCAGTCACCTTCCCTTGTGAGAGGTCAGAAAGGGGGAAGCAGGACGCAGAAGAAACCCAAGCAGCTGGGGCTGGTGTCAGACCCTTCTCCTAATTGACCAGCACACAGGTAAGCAAAAACGAAGAAGAAAAACCCAACAACACAACCCTCCTCCCCCCAAAAAAACCCCTCATCGCTAGTTGACCACTACGTCAATTTTTTTTTTTTTATATTCTCTCTCTCTCGAGAAAAGACACAGGTGCTGGGGATGTTTTAATGTTTCCCTGCTCACTTTACCCTCCGGCATCACACTTCCAAGGTGCCACAGCACAGCGCCCGCAGCACCGGGGAGAGCTGGCAAGTCTTGGGTTGACTTCTTGCTAGCGAGTCGGACCAAGAGAGTCTGGCAGAGGAACCGAGCGGGAGAGGAAAGCGAGGGTCTGGAGACGGGACGTCCCCACCGATCCAGGCTCATCGCCGCGCGGGGTCAATCCCCTGGACCCCGCTCTGGCACAGAGCTGTTCCCACCGGGCCGAGACGGCAAACAAGGCACGGCCAGCTCAGCAACCCTGGTGTAATTGGTGCTATGTTTCTTTAAGACGTTCTTGTTGAAATGGAAGTTACAAACCAACCCTCATTTGAATAACTAAACCACAGGAAAAATACCCTCTAACCATGAAAAATGAATATTCAACATTCCCACCTTATCTTATTTTCTTCGTAGCACTATTTCTCCACTGCATATTAAATGGGTCTCGTTGCATGAAACTAGTACAGGGGTAACTCTGCAAGACAGAAATTTGCCGTTGCTGAACTGGAAGGTGCCGAAGTCATTCTCCACGGGATAATGCCAGGACTCTGGACCACATCTGAGCTGCATACTAGAGGGCAGCGGGGTGGTGTTGGAGATAAAGTTACTCACTTTCCATCCATCGCAACACAGCTCAGGTCCCATTTGATGTCTTAAATGAATTGCCTTTGGGCATTACAGCCGGGATCCTCGTTTCTAACAGTTGCATAAGAAATCTGTCAGGCAAAATACACTGCCGCGTAGCAGGTAAGAGGAAGTGACTTCTCTTTAAAAGCCCAGGACTGCAATAAGGTGGGAGAAGGAGTCCCCCTTCCCTACGACCAGTCGCGTATTTCTAAATGACGGCAGCGCACCTCCGTGGGAACGGGACGCGGGGCTCTCCGAACTCCCCTCGCGACGAGAAACGCACAGGCCTCGCCTATCCTCCGTCCCAGTGCTGGCCGGCACACGCGAGCCCCCAGAGCCAAAAAGAGCGCCCTGCCCACGGTCGTTTAGCGATTCACCCTTTGACAGCAATCCTGACTAGGCTGGCGGCGACACAAATTCAAAAGCTGCCTCTCCTTTTCTGGACGATTCTGCAAACGTCTCCGATTGCTAACGAATTCAGTGGGAAAGCCGGCTGCGTGGCAGACACGTTCCCAACGCGCACTGTGAAAAATTCGGATGGATACACAATCGATGCCCTTTCAGACTGACTTAGACAAACTGGAGGACTGGGCCAAAAGAAATCTTAGGCGGTTCGGCAAGGACGAGTGCAAAGTCCTGCACGGAGGAGGGAGCGATCCCGTGCACCGGGGCAGGCGGGGGTGACGGGCTGGGCAGCAGCTCTGCAGAGAAGGGCCTGGGGGGACGGGGCACGAGGAGCTGGACAGGAGCCGGCAGCGTGCCCTCGGTGCCAGGAAGGCGGACGACATCCCGGGCTGCGTGGGCAGGAGCGGTGCCCGCAGATGGAGGGCGGCGATTCCTCCCCTCTATGCAGCACCGGGGAGGCCACATCTGGAGTGCTGTGTCCAGCTGTGGGCCCCACTACAGAAAGGACGCGGACACGTTGGGGAGAGTCCAGCGGAAGGGAACGAAAATGGTTTGGGGCTGAGGGACAGGACTGGTGAGGAGCGGCTGAGGGAAATGGGCTGACTGAGACCGCAGAAGGGAAGACCGAGGGGGACTGAATAGCAGGCATCACCTCCCTGCCGGGGGGCTGCAAAGAGGATGGAGCTGGGCTGGTCTCAGTGGTGCAGAAGACAGAAGGAGCAATGGGCTCAGGCTGCAGCAAGGGAAGTTGAGGTTGGATATTAGGAAAAACCTTTCTCGCTAGGAGGGTGGTGAAGCGCTGGCCTGGGTCACCCAGAGAGGCGGTGGAGTCTCCCTCCTTGGAGGTTTTGAGGACCCCGCTTGACAAAGCCTTGTCTAGGATGATGGAGCTGGGGCTGGTCGTGCTGGGAGCAGGGGTTGGACTGGATGTGACCTCCTGAGCTCCCTTGCACCCTCACTTCCTACGAATTCCCAAACGTGCCCTGCCAAGGATCGGTGCGCTGCGCTCGGCCGGCTCAGGGACGGACCAAAACTTTCCAAAGCTCTACGAGAGAGACTTCTGAAGAAAGCAATGGGGCGTGCAAGGTAAGGAAGAGGGTCAGAAAACAGGGAGAGCAGAATACACATGGGTGGAAACACCGACCAGGAAGACATCGGACCTTGCCCGTGACCCCAGGGATGGGGGAGAAGCCGGGAAGGGACAGACGGTCCATAATAAACTGTGCCAGAAGTACCACGTACTCCTGTAGTCGGTGGAAAGCTGAGAGCGAGGCAGTTTGCTGCAGTGAACTGTGGCAACCGCTGAAAAGGAGGCCGAACTGCTTCATTCCTCGAAATTGCAGGAGGCACGGCCTCAGGACAGGCGCACCACGGCGGTGACTAATGGGCTTGATCCTCGGGTCAGCAGGTGCTGGGTAAATTTTCAAGCCCTGGCCCTGGGGAGTCAGGAAAACACATACAGGAGCTGACTGATGAATCCGAGCCGATCCAGAGGCTGTAAAAGTCTTAGCACAATCAAAGCACTACAGAGGGGTTTCTTCCGCTATAAAGGGAGAAAAGCCATCAAAAAATGTTTATTAGCCAGCTCGGCAATCAGGAGATAAAACTGCCCGAGCGCATAATGACTGCCATGCAGGGAAAGTCTCTTGCAAGACCGCCACGTCTACAACGAGCGGTCTCAGGACGGCCACGCGCGTCGGTCAGGGGCGAGTCGCTGCAGGGAAGAAACAAAACCCAGCCGCCGGCGACCCAGAGGCCAAAAGGAAGCAGAATTCAGGTACAAACAATAAGTTTCTGAGTCCAACTTTTCCGGTGAGATGAAATGAAAGAGGCAGCTCCAAAAAAGGGACCGAAAGCCGCGTGACAAATCGGCGCGGTCCGGGGAAACATCAACCCTAATTCAGCGCCGGTGAAGAGACAGTGGGGAACAAGGAGGTACGGGCAGAAGAGAAACGAGCATGGAGGGGACACGGCGAAAAGTGCTGAAGTGACCACAGATCCAGCTTCAGGTCACTTGAAAGAAGAGCACGCGACAGATACAACACTAACAGCATATGAACAGGCTACCAGATCTGTCTGATCGGTTCTGGGGTGTATTTGTCAGAAGAATAGTTCTCTCGCTGTGAAGCATCCCAATAACGTCTGGCACCGCGCAGCTCTCCCTTACGTGGTCTATTTTTAACCTGATGAATTAAAATGAGAGTTTTTACATCTCCATGAAGTTTGCATAATCATCCGTTCAAATCACTGACGCGAAATTATCCTATTCAGGCAACTAAAGAATTGGCTGAACTTCCCTCCCTGCAATCGTGATGGCCACTAGATCCCGAGTGTGAACCGCTGCTGCAGACTTCAGGAAGTGTCTGTCACAACTAATCTATTTTGATGTCCATTATGAAACCCTCCTGGGGTAAAATAATCCACAGATGCAAGACAGTTTCACCTCCACTAGAAGGGTTTTAAAAATGAAATTAGACATGTTTTTGAGGCAAAAATCTTTTGCAGTTAACTCCCTGGTTCTGCACGTATTCTTATTGAATTTGTGGCCAAAGGAACCTCCTCTAAACCATTTCCCATCATCTCCTCTGATCTGTCAACTTAGATCGGGTTCTTCTTGTAGCACGGCTTGTCCTATATGGAGAGGATAACAAACAACACACTCTACCTACGATCCTCCGTCTCGAGAGCAGCCGGTGCAAACACCCCTCGTTTAGGGCAGCGATTCCACGCCCGGCAAAATCGGGATCTTTTTTAACAAATACTGTCCCCTCTTTGCTCCCGAAAGCTCATCTCATCTCTCCCAGCTATACAGCGCGGTCAATAAAAGATGTCACCAAAAAAACCGACAACCCCAAAACCCACCCCTTGCTGTTCACATAGTTCTTGAACATTTATGGCCACGACAGCATTTCAACCCCTCTTCCCCAAGTCACTTCCCACATCGTAAGAGCTGCTCTCCAAGGCTGTGCTTAGGCCGACAGTGCCAGGCTCATCAGAGACGGACCCCGTTTGCATCCAAATTGCAACAGCTCCTTGGTTCATTTTTGCCATCTCCGATTCGGGGGCACAGAAATAATCCTTGTCTGGGTTAAAAGCATCCTGTTGGAACCAGAACAGGTAGAAGACACCTAAATGAACAGTGGGATGGTACAGATGAATGGACAACCGCTGTCAACTTGCATCTAAACTCTGTCCTCAATGGCCAAGGGCAGTATTATCTCTGTTCTCTCTGTTGCTGGGGTTAGCAACCGCTGTTGCTGATTGTGGAAGAATTAGGGAAAGAATTTGGCACCTCTTCTGCTAAAATTGTGGTGATTGTTACGAATGGGTTCATCACATTTCTTGCCAGGGCTGATCCTCATATGAATCACAGACACATAAAAAATGAGCCTTGGAAAGGACCTCAGGGTCCAACCCCCTGCTCCAAGCAGGACCAGCCCCAACTGCATCATCCCAGCCACGGCTTTGTCGAGCCGGACCTTAAACACCTCCAAGGATGGAGACTGCACCACCGTGGAAACCCAGCACCCATTCATACTCACTCGCATACAAACAAGGAACCTGCCTTGGGTGTGCTGAGCCTCTTCTGCATTTAGGCTGCGTGAACAGCCTAGAAAATACGCTCATGCATAGGATCAGTCGTGTTCGCGGATACAGGAAATTTGGGGCAAATATAAGGATTTGGAAATGCGACTGAAGGGGAACTGCGAAGGTGGATTCTGAGAGCTGGCTTCTGCGGCGAGGGGTTGCAGGCAGTGTGGTGCATCCTGCTTCCAGCTGCACCCAAACACCAACGAGCAAGAATTATGCAAGAAACAATTATCAGGAAAGCAATCTGAGGAAAAGCACGGTCTGATCACATGTGACTGACAGACTTTAAAAAGGTGAAATATGTTGAATAAATTATGCACTGATCTCTATCTAGGAGCATTTAATAACTTCGTATTGTGTGGAATTACACACCTGCTGAAAAAGCTCAACGCTGCCATGAATTGCCGGAATAAATCCATCCCACTTGGGCTGGACTGCACCCTAAAATACTCCCTTTTATAGACCAATAAGTATTATGAAAATAAATTTATACAACATAGTCATGGATTTAGAACAGCTGAAACTGAAAGCATGCAATTGCTAAAATGCAAAGAAAATAAAAGACAAACCCTGGAGACAGACAGACAGGAGGAGTCAAAAGGTAGCACGTGAGCAGGGCAGCTCTGCTAACGCATGACCAGGTGTTGGTCCTTGGGTTTCACTGACCCCGACTTGGTCTTCTCGGGTCTGTTTAGGGCACCAGCGGGAAGACCCACATCCTTTTGGTTCAGCTGGAGGGCACCTAGCATATTTTGTGGGCTCGTGTGTTAACAAAATTAATAATTCCCAGCCCTCTCCACCAGAAAGATAAATCTGTGCAGACCTGATTGTGCTCCACAAATGAAGGAAGACTCAAAGTCTGGAGAAGAAAGGCCACACTTTCAGACAGGACGAATAATCAACACCAAGGAGACAAGCTTTTACAGACTGACAAGGGAGTGAGCCCTGTACCTAGATACTTCAGTGAATTCAGCTCATTCTCTCATTGCACATGAGATACAGTGGCTGGTTTCTGGCGTCGTCACAGATATCAGGCACTGGTGGCATTTCCTTTTTCGTGGACATCTTGAGACGGTGGCAGCACTGTTGAAGGGTAAGGAAACGTTTACGGACCAACCACCTTCATGGGCGGACACGTTAACAGTGAGGAGGGACGTGAGCACGTACCCTGGATACGAGCACAAAGAGACCGTACAAGAAAGAGGAAAGGAGGAAAACCATTTTCAACCACTCAGGTCTTGGGTGCACAACAGCCCTACTGGAAATAACAGCCTAGCGGGCATGGGGAAAGCAAGCCGTCTCTAGAAAATAGTCAAGAAAAGAAAAAAAGAGACGGGGCCTCTTGACTCCAGAGGTGCCACAAGGACACTGTGCTGTGCAGATGGGCCGAACGAGCTAACATACTGGGGACGGAGCCAAATCCCAGTAACTCCTGTCAACTCGGGACTGGGGCCCTAGTTAAGAGAGCAGACAGCAGTGGCGAGCGTTAAAATGAGCACTGGAAAGGAAAGCAGCACAGCGTGTCAGCAGCAGTAGAGAAAACGGAAGAAAAGCAAAGGAGACTGAAGCTGAAGGAAAGTAGGTTTGTGTGTTGGATGCAGTCATGAGCAGCAGGGACATAAATGACATAAATGATAAAGGGACATAGGGAAAGGGAGAGGTACAAGAGGAAATCATAAGATAGGGGAGGTCATGCTGAACAAATCTGATTAACTTCTGCAAAGAAGTGGCAATGAGAACTGATGGAACGGACTAGCAGACATAATGTATTTGGACTCCAAGATGGCTTATGATACTGCACTGCATAAACAGCTAGTAGAGAGGTTAGTAATACAGTGCAGGACTCAATGTTAAAAATCCAAATAAAAGCCAAGGTCAGCAAGAAGCAGAAGAACGGTAACGATCTAGGGCTGAAGAGTCCCCACTTCTGCACAAAGCAGTGGAAGTTTAGCCAGATCAGACTCAAACTAGGTGTTCATAATGTGCCAGGAGACTTTGCCACTCAGGATGGTGGCTCCTTAAACATGCAACTTGAAGGCAGGTGTTATCAAGTAAGAAATGGCTGGAGTCAGACCATGGCCCTGCTTGAAGCCCATCCTCCATTGCCTGCTGTTAGCTGCCCCCCTGCATGACCAGACTCCTGGGCTGAAACCAGAATTATAGTCACAACAGAGAAGCGGGGTGGAAGGGAGCTCCAGAGGTCACATCTAGCCCCACCCCTGCCTGAGGAAGGATCAGCCCCATCCAAACCACCCTGTACTAATCCAGCATCTCAACCCTACGTAAGACTGCTGTCGATCCTGACACGACACAGACTTACCACCCCAGGAAAAGCAAAGCCGCGGCAGCCAACGTCCTGCTTCTATGAAGTGTTGTTGATGCATGCTCAACGGGTCCTGGAGAGAGGGCCACGGCCCCCACTACAGAGGAAGGCAACCACCCACCCCACCTGTTTGTACCCATCTGACTAGGGGATACAATTGCTTCCTCACCCCAAATGTGGCCATTGATCTGACCCCAAGTGGAAGGGTCTCAGCAGAAGCTCTGGTGCACCCCAGTTAAAACCCCAGCCTTGCCTGCAGTCAGCACCCCATACCCCTGAGGAAGGCTTAAAGATTAGCCTGACACATGGAGCAGAAAGGGGCAAAGGGGGCAACCAGCAAAGCCCTGACGCCTGGGGAAGCCCCAGAGCAGAGCACAGGCATGGCTGTGCCCAGGTCATCCCCGACCAGTGGCTGCCCATGTCCACATCCACCTTCCATGCAGCTGCACCGCACGGCAGACTCAGACTGAGCTGCGATCTACCAAGGCTCCCGAGTCCTTTTCCATAGTGCTGCCATCCAGCCGGGTGTCCCTCCTTTTATATTTGTCTCCGATGATTCCTCCCAAGCTGCAACACCTCGCATTTGTCTGCGTTTGCTAAGACTAAAAGTAGTGCTGTTACTTTCAGTGAACAAAAGCGGTGCCGCTGCATCAGCTGTCTATTTTGATTCCATAGGATGCATCAGGAAACAACACGCAACTTTTCCAAACGTACTGGGGAAAAGACTAAAAACACCCTAAATCAACTAGCAGTGTTGGACTGGTGTAGCCACGATGGTCCGAAAGTGTGAGAGGCAAGGATTGATACGGGTGATCTATTTTACCGGCCCGGTGTGAACTGTGGACCAGCCTGATCCAAGAACCGGACAGTTGGGCCAATAAAACTTATCCGCAGCAAAAATGCTTGCCTCTTCCCTAAGTCAAATGCATATTTCCCAGGGTAGCTAACGGCCCACCGAGAAGGAACGATTCCCACGCATGAAGTCCGGGACTCTCTCCCTACCGCGAAAGTCACCGCTCACTATTCACTGCCAGAGAACCAGGCTGCCTGCCTAACAACAAGACTGTCCGTCCAAAATGGAAATAGAGGGCTTCACTTTTGTACCAAAGGTTGAGGTCGGAACTGAGAAGGGGCCTGGGTGGGATGAAAAGGCTGCGATTTGCTTGTTACAGGGTTGGGTTTCTTGGCTGTCTCGGCAGAGCTGTGCATCCCCTCACCCCACTGGGTGGAAAGCCTGCACAAGAGACTCGATCTAATTTGTCTGGCTGGGTGTTAATGACAGATGCTTCATGCAACGGTGCAGAATGCGTTGTATTGCAGCTCTCTCCCTTGAAGGACCGAGACCAACTGTTCTTCTGCGAGGTGACAATGACCAGACAGGCGCCCGAGCAGAGGGAACCAGGCGAAGGAGCCCTCATTCATTAGGGCTGAAAAGCGCTTCCCCCACACCAGGGTTTGAAATCCAGAGATTACCATTTTAATTGATACACCCTACCCAAACGTTCAGTAGGTTGCAGCCGAGCGTCTGATGCAGCAAAATAAGTTCTCTTTAAGCAAAACCCCCAGAACCCCTCATTAATTTGTGTAGTTATTTCCTCAGAGTGAGCTTGGTCATTAACCCTGCTCCTTCCCTGCCTTTTCCTGCGCGTGGCATCCGTGGGGCTCCAAGTGCATTTACAAAATTGTGGAAGCATCTGATTAATCCACCCACAAGCATAACTCAAGCTGCATTGTGCTCTGCCCTGCTCTCTGCTTTTAAAATGGAAGAAAGCAATCATCTCCCTAATACATATTCTAAAATGTGATTTATTCCCAGATCCTGTACGTCTTCTAATCCCACTTTCTCAGGCCCGGCCTAACAGCAGCGTTCTGGTGGGCAAAGGGCTGTGCAGATTTATGCTACTAAATACATGTCTAGTAATCACAGCAGCAAGCAGGGAGCCACGTGCACGCAACCAAATCTGTGTTTTAGCTTTTAGTAAAAAAACCACCCTATTTTATCACTCATTCTCCTTAAAAGAACATTGTTAAGGTAACAGCATTCTGGTTTATCCATGTGCAGGTGTTGAAAATGCTGACATTTTTAGCACGGCTAGGATTTTCACCATTGCAACTCCTGGTATTTTCCCAGTGGAAAGGAGAGATGGTTTAAATTTGTGTCGGGGGCCAGTCACTTCACCTCCTGGTTCACATTCATTGACACTATGCTACAGCGTGTAGGCTGCAAATACTTGGGGGAAGGGGTATTTGTTTTAAAATAATGGTTTCCTTTTTTTGCCTGCCTTTTAATTTTTATGAAAGCATATCTTGGTCTTCGCTACTGAGAACTGAAGTGTCAATAAAAAAACCCTAAGCTGGAAGCCTTATTTGAGATGAGCGCATCCCATCACTGAATCATAGAAAGTGAGGGTGGGAGAGAGCTCAGGGGGTCACATCCAGTCCAACCCTGCTCCAACCAGCACCAGCCCCGACTCCATCATCCCAGCCAAGGCTTGGTCTACCCAAGTCCTATAAACCTCCCAGGATGCAGACTGCACCGCCTCTCGGGGTAACCTGTCCCTGTGCTTCACCGCCCTCCTCGTGAGACAGTTTTTCCTAATACCCAACCTCAGCTTCCCTTGCTGCAGCCTGAGCCCATTGCTCCTTGTCCTGTATCTGCCCCCAC
>JAGPOW010000145.1:1498072-1511452 GCA_030014935.1 Caiman crocodilus
TGAGACAATAAAGAAACTCAACGTGCGCCCATAAACCAAGTGCAACAGAAGTTTAGAGACTTTGGAGAGATGGTTTTGTGGTGGAAGCAAGCGTTCAGTCTCAGTTTGCAGACACAAAAATGTCCCAGTGCCAGACATGCAGAAAGATGGGACACTTAGCAAAAAAAAAAATGCGAGGGGGACGATCCGGGTGCGCAACAGGGTCAGGCAAAAGAAAAGGGAAGAAAGCAAAAAGGTTATCACGTACCGGAGGAGGAGGAGGGAGAGGAGGCAGACGAAGAGGTCCACGCTGCATCTGTACTGTGTGACGGAGAATAAAGTGGAAGCTTACAGAGTAACAGTACGGTAAAATAACCAACCTGCATGCATGGGAAGAGATGCAGGGGCTTCTGGCCCAGGGGTTAAGGAAGAGACTTACCTACAGGGTGAAGCAGGCCTGAGTCCACTGGAAAAGGCAAAGACGTACCCTGCGGAAAACATCCCGGCAAGAGGATCAGCAAGTGTCCCTGGCACGTGTAAAGGACAACAGAAAACCTTGAAGGCTTTAACAGTAAAAGGAGAAAGGCCAAACTCGTTTGGTAGGACCTGGCTGAAAAAGCTCCAACTACACTGGGAAGAGACGTGGAAGTTAGACTTACAGGAAACGCTCGCCCGAAAAGAAACCTGGGGCCTACCCTGAAGTATGCCAAGAGGGGCTGGGTACACCGAAGGGAATAAAGGCTAGGGTTTATGAATGGAAATATCCGCATCGGTGGGCACCACGACGTCACAGTCAATCGAGTTTCCAAGTCGGACGACTACCCCCTTCCACGCACCGGGCACTTGGCAGCAGTGCTGGGAGGAGGCCCGCGCGTAGCGAGTTGGACATGTCCCCGGCTTATCGACAGGCGGGCCTGGAAGAGGACGGTAAGAAATCCACCGCAATAAATACCCACGAGGGATTGCACCGATACCACAGACTGCCTTACGGGGTTTCATCACCCCTGGCTTATTCCAACGGGTCACGGAAAACCTCTGAAAGGAGATCCCGGGGGCAGTGGCCAGGATCGATGGCATCCTCGTCAGGAGGAAAAGCGATGAGGAACACCTGGCAACGCTCGAGAGAGCATTTCAAAGCCTGGAAGAAGCAGAGCTACGCTTGAAACAAAAGAGATGCTTTTTCACGAGGGCTGAAGTGCAGTACTTTGGATACAAGATGGACGGGGAGGGAGTTCACCCCACGGCAGATAAAGTCACAGCTATTGAAAAGGCACCGGCCCCCACGCCACACGCCACAACTTGGGGCATGTCTGGGAACGGTGAATGATCGTCGTCGGCCCCTTCCAAACCTTTCACCTCTCTTGCAACCTTTACATCACCTCTTAAGGAAAGGGACCTCATGGCACTGGGGAGGTCGACAAGAAAAAGCCTTCTGAGAACCATAAATCAGAGCTTTTGGTTCATTTTGACCCCAGCAAGGAAGTAATCCTGCCCTGCGATGCTTCGCCCTATGGAGGAGGGGCTGTGCTGTCCCCTAAACTGAACAATCAGGACAAACAGCCCATTGGATCTGCCTCAGGGATGCTAAGCAAAGCCAAACGGGGTCAGTCTCAATTGGGAAAGGAAAGTTTAGCTATTACATTTGGCCTAAAGAAGTTTCGCTAGTATCTGGGTGGGACGGCTTGCGCCATCAGAACAGAACTTTGGGAGGATTATTGAGGGAAATGAAGCAGCACCCGCGATGGCAGCGGCACGACTACAGCGGTGGGGTTTGACCCTGGCTGCGAACGAGTACAAGACTCTTTACAAGGCGTGAGCTCGCAGCGATGTGTGGTGGCCACGTCTAGATGAGGACCTGGAAAAGGTGGTCGAGCACGCCCCAACATCAAGTACATCAAGGCACCGTTGCATCCTTGGGAACGGCCAGGACAGCCTTGGCTTCGTCTGCGCATCGACTATGCCCGTCCCTATTTAGGAAGAATGGTTTTGGCCATAATACGTGCTCATCCAAAATGCCCGGAAGCGCACCCCAGGAACTCAACCACCGCAGATGCAACCTGCGAGCGACGAGCTTCGACAGACTTCTGCCACACGCGGATTGCCTGTGGTCTTGGCCACCGATAACGCCCCAAAATGTCACTAGTCACGCATTTAAGGAGTTACTGGGTAAGAATGGAGTTGACATCACCGTATCACCCCGCTTCGAATGGTTTTGCAGAGAGAGCTGCGAGGACCTTCAAAGAAGGGATGAGAAAAATGGCCGGAGGAAGTTTGGAGACAAAATTGCCTCGATTCCTGTTGAAATATCAAGTCACGCCTCAAACCACCGTGGGCACGCGAACCCTGCCCGGCCACGAATGGGAAGGGGGATCAGGACTCATTTGGACTGCCTGCATCCCAATACGGAGGAAGAAGTGCGGATAAAACAGACCCTTCAGGAACACAACCGTGATTATCATGCCAAAGAGAGAGTTTGGGGGGGGCTGCGATCCTATTTACATAAAAAACACCGGTTCTGAACTCCACCCTCCGTCGATCCAGAGTGACTTTCGTGTTCCCAGTTAGCTGTGGTTTGCTCCTGAACCAAACACCTTGAGGTCTGGGGCCTGGAGAAAGGCAAGGCTCAGTTATTCCTTGTTAAGTAAGGAACTTAACACCCAGTAACCTTTCCCCCCGCAGCGATACAGCTGATCCCATAACAGGCACTACCAAAAAAATCGCTGCCTCAAATATTTCGCGGACCAGCGCAGCTACGATAACTCCCCGGCTCTGCTATTTTCAGAAGAATCGCTTGTGCAAGGCAAATATTGGCTCAGGTTTCTTCCTCCCCAGATAGGCTTTGGGCATACACAATAGATAATCCTGCCAGTCTAAACAGGCACAGTGATCAAATAAATACGGAGTGGGAAGCAGAGCCAAGCGAACGCAACACCAGGGTGCACAGCTCCCTGCGAACAGCCCCCAAGAACGTTTCCAGGTTCAGAGAGTCACGCGGAGACTTGGCCGCATTCGGGGCGGATCCGAGCTCCTCGCTCGCTGTCCTGAAAGCGCTGCGGGAGCGCAGAGGTGGGAAGGGGTAGGAGAAAGAGCCTGAAGCTGCTGTGCCAGTGGCAAGGTGTCGAGTGACGAATACCCTGTCTCCAGCTGCTGAAGACGAGCCAAAAAGAAGTGTCATGCTATTGGCACCGACCTCCTCGCGCCTGCACGGTCCACAGGCAACGTGCAGCGCGCAAACCGAGAGCAAAGACTGCAGGCACGGGGAGGGAGCTCTTACACGCGGCTCAGGGGAAGAAACTTGACTGTCACTTAAACATCAACACTAATAAAAGTGACCCCTGCGCCCGGGCTGGTGGGCCGCCGCCTGCGTGGAGGCGCTCCTCCCCTGCTCCGTGCCTGCCGGCCGGGCTGCAGGAGCACGGACGCGCTGCTTCGACCACCTCAGTGCGTCAAGCCTGTTGCTTCCAGCATGACGGGGCCCGGGAAACACTCTCGCCCGCGCGTCGAGGCTGAGCGGGACGCCGGCCGCCCTCGTCCCTGGCCCTCTTCCCATCCCCGTTTGGCCCAGAGACCCCCCGGCCCTCTCCTCCCACCCCAGCATCCCCTGGCCTGGCCCGAAACCTGCCTAATGATCGCAGGTGTCCGGTGGGGCTAGAAAGCAACTTCATTACTCAAAGCTCGGAGCAAAACAGTCTTCAATGTCGGAGGTTTTGTGGTGCTTTGCGCATTAATGATGCATTTCACCTCCCCAGCGGCACCTCCCACGTGGCATTTAATTCAAGGCAGACTTCCAGGGAAGAGACGCGCCGGCCATACCAGCTTCCTTGAGTTATAGGCTCCTGAAAGAACTGATCACCAATCATTTATTTATGTAAAGGCCCAAATTACTTGCTGCCAAGACCTTCCACGCTGCTGAAACAAATTGATGAATAGGCTCACCTTCAAGCCGGCCCGATTAGCAAAATCCAAACCTTTACACAAGATCGGTCTCCAGTTCGGGGGATAAAGTGAGCTGTAAACTTTCCAGGGCTTTCCATAGAGTCGGGCATTGTCAGGCTTTGAGAAGCAAGTGCAGAAGCTACTAAATACCTTGAAGCCCATGAACCAGGATGAAAGTCTTTAAAAAATGCATCCCTCTGACCCAGAGAATAGGAAGGTCACCACAGGTAGAAATGAGAATAGAAGCACAAGTAGCATAATAAATTCAGCTCTCTTTGTAGCCAATATTAGATCTGACAGAGCCCACATAGAAACTGGCTTTATAGCTGAAAGGCAGTCTCCGATCAAGAGCCAGCCTAGCAACTGCACACACGCTGACCCATATTATCACCATTACCTCTCTCTTTTTGCCACAGAGTATAACTGATGAGCTAGCCGCTAGTTTCTCTTTACAAAGGGAAAACGGCGACTAGTTTCAGCTAAACAGACAAGACACTTGTCACAACTGTGCAATACAAGCCAGGTCACAGGAGAAGCGGGAACGTGGCCAGTGGCCATCCCAGCCGGCACGAGCTTCGTGGCACGACCCCGGCCGGCGTCTCTCTGCCCGCCGTACCTGTGCCGAGGTGTCGGGGAAATACTAGACAAGAGGCTCCTTATGGTCAGCTGTGCGGGACCATACGCACGTTTTATTGTAAGGATATTGTAGTCGTGACCGAAAAGCCCCCCAGATGTGGAGCTCTGTATAAGAAGCAGCTCCTATACCAAAGAGCTCAGACAGGTATAAAGCAAGAGGTAATTTTGGGCAAAATGGAGCAGAGGCAACCTCCTGGAAAGTCTGTTCACACTGCCCCCGAGTTACACGTGCAGCTCTGCTTTTGCACACTAGAAACCTGAACCTGTTCATAACCCCTCCTGCATTTGCGAGGAACAACGGCCAGGGGTTATACCGAAGAGAAACCTGCTGGTGGTCTTACCTGATTCCTTAAAGAGGAGAAAGTTTGCTATGGCATCCATGCATCGCTATCCGGCGTGGACCAGCTGACCTAAATTCCAGGTTAGCATACAGGTATCTTTGCAAACCACCTTCTGGGCGCGAGACAGCTCGCCCTCACCGCGCGCAAAGCACATCCCCCCCAAGTAAGTGCTCCATTACAAAGTCTGTGGTTGCACGGCTCAGGATTATTTCCATAAATAAGCTTTTTAGCTCTTATTTTCATAAAAGCCCCCACCTTCAGGCTTCAGGTGGAGAAGCCGGAGGTGTAACACACACACACCCCCTACCCGCTGCGGGTACCTAAGGACTCGCAGCATTCGATGCCCCACATTGAGGGCACGCTTACAACATCCAGTTCGATCATGCAACGCCAGAGGCGATGAGGATGAAGCAAACAAACAAACAATTGCATAACTCCCAAGATTGTCTAATGCCGCATTTCTACACCTTCCCCACCCCCGTCTGCAAGGATCCGACCGAGGCGTTTGCAAACCAAGTGTCTGTGGACGAGTCGGAAAACCGTCTCCATCGGCGTGGCGTCACGACGGACAAACTCTCCCGAGCCACTCGCAGCACAGAAATATGGTTCCTAATCATTCCCAGTCTGTAAAATGGGGACAGTGCTATTAACTGCCTTGGAGATTTACGGATGAAAAATTACTATCATCAAGAGGAAAACCTCTTAACATTATTTGCATCTATCTTGGTTATATTTAACAGTTCCCTATTAAAACAGCATGGGAAAACAGGGCCCTGCAAAGTACAGAACATTGCCCGCCCCCCCCCAAAAAAGCCCCCCAAAGCCCTGCCAGCACTTGAAGAGTTACAGGTTTGCTCCCTTGAAGCTACATCCTTCTGAAGTGGTTAAAAAAATGAGAAGGAGTCGAAACAAATAGCTGTGTTGGGAGTAAGCGTGGCCTTCACTTAAGCAGAGCTATAAATCACTGGCCTGACACTGTATGCGAACGATTGCTGGCAGGGCTAGCACCGCTCCAGGCAAACTCCACAAGGACATACTGTGTATCTGTAATGAAATAGCAGCCACATGACTGTTAACCCCCTGCTCTCTTCCCAAGGAAACCTCCGCCTGCAAAGAGCCAGGCACCCACGGAAAGCCTTCCCGTGCCCAGGTGGGGGCAGGACAAGGGGGAACATGCTATTTAACGAAGTTCAACCCAAATTAATGGCAGCGCCGCGATGACTAAAAAGAGCCGC
This sequence comes from Caiman crocodilus, assembly GCA_030014935.1. Taxonomy (NCBI): domain Eukaryota; kingdom Metazoa; phylum Chordata; order Crocodylia; family Alligatoridae; genus Caiman; species Caiman crocodilus. Next base: position 1,504,200 of record JAGPOW010000145.1, read on the forward strand.
CGAGTCCACAGGAGCTTGCTTTTAATTAGAGCTGGTCAAAAAAATTCAATTTATTTGCTGCAGGGGGGGTGGGGAGGAAATCGATTCCTTCGGCAGAATTCCCGGCTGACCGGTTTTAGAGGGTTTGGTTTCCTCCTCCGTTCCACCTTGTTTGCCTGGGAAAAGAAAAATAAAATGAAATAAACAGGAAAAGGGGGAAAGAAACCCCAGTAAATCCATGGAGCGCCCCAAGGGATGACGAGGGCCAGCGGTCACCAACTCCTCCAAGACTGGATGCAAGGAAAAGCTTCTTCCCTGTCTGCGCCCCCGAGGCCTGGAAGAGACGGCCGCCAAGGTGGTGCAAGCACCTCCTCTAGCACGTTCCAGAAACATTTGGACGTTTATCTTGCTGGGATCCTTTGAGCCCAGCTGACTCCATGCCCCGGGGCGGGGGCTGGACTCGGTGCTCTCCCGAGATCCCTTTCAGCCCGAACGTCTACGAAATCTCCGAAACTGTGAATGTGGGGGGTGGGGTCTTCGTGTGCAAAGGGCAGAAAGCTTCGACCTAGCCCAAATTTCCCTATGCTTGAATTGAAAAAAAAAATAAAACGAAACTTTTTTTCACTGGGGAAACGTTTTGTGGGAAAAAATGCCAACCGGTCCCAGTTTCAGTATGGTTCTCTGTCTATTCTGCACAGCCAAAACAGACGTATTAATCAAATAAAGCTGTGTAAGTTATTCGTAGACGCACACGACCATGGAAAAGCAGGGCTGGAAGGGATCTCAGGAGGTCACATCTAGTCCTGTCCCCTGCTCAAGGCAGGATCATCCCCTCCTAGACTGCCCCAGCCATGGGTTCACACAACCGCACAGACAACCCTCGTGCAAAACCCAGCACGACGCTCCAAAGCATGCACGAACGCGTGAACGTGCCACATGTCAAGCAGGGGGACGAGGGCACTGCCAAGGTCCTGCTACTGCCTGGAGAGGGAATAGGTGTTAGAGATCCACGGAAGAGGGGCACGGTCACCACTACACAGGAAGGTACGGGGTAAAATTCCTCCCTAATCCCAAATGTGGCGAGCAGTCTGACCCCGAGTGCAAGAACAAGACCCTCTAGCTAGAAATCTCGGGGGTTTCAAGTCCTACCGGGACTTAAATCTTCATCCTTGGCTGCAGCCCAACACCCAGCGCTTCCCTCCGAGCTCCACGAGGCAACCGGCCACTTTACTCTACTGACACGCGTTGCCATATCACACTCCTGCGGATAGCCCTGCGAAGGTGTTAACTGACTCGGCCAAGCGTTTCTCAAATTCCCTCTGGCACTCTCATCCCAGCCACGCTGGGCACTGTGCGAGCGGCTAGCTAAATGCCCAGTTAGAGAAGCAAAAACGTCCTAGGCTTTGGTAGGGTTTCTGCACAAAGCCGGGAAAGGAATCGTGCGTTGTAGCAGACACGCCGTCCTTGCTATCCATTCTCCCGGTGGGGAAGCTGCCAAGATATGACCGCACATCCTCCCGCGTAGGGGTCCATCCTGGAATCGGGTCAGCAGAGCTTTTAGAGAAATCGCGTTTCAGCGGCTCTCAAAGGATCAAAAGGCAGTACTATTTCAACGGAGTGGAGAACTAAATAGAAACTCTGCTAAGGAGGCCACAGACCGGTCTGAAGGCTTGAGCAGTCTGCAACGTGCGTCGCTGTCCCTTGAGCTAGAGGCGAACTCTAAAGACTACCCGATATGATACTCATCGTCCCCTTGGGCTGTGCTACGCCCCGTGGGAGTCCTCGTGCAAAATCCCTGACACAGGCATATGGTCATAAAAAGTTCTTGTGCAATTTTACACGCACTTTTCTTCGGGGCAAACCTGCAAGGATCCGAGTCATGTCAGTACCTGTTCCAGGGGTTGGGAAGGCCCAACCATCAGGACACATGGGACTGGCCTTCGTTAGCCTTCTCTTTGGGTCCAAGTTATTCATGAAGTTCTGCTCTCGGCTCCCTTCTCTCATTGCCAAGAAAATAAAAAGTCATTTTCACGAAGAATATGACTACCCGCATGTATTTCTGAACCGATTTCTCTGAGTCATCCAAGTGAGAGGTTTTCCTGGGACTACGGGAACAGCGTACCCAGCTATAAACGCACAAACTTATTTCTCAACAGCATTTGTCTTCATCTGGGCTACCTGGAATTTGGCTTTGCTCCTGCAATATGTTATTGAAGTCTTATCAAAATCAATGCAACACCTCTTGGGCATGTTCAGCAAACAAGCAGCTACAGAAAATGCAGCAGCTTTGCTAATACTTCTGCTAACATAACTCTTCGGCGCACGCCGGGTGCCCGAGAGGACAGACCCTGGAGAAGATTCAGCCCTGCAGATTTTAGAAATGGTTTGGGAAAGAAAACTCACAAAGTTCCTTTAAATCGTGCTACTCTTTACTCAGGATGACCACCCCAATGTGTCACAATCTGTTCTTTCTATAGCCTCCGGCAGGAAGAAGTGAATTCATGAACGTATGTGCACGCTGCACCCCCAGGATCACGCAGGGAAACCACCCTTTCCCCAAAAGACAAAAAAATGCAAGGAGGCTGGGGAGAGAGCAACAAATAGGGCCAACATTTCTCACAAAAATAACTAAGTAATACTCAGGTGTCATCCATCTCCTACAACTTCACCTGGTTACCTGGCAGGCACCCTGGCAGCGAGGCTGATCAGCTCTCCCGTTGGGAGACAGGATCCGTGGAGAGATTAGTTCTGCTCAGCTGTTAATACTAGATCCGAGCAGGGTTTGCTTATTTGCTTTCCCTGCGTTCCCTTTTTATGACCACGAGCCTGCACATCCCAACGTGGGATTCCTGTGCTCCTAGCAAGGTGCATTATCCCAAGTGCATCCAGACACCCCTTCTCCCGGCGCGGCGGGAGCCTCGGGCTGCACCAGACCGGCCCCGAGAAGTAACCTGCTAAGACTTGCTCCCTGTCCTGACTAGTCTCCAAAGTGCAACGTGGGGTAAAAAGGCAGGAGTCCCATCAAATTCCCCTGGTACTTCTTTCAGTCTAAACACAAGCCAGACATGAAGGAAGTGGCTTCAAGAACAGCTTTCCCCTTCTCTCCAGCAATTCTGCGCTACTTGAGCTCGACACGGAGCAGCAGAGGCCATGCAAGGATGACAGCATTAGCAATGCTGTATTTTCGACCCGCCGGGGCTCGTTCTGCCCTGGGTTGCTTTCCTGCTGGCTGCGAAGCTGGGCGGGCAGCGCCTCCGGAGTCAGAGCAGCTTCTGCCGTACCAGGCCTCTGACAGCTGCGGATGTCATCTGGCTCCCTTCTCCCCGAAAGCGGATCCTGTCACTTCTGCACTAAGTCTCCACCAGCCAAAGGACCAAATATGCCAATTATACTCCTGAGCCGTGCCGAACTGGCTCGGAGCGCTATGGAGAAAGGAAGGGGCACGCTTTCCGAGGGGGAAACATTACCCTTTCGCCTAAAAGATCACAGTTCAATTCAAGTGTAATGCAAGGTAACGCATTCAATTACATTCAACTGTAATGCAAGGTAGCCTCGGCGAATGGCATCTGGAGGCAGAGGTGCAACTAGGGGGCTTTGTCTCCGATGGTGGAGGAGCCTGGGCCAAGACAGCTGCTATTTCTCCACCCTCCATAAATCACCACGACCCCTACTTGCTCGACTACCCAGATTTAGATCAGAAAGACGGGACTCCACAGCGTTATCTAAAAGACATAAACCCCACCGCTGAGCCATGCACAGCTCTAGTGTGATCCCATGCGTCCTGCTCCAGTGGTTTCTCCAACTCTTTGGGGCAGGGACCATTTGTATCTGTGCAAGTTGTTAAATATTCATGTTAGGGATGCCCCTCGGCGCTTAGCCAACTTGCACCGCTTTCATGTCACAGCAATCCTGAAAGACGTCTTCAAAATAACCACAAGCACTTAAAAAAACCGGCCCAGAGCGGGGTCACGTGCGCCGAGCATCTGCACATTTGCTATTTTCACCCATTTTCGTTCTTTCCTCCGCCAACAGCCTGGAGAAGAGGAGGCCGAGGGGGCTCGGATAACAGTCCTCAAGTACCCGCCGGGTGGTTAAAAAGAGGATGGAGATAGACTTTTCTCTGTGGCCAGAGGATGCAGAACAACGAGCAAAGTGCAGCAAGGGAAATTTAGGTTGGCGAGTAGGAAAAACTTCTGCACAGTGAGGGTGGAGCGGCACTGGAGCAGCCTAGCCAGAGAAGCGGTGGTATTGCCATCCTGGAGGGCAGGTGAGACCGACACTTCACGGGGAGGATTTAGACAGGGGCGACCTGGCCTCGCGCAGAGCCCTGCCAGCCCAACACGTTTCAACGGGGTCAAAACCGCGTCCCTTCTGAGGGTCGGCACGCGCTGCGTCCCGGCGGCGCGCCACGGAGCTGGGAGACGCTTCCCAGCGTGGCACCGCAGTGAACACCAGCGATGGCTTTTAATGCAACGATAAAAGCGGTGCAGGATTCGGCGCGGACGGCAGGAGCGGAGGAGGGACGGCTGGGATGACAGAGACGTGATACACGAGCATCGAGCTCGAGTCATTCCCTTGCACGGAGAATGCATAAGCAAACAGCAGGCCTTGGCTTCTCAATTCGTCTTCGGCGGTTCCCTCCCACCACTGGAAAATATTTTCCTCGCTGTAATCTCTCCTAAATGCTGCTTCCCTCTAGCGTCCATTGCCAGTAATTTAATAACGTCACCTGCCTCGCCGTACCCTTTAATTTGTTCTCCTGCAATAGGAGGCTTCCGACTGCAGCCACGCCATTTGTTTTCCGAGGCAGAACGTGGCAATATCGCGGTGTTTGCTGACATGACTTCCACTAGAGATCGCACAATGCTTTTTATGCAAATATACCTACACGCACACGTTTCCAGTGGTACCAGCTGGCCGCGCAGTTAATAGATTTTAATGCCTGCTCCTTGGGTGATACAATTTGCATTCTCAATGGCCATTTGGGCAGGTTTTGGTGCTGGCGAATGCACGGCCAAAACCGCATGCTGACGAACACGTACAAAACTCACGCGGCCAAAGACTAACTTCATATAAGACCAAAGACTGACTTCATCCATAACGCTAATTATTAGTTATTAGATTAACTGGTACAGTTATTGCAGGCTAATTAAAGTTAACTGCATATTTCAGAAGCTTTATCGTCCCACTCTAACTTTATTGCAGCTGTCCTCACCGTTACGGTCAATGGTGTCGGTAAGAACATGGGCACTTTTCACAGGTTTTAGACCACTACCCTGATGTTAGAAATCAGGGGGGTTTGGGCAACATCAATAAAATTAATAGGGAGAGATGTTAGACAAGCTTTCAGGCACAAAGTGCCATTCTCCAAACCTGAGAAAAAGCAAGCACATCTTAAAGCTAAACAGCAAACAGAAGCCAGCCTTTCACCCAACTCGGCATAGAAATGGAAACCGCCACTTAAAGGGCTGGACGAGGACTGTAAGTACGAGCAAAGAAAAGTTAACAGAAGTAGCTTCAAAACAAGAGAAGTGCGACTGAATAGATCACCTAATTGGCGTTTCATTTTTCTTTTCCTACCACGAACTGTGCATCATCCCACATCCTTTAGAGGCTGCTTGCATTGCCTCCCAAACCATTTATCACCACTCAATTTTTTGAACCATTTTTCTTTCAAAACCTACGCACAAGATTGCTCTAGCACCTACAACGCTTTAAGTTTGGAGTCCAACCATCTAGCCGCTAACCAGCGGTCAGTAATTTGCTAAGGGCTATTCCAAGAGCACATGAGCCTTCAAAATGGACCAAGCAGATATTTAATCATTGCATTTGCTGGATAACAGCATTTAGCATCTGCATAGTGCTTCACACCCTTAACATGCCGCCCAAATACTTGGGGAGCGTCACAGCCCCTTAAATAACAGGAATTATCGTCCTCGTTTTACAGCTAGGAAGGCGTGCTTCGTTCCAAGCCAGCACAGCTGGGTGAGAAGCAAAGACCTTCCCATTCCCAGGGCGATGCCCATCCCCTTACGCCACAGAGGAGACTTCATCTACCTCAGAGATTCGGCAATGCATCTCTGAAGTGATCTAGAGCAGTCGGTCCTCCCGTGTTTGCAAACCCTGGGCTCTTGCTTTGGAGCCAGGAGGAGCCGGGAGGGCCAACACGGCCTCGGGATTTCCTGGGCCATGACTTTCCACCAGCGGATGATTAGTCTACCGCACAGCGAAGCATCTCGTGTAGACACGGCCTGTGTGGCCAAACCTAGTCCAGCTTCCGTTCTTTCCTCCAATTCATTGGTATTTTTGCTGAAAAGAGCAACCCAGGCACTACTGAGGAACGCAAATCAACCTCTGGATGGCCGCGTGAATCAACACCGTTAAAAATATCGTCTTGCAAAATCAAAACGATGCTCTGGTTCAAGCTCCCTCACCATTGTGACAGTAACGCTTTCCCCGGCGATGCAGAAACGAGCACTGGGGACACGCTCGGCTGGGAACAAGAGCGTGCGAGACCCACACACGGCCCCGCTCAGGAGAGGCAGCCTGGAGCGGAGGAAGAGATGCATCTGCCCAAAACTGGCTAGGAAAGGGCGATGCACTAAGTCACTGGCAAAACTAACACGGAGCCGACACTTTACCCGACGCATACGCCTTCCTTTATCATACGTTGAGTGTGTTTCGCCATACAGGTTACATTTAATGTCTCTGCTTCTTCAAAGCCTTTTCTTCTGGTACGTGGCGCACACGCCAGCAGGTGCCAAGGCGTCACCCCCCCGGTGCCCCCCGCGCCCCTTCTGCAAAACGACGGAGGCTGGATTTGGTCAGGGGCCGTCCTGGCTGGAAGCCCTTCCTTCCCGAGTCAAAAGATTAGAGCTGTCCAGCCCCGTCGAAAAGGAGGAAGGAAAGCAGCTCGAAAGTTAAAAATAACCACTCTATTTCTGTTTTAAAACATTAAAATCTTTATTCTCCCTGCTTATTTTCCCTGTTTTGAAAGCTACTTACGTGAACTTTGAAGAACGATTTGCAAATAAATCTGTGTTGTTGGACTATTTGATTTGACTGTAAAGGGCAGTTTAAGTTCACTTCTGTTTGATCTACAACACACAAGCTACCGCAGGGCAGCTGTACAATTTAAACTTCCGAAAACAAACTTTCGGTGATATGAAAGCCAAATAGCAAGCCCTGAACACTCCCAAGCGGTCTGAGCCTCATCAGGGCACGTGGGGACAATTCTTCTCGCCTCCAGCCTCGCACAAAGCAACCCAAAACGA
>JAGPOW010000145.1:1511552-1543321 GCA_030014935.1 Caiman crocodilus
TCCTTTATTGCAATTGCCCTCGATGTCGTGTGTGTTTGGAAGGGAGCAAGACTGATTTCAGGCCTGAGCAAACTCCTCACCTCGGGACCAACAGCAAACGGGTGCGTTGTGGGATGCCTGGAGGTCTGACCGGACCCGCGTTAGGGAATATTTGCCGTGTGCACGTAACACGGAGCATTTCACTCTGCCGTGAATCAAAAGAGTGCCCGAGTTTTCCAGGTTTACTTTTGAAGCCTTCTGGATGGGTTTGCACTGGATTAACATGCATGTGTACCGGGCTGCTCCTGGGTCAACGCACGTTTGCAACAGGCTAAAGACGCCATCACACGTCACTGTACGGACGCCCACGAGAACGCACGAGGCCAAGGACGAAGCAGACACAGCTGATTATCTCTGCGTGTGAATGATCTCTCAGGAAGCAGATGAATCCAGATTCTGACCACGCATAGGAAATGCTGCAAGCCTCCCGACCCGATCGCTTCTGCACCGCAATCAGAACGCCGGGTACAACTGTCAAGTCCTCCTCCATCCCCATCCCATAAAAAAACCCACACAAAAACACAGCCCCAAGCTGAGCTTCCAATAAGCCAGAGCTAACACAAGCCAGAGATTTTCTGAAACCCACTAGGGAACGTGCTGCTGCCAATTACTTAACACCGAAGCTGCTCAGATATGCCGGTGCCAACAAAAAGCAGCAAACTCGAGTCTTCACAGAGAGACACTCGGAGAAAAGTTAAAGAGAATCACAAAAAAGGTATGAAACCAACGTGCATAAGTCAATGCAAACTAAACCCCCCCGGCGAATGCTCTTGTTCAGGAATAAAGTGGCCTTAGCTCCCAGAGGAGGATTAAGCTGCAACAGACTCCACTCACTTCGGTGTTTTATAGAGACTCTGCAAGGAAGTTAATGCCCGTCACCCAGTTTTACAAACGACTGAAGTAACGGAGGGGGATTAGGTCAGCTACCGCCTGGCGTGCGCGGTTCGGAGGAGACCCCATGTAAACCCCGCTCCTGGTCTGCTGGGCCTGCAGAAAACAACGTGCTCACACCACAAAGATGCTGGGGTGCAGTCAGACCGGTCCTGCTCACCCCACCACGGTGAAATGCCTGTCCTAGCCTCCCTGTGCTCTCATGACACCAACCCCAGAGATGTGGACATAAAGGACATTCGATCTGGGCATCCTCGTGCACCAGAGCAAGCCAGCCAAGGCACCGTTTCCTCCAAACGGGTCCCGAGGTCCCGCTTACGCGTCCTGCAGCCAGCCCTCAGGCACTTTTACACGCGTCAGGCAAGGCGTCACGGCTGCGCAGCGAATGGACGTTGCACCACCGAGGAGGGGATGGGTTTATTCGTCTGCCAAAAGCAAAGCCAGCTGAGGGTGCTTTGGCGTATTCATGGGAGGTTTCTCCTAAAACCCAGGGCTCGGTCCCTACGGGAGGAATCCAAAAGCAGTCAAATAAACTCATCGACAGAGACTGAATTCGGCAACACTGAAAGGCTCACTCGCACAAAAGAGGTTTCTGCGATTACAGACAGAATTATTGCTACGGTGCCAATCATCGCAGGGTAGGGACATGGCTTGGCATCATCCCTGGAGTTACACATGCTGTCAGGGTCCACGCGGTTCAGCACTGCATCCCGCGCGTCCACGTCACGTTGCTGTGAAGCTCTCGTCTATTGAATAAAATGTAACCGGTGCCATTTCAGTGCCCCGGCGCGAAGCTGCTCCTGCGCTGCTGTTGCTGCGACGGGGAGCGCCACTTGAACAGGCGATAGTAGAAATGATCCCAGGGAAATGCATCTGGGAAGTGGCCATTGCTCTTATTACTCTTATTGCCAGAAAATTGGTACTGGCTGTACACTGTTTCAGACAATAATTTCTTCTTTGTATTCTCTCAGTCTAAGGACTACAGCTTCCCAGGATCTTTCTTTTCAGATAGATGTAAAAAAAAATCTTTTTGGAGCAAGAGAAATTGTCAGACCATTTGTTTTCTGCCATTAACTTCTGGAAAGCATTTGAGATGTGTTTGTAATTTCCACTTCTCAAAAGTTCCCCCTAAATTAGCACCGAGGAGGGATTTGCCATTGGACAAAGCTTTTCTAAACCAAAGCATTAAAACAAACGGAGCAGTCGAAATTGCAAATTCACATCTTGAAACGTATCAGAGTCCTTATTTTCTTTAGAGTAAAATTAATAACTTTACTTTGGAAGGGAACTGAGTCACAGTCTAAATCAACTCCCATTAATAATTTTTTGTCAAAGATAAGAGTAACACATCCATTAGGCTAAGAAGCTGATTATTGCAGACCTACAAAATGTTATTGTGCTTTTCCAGGGGAAAAAAAAATCTTTTTTTTTTTTTTTTGATGAGGTGCAGAGACATTATATCATTTTAAAGCACTTTCCTAGTCTCTAGTAATCCCCATGTAAATGTAAAGGAGACAAACGTGCCTCTTTCTCAGGAAGGTGACCGCTCGCAGACAGGCAGGTGACTGGAGGAGGAAATTGAGCTTCAGGCTGGACTTCATCTCCGCCAGGCGTGCATCCCGAGGACACAGCCGAGCTCAGGTGGGCTGCCCTGCGAGGACCGTGCAGGATAGGAACGGCCAGGCCCCGCGCCGTCCCGCACCGCTAAACTGGGATCTCAGCTCCTGCTCTGGCAAGCCGGCTGTCAGGAACCGCGCGGGGCAGGACAGAGGCATCGCTCTGCCTCCTGGGCACTCGCCCCACATCCCACACCGCTCGCGCACGGCCTTATTTTACCTCGCGGGCAACTAAAGCACGACCTGACCAGCTCTCAGTTACCTGCCTTGGGTGTAGGAGTCGCCCCAGCACCCCTCTGTGTGTGGGTGTGCCCACGATAGGAACAGGATTGCCCTCTATTACCCCTACGTGCGTGTGTGCACGTGCATGTGCGTCCACGATAGCAACAAGATCTCCCTCTATTACGTGTGCCCCCATGATAGGAACAGGATTGCCCTCTATTACCTGTATACGTGAGACTGCACCTGCATGATAGGAGTAGGATTGCCCTCTGAAGACACGCACACACCTCCCCATTGATAACTGGGGACGCACACACTCAGGTGGGGTAACAGAGCCGCTCCTCCACACTCGCTGGTAGCGCAGAGGTGACTCCGAGCTACATTTTGGGTGTCCGGTGCACCGCTGCATCTGAATTCTGCCCAGGGCATCCCAAACAGCATTCCTGCTGGACACGTCCATTTTATTTCCCTGCCGCTGCGGGCCATCCATGCCACACCTGCCGTCTCTAGAAGACCTTTTCCAGGCTGCTTCCTGCTCATACTCATCCACTCTCCTCTCTGCCACTCAAGATGTTGGCACCGCAGGAGTTAAGAGGGAAAAAATCATACATATGGCTCGGCAAGTCTGTTTATTGTAGCAGAAGATACAGAAATATATATATTTTTAAAAATCAATAGGAAAAAAAAAAAGTCACTGCTTCGTTAATGAAGGTGGCTTGTAGTAAAGCCAAGATTTCATGAGGTAAGTGGCCCAAATCACATTAAAGCGACATTTCAAAATGCAGAGAGGTTTTTTAAGACCCGAGAAGGCGCTTGGCTTTAGGGCAATTGCTGCAGGAGTCCATTCATTTCGAACTGTACTTTATGCCGACCCGTAGATGTTAAAGGCAATTTAAAGCCAAAGAAAGGGCTGTTTTGGCACACATCCCGAGCGGCCTGTCCAGCGCCTGCCACTATGGCAAGCAACTCCCTCCCACCCCTGCACCGGCAGAAGACAGCGGTACTGCCTTCCCCCTCCCCAGGCGCCCGCCGCCCCGGGAACGAGACCCCTCTCTGCTTCCTCAGGACGCAACGTTCACCAACACGCATGCAGGCACCAGCTGCCCCACCGCTGCTCACTGCAAGGGAAGTCTCAGTGAGATATTAGGAAGTATTTCTCACGAGGAGAGTAGGAACAGCTTACCCAGAGAGGTGGTGCAGTCTCCGTCCTCGGAGGTTTTGCAGACCAGGTAGACAAAGCCTCGTCTGGGAGGATGTGGCTGGGGCTGGGGCTGCTTGGAGCAGGGGTCCCTTCCAACCCACATTTCCTAATGCAAGTCCATCCTAAGACTGGGGGGAAAGAAATACCTTAACAGCATGGACAGAGAGAGAAGAAGAGGGATGGTAAGTACTGCATGTCTTCTGGCTTCCCTTGCTCCCCGGCTGTCCGGAGTCAGGGCAGCGGACGGGCTGATTAGCCCCAGCTGGACTCGATGAGCTGAGGGAGCCTGGCTCCTAAAGGCCTAACTGCTTCCAGCTGCCCCTTACCTGCACTAGCATGGCTCCAGCGGTCCTTCCACTGACCAGCAAACACCCCTCCAGCTCCTGGCCTTCCAGGTCCTGCTTGCTGCCTTCTGACTCCATCCCCGCTCCTGTTTCTTGCCTGCCTCCAGTCCAGACTCCGGCCCGGGCCCATTTGCTCCTGACCCCTGTCTTCTCACCGATGGCTTAGGTTGGCGATGGCCCACATCCTGGTCCCTACGGCTGCTTGCTCCACAACCCCTGGCTAGTGCCATGGTTCTGGATCCCAGCCTCCTGCTTGCTCTACCCACACCTTGCTCCATTACAGACCCGACCTGCTTAGTCCCGATCCCCTAACTTCTGGCTCAGGCTGCCCATGTCCCCTTTGCATAACAGACATGGTCTCAGACTCCCTTATTCAAACCTAATCAGGCAGAACAAAATGCACAGTAGACCCTCTGGACCCGCACACAATCCTCACCATGGCCCTGTCTGATCCACTTGCTCATGACCCAGTGCCCTGGTGATGCACAGAGCGGACTGAACAGCCCCGCACAGCGAGTGTGACTGGACTGGTGCTTCCCTGGCCAGCACAACAGCCCATTAGGGGGTCATCACACACCAGTATAAATTAAAATAGCCATACTTTCATACGATCGTAGAAAATGAGAGTTGGAAGGGAGCTCAGGAGGTCACATCTGGTCCAACCCCTGCTCCAAACAGGACCAGCCCCAACGACATCATCCCAGCCAAGGCTTTGTCTAGCCAAGTCCTATAACCCTCCAAGGATGGAGATGCCACCACCTCTCTAGGTCACCTGCTCCAGTGCTTCACCACCTTCCTTGTGAGAAAGTTTTTCCTAATACCCAACCTCAGCTTCCCTTGCTGCAGCCTGAGCCCATTGCTCCTTGTCCTGTCGTCTGCCCCCACTGAGACCAGCCCAGCTCCACCCTCTTTGCAGCCCCCCGGCAGGGAGGTGACGGCTGCTATTCAATCCCCTCGGTCTTCTCTTCTGCAGACTCAAGCAGCCCATTTCCCTCGGCCTCTCCTCACCAGTCCTGTCCCCCAGCCCCACAACCATTTCCATTGCCCTCCACTGGACTCTCTCCAGTTCATCCACACCCTTTCTGCAGTGCGGGCCCCGGTTCCAGGGAGGTGAGGGTCGGGGCCAGGGTGAGCCTACAGCATCCTCTGCCGTAGGTCCTGCAGTGGACACAGCTGGGGTAAATAGGGAATGGAGTATTCATTGTATTTACCCCAACGTGTCCACTGCAGAACCTAAGATTTTTACCCAGAAGGCCAAGGTCTCATGTATGGGACTTACAACACAAATGAATCAAAATTCAAGATGTAGGCACAGATCTTGCCCTGCCTAAATTTCAACAAAGGACATTCACACTGGGACAAAAAGCATTCAACTTCCTCACTCGTCCTCAGAAACACCAGGTACTAGAGAGGGTTGGTTGGTTCTGGATGCAGCGTGATGCTCATGAAAACGTCCGTGTTGAGCTGTGTCGAGCGGACACCACCTTCCTCTTGCTGTGCTTTTGAGACTAGGTTACCCGCCTCCAGACGGGCAGGGCGTAGACGCAGCGGTACCACACCTCTGCAATCATTGCCATTCTCCGCCCATTACCTTATTCACCCAGGCTCTCCAAGAACTTGTTTTAAACAGTGTCTGTGTCACAAGCTCCTCTTCGTGACAACACACACCCTCCAACAAAGGTTAGGGAATAAGTTATTGAGGTTTCAGATTAATTGCGCAGAAAACCAACATACCCATATAAAAGCAAAGGTGAGAAAAGGTCAAAAGGCATGTGACTCCTGCTGCAGCGCATTGAACCAACTGTACATTTTTCAGATTCATGTTTCTTGCAGGGTATAATTCATAGTACACATCCTGGAACAGAGCATAATTCAGTAATTTTATAAATTGTTAATGCATGCACACACCTAGATTTATTGCAGCAAACGCAGAAGCAGGTCTGGAGGAGAAAGAGAGAACAAAACACTAGTGGATTTTGGACTAAAAATGAAACCACGGTGATGATTTCAGTTAGAGAGAGATGATGACTCACATGCCACCTGCTCACCGGGGAAAAAAGCCCTGAAAAAGTAAATCAGAAATATTCAATTTTTGTTGATTTTGATGATGGCTCTCTCTCTCTCTCTCTCTCTCTCTCTCCACCCCCCCCACACACACACACACATTGCAGCACACACCTGGGAAACTCTTTGTTGCTTGGAGTGTCTGCAATTCTCTGGCTAGGACAACAGGGCCAAGTGTTCATCGAAGGGACTGGAAATATTACCTTTAAGCCATCTGATTTTATATTTAATACGCTAAAGTGCAAAGGATTCTGCTTTGAATGCTCACCACTTTGCAGTGCCACCACCTTGCTGCTCGCACATTGCCACAAGAGACGTGTGCGTTTATCCCATAAGTCTATTTGCTAACAGTTGTTCTTGCCTTCTGAGTTGTTTTGCCTTTTAGTTTCTTTTAGGTGTGCCAAGAGCCTGCCTTGGCTGTTTAAAATTTATTGCTGAATTTCCCGTTCGCTCTTTCGGCTCGATGACTGCACGGTGCTTTGTTCTGGGATTTTCTCAGTAATCTCTGAGGTCAGGAAAGTAACCGGCAGACGAGGCAGGGAAACATTGCTCGTTGCTTTTGCTGGGTCCAGTTCTGCTTAAAACATTCGTTCCTGACCCCCGGGGCTGGAAAAGGCTTTGTCCATTTTCCATGTGCTTGTTCCACTCTGGGTATCCCTTATTTTGGAGGGGGCCCTGAAAGCTCCTTTCTGGTTTAAACAAGAGAGATTACAAGTGTCCCTTTTATCCTTACACGGTATTGGTTTATCACTAATTCAGAATTCACTAATTTAGGAATATGCATGAGTCTTTAACAATTATTCCTTTTAACCACCAGGTCTTTGCATTTCTAAACTTAAGTCATCGTGTTATCTAATCACATAGGGCACATCTACACGTGCACTTTAATGCGCATTAGCTTATTTTAACAGGCATTAAAGCATCACAAAAACATGCTATTTAGCTATTGCCCATTAAAATACGCTAATGCACCTTTTTCTAGTACCTCACAATGGAGGTACTAGATTTAATGTGCATTACCTAAAGCACATTCATGAACATGTAGATGCGCCCCTAATCTGGGTAGGTCTCTTGACCTGAAGTTGCTCACAGTCATCTCTTGTAGTCTTTAAGCTAAATTATCTTGTGCCGCCTGTGGATTATATTGAAAAGCACGGCATCTTCCCTTGCTCCCCACAGAATTAAGAACAACAGCCGACAAATCTTGTTCCCTTCTGTCCCATCAAACCCAATAAAGTATATTAATTGAGAGAAGTTGTTCTGAATCCTGGTGAGAGCAATGAAAGAACTGAATTGCTGCACAGTCTGTTTCTGTCCAAGGAAAGGCACTTAGGAAAGAGTGAGAAAAGAGGAAAGAAGGACCTTGTGGGTTTGGAAACCTCTTTCTTTGCCAAACAGTGTTCTCTTATTTGCTCCTACTTGTGCCTGTCCCGATTCCAAACCAGTACGGCATTCATTTGTGGCTATTCAAGTCTACATAGTCCCTGAAAGGCCTGCAAATATCATCTTGGTCTTTTGGAGGGTCTATCTGAACGCAAGGGCATTGCAGGGCACACATCGTGTCCATCCGAGTATTTTAGAAACAGGAAACAACTTAATTCCTCAGAGCAAAAGAACCTCAAACACCAAGTACAGAGTCAGGTTTTGCTTCCCAAAAGACCCCCTAAAAATCTTGTAAAATCCATCTCAAAGTTAACGTTTGTAAAAACCTTTGAACGTACAACAGCATTTTCCTAAGAAGGCCGAGCGGCTGGACACCTCGCTACCCGATCTGTTTATGCACAAGCTGCTCGCACACCCAGACGTGGGTTGGCGGGCACAGGGTCAGACGCTGCACTTGAAAACGGGTTTGCTTAGTGAAGGGTCCTGTCTAGATTACGCTGTGAATCCTCCCGTTGTTCCTAGCAGCCCAGGTACGAAACAGCGGCAGCGCAGAGAGAGCTCGGCACAAGCTGGCGGCTGGATAGACTCCCAGGCGGGGATGAACGTGGCTAGCGGTCCTCACCGTGCTGGGGCTTTTCTGTTGAGGAGGATGGGGATGGAGTTGCCCGGGACACCCTACGTTGGTCCTTACGCTTGTTCCGAGACGGTGCGGAGGTGCTATGACAGAGCTGTACAGAAAATTAGAACTGGACGCGACTTCAAACCGTTGAACGACTGGTACGAGTCATTCATTTCAACGTGACTTAGGACAGCTCTCGACAGTCATTTTTTGATGAGCTATTAAGAAAGTTTCTCTGAAGCTGCGTAACGGAGCGGCCTGAATGGTTCGGCGCTCAGCTGCTCCGTCAGGGTCTGGGTTTTTCCAAATGCACAGACTAGCCTCTTTTTCCTTTCTTCCTATTCCAAAAGTGCAACAGAGAAGCACGATTTTGTTCTAAAGCCTCCGAACTGTTCAGGGACTGGATCCATTTGGATAAATCATGAGCAGGCCCCTGGGAATGCCTGGGAGCCACCGAATTTAATTGGGCTCCAGCGGGTGCCACAAGCGCAGAAGCATCTCTCCCCTTCGCCTGCTGTTTTCTGCTTTCACCGAGAGCGGGAGGCTGGGGGTGGAACTGCCTTGCTCGCTCGCACATGCACTCTCCCCCATTATGTTTCCCTGTCACTCTCTCCTCTTGCCTTTTTTTTGTGTGCAAAGAGCTCTGAGGAATGTGAAATGCCTACAGAAAAAGTTGGCTGCAAAATAAGGGTTTGGGGGGATTTTCTTTTGACATGTTTCAGAGTATGAGAACCTATTTGGGAAAACATTTGCGGCGTGCACTGCATGCTGTTTGCGCGGGGGGGAAAGCTGTGGGTTGAGCTGACTGTTAGCTGGCATTAGACTAAGTTTCTCCAAACTGTGTCTCCCCTTTCAGCTTTTCCCTTTGGGTTTGGAGCGATGGAAAGGCACACTCAACACGGAGGGAATGCAAGGAGGATTCTTGATGCGTCTAAATAATGAATATTTGTAAAGTTTCTATCAATTTATCTTTACATGTTTAACATCTGGGCCTAAGAGGACTGAGACTTGGTATTTAAAAGCAGCCTTTCTCTCTCTTTACACACATATGCACCAACACATGCATGAAGCATCGGTTGCTAACCGTGTGAATACCCGGTAACGAGCAACAGGCCGAGCCGGTCACGCGTGGCATCGGGCACAGCAAGGTGCACTGCCAGGAGCAAGGGCAATGTGTCGCGCGAGAGATCCCGGTCCTCTGCTGCGGCACGGCAGCTCGCTGAAGCAGAAACCATGAAGAAATCGAGGCCCTTTGATGACCCAGTGGCTGCAGCAAGTGGCCATCCCCCCCGGGCAGGATCGAGGGATGCTGGTTCATCGGGGACTGTGCGTTTGCAGGGCAAAGACCCGGAGGGTTCAGCACTGAGCTCCCTGCCCGCTCTTGGGGGGAGAAGGTACCGCCAGACCGCACCACCCTGGAAGGCTGCCCAGGACCCCGAGTGTCTAAGCCTCCAGACCGTAAAGCCCATTCAGAGGCGCGATTCTCAACAACAGGCCCGTCAGCCTGACATCAATAGCATGCAATGCTTTAGAACAAATTTTGAAGGGAAGAATAATTAACGGCACGGCGGTAAATGGAAAAAGCAATCAAATGTGACATGGGTAGACCCTGCCGGCTAACCTGACACTCTTCTTTGATGAGCTAACCGATTGACTCAGATAAGGGAAATGCCGTCAACCTCATCTAGCTGGATTTCAGCAAAGGCATCGGATACAGCGACGCGCAGGGAATAGTTAGCGAAGTTGCAGAAAAAAAGGGATGGCGTAAGAGTGGCAATACTGGTAAAGACCTGGGGAGGTGGGAAAAGACAATGGTTAGCTCTGGGAAAAGACCTGCAAGGTGAAAGGAGGATAGAGTGGAGTTCCTCAAGCATCGGTTCTGCGTAATACTTCCACTAACGACTCTGGCACAACAATTAAATTGGGTGCCGAAACCGAATCAAGAGGTCTTGTCAGGACAGAGGAAGACCAGAATGTCGTGCAGGAAAAACTGAATGAATTTGGGGATGGGAATCATAGAAACGGGATGAAATCTAACCATGCAGAATGGGAAGTCATGGGCTTAGGGAATAAATAAACCCCCTGCCTGAGACCAGAGGCTCATTACTTGAAGACAGCACTGCCGAGAGCAGGATCTCGGTGTACTAGCTGATCACAGGAGGCTGGGGACGTGGGAAACGTACACCCGTGATGTAGAAGAGACGGTCTATCCAGGAGAGATAGGGAAGCATCAATGCCATCGTCTGCAATCGCACAAACCTTTCTCGGACACGAAGGACCATGCAACGGGGTGCAGAGGAGGACTGCACGGATGACCAGGGGAACAGAGACGCGAAATGGCCCACATTGCCTAGCAAAGCGAAGGCGGGCAGGGGATGCAATTGCTCTTCACAAATACATCAAGAAGGGCAAATGTCAAGGAGAGAAAACAACCACTTACGGTAATGGAGAAACGGGTAGAAACCAGGCGTGAAAAATAGTGAACGGGAAATGAGAGGAAAGGTTTCTAGCCCTCGGCGAGACTCTGGACAGGCCGTACAGCGGGAGCAGGTGGAAGAAACTGAACCGCTTTTAAGCCGGAGCTAGATAGAGGCCTGAAAGGGACCCTACAATGCGCCCATGCGGGCTTTTCTGTCCCGATGGCTTTGACTTCTGAAGTCTTACAGCGACACCGCAGCCTTCTGCCACGCCTCTGGGCTCCTTACAAATACCAGTGAATTCGGCACCATGCCCTCCACGTGACATGGACAACCAACATCTTCATTTTACAGCCCAGGAACCGGCCACACAAAGAGCTGAAGTGACATAGCCACGGTCCTCATTTCAAGACGGGATTTCAAGCCACGTGCAGAGTTTGTAACTGAGACAGAACGGAGTGGCTGCGGATGAACTTCCCGCCGTCTAAACAGATGGGATGTAATCCTAAAGGTCCAGAAAGTACAAAGGGTCAAGCAGACCTAATAACCATCCAATCAACGGAGAGCCTTAATGAGAAATATGCATTCTAATACGATTAGCATGCTTGAAGTTTGCGAGATTTGCTTCATATGTTATTGTTTCCATAAGGGAAGACAGCAGAGAAGAAGGCATAAGCAGCTAAAATAAGGAGATGTGTGGGCAGGGAGGAAGCAACATTAGCAGAAAGAGTGATAACATACCAGCAAGAAGGGAAAAAATGTTAACAAAACACAAATATGGAAATAAAGAAAGGAAGGAGCTGGGGACGGCAGAACTGTCCAATCTGTCGAAACACGGAGGGCACAAAATAAGCGGCATCCAGGCACCCCAGGGGGGCATGAGGGGGGCGCAGACTTATCTGGAAGAGTTAAGCCGCGCAGGGTCAGTTTTGCAGAACAGAAGGACACAAATGGCTTAAGAAAGGAAGCAAAGAAAAGGGAGAGGGATGCTTGGAAAGGAGTCAGGAGACCTAGGAGCACAGACTGGGGGGAATCATCCTCCGTTTGGGGCGTTTCAGCGGCCTTTTACCACCGGGTAGGAGCACGCACCTCTTCGGGAGCACGGCGAGGAGGGCAGGACGGCAAGGGGCACCCAAGCACTGGACTCAGTTTGCCTCGCAGGACTTTTTGTTGCCCTTTTCCACAATTTTGTCAAACTTTGGCAACAGAGAGATGAAATTCGGAATAGGGATTTAGAAGACGCACAACCTCCCTCTTAGAAATCTCTTAGGAAGTCCCAAAGCTCCTCGAAGCCTGCTACAGGCTCCTTCTCTGGCTAAGTCTGTTGGGCAGCCGACTACAGCGCGTCCGCCCGAGCGCACGGAGGAAATCTCACCCATTAACACCCATGAAGGAGTTCCCCTCCTGGGCACACGACGGGCACAAATCCGACACGCTCTGCCCAGGGTACTCACTGCACAGCCTCACGCACAGCTAATGACAACACAAGGATTTGGGGCATTTGGGGGCGTGGCGGGGGGGTCTCGTCACCTGCACGGCAAACTGAATACCAGCGCCAGGCCTGCTTCCACTCCGCTTTCACACCGCATTTCTCCACTTAGACGGAAAGGAAGCACGTAAGTGACAGCTCTGATCCCAATGTAACCAGTTCACACAAGATCCAGCTGCGCGGCGATCACGCACAGGGGCCTCAGCAATGCCGCTGCGCCGCGCTTTTTAGTGTTTTCGACGACTTCCCTAGGGCTCTGCCGATGCCGGCACCGCGCAGCAGCAAGCCCTGCACCGACTCCGAGCGCCGGACCCCTTGCGGGAGGCCCTGAGCATCCTCCAGTGCCCCAACTGGCTGCACTGGTGCACACCTGGGGCTGGTAAGGGTAGCTCAGAGAGCGTGGAGACATCCGAACGCCCGAGCGATGTATTTGTTCAATGGCACCACCTCCAGGAACTTCTTATAACAACAGGGCCGGGGACGAGCTCTGCTCAGACGCGCTTCCTAGCAAGACTCTGCTCCTGTGTCGTTACCAAAGCGCGCGGCGCCGGGCAGCGTCTTCCTAATGACGCCAACCCCGCGCTGCCCTTTCGCACCCACTTGTGCACACCGCTTCCAGAGTGCTCCAGGCTCACGATGACACAAGTCACTAACAGCAAAAGGTTCGATAGTGCGCTCTAAAAAACAAGGTAGGTTCTTCTCAAGTTCATCTGAATGTCGTGCTCACGTCCCAGGACCCCGGCAAGTCAGGGCAGCATTCAGGCAGAGGCAGGTGCCTGCAAATCCTTTGCATCAAGCAGTGTGCACGCACCCACACACACACATGCAGAGTCAGCCCCTAATTTTTTCATCTTCACAAGCAGAGCCTTTACTCCACCTGTCCCCAGGTCCCCAGCAGTGAGGATGCTGGCTCGCTGAGCTCAGCGGCAAGGTCCAGTTAATGCTGTAGCGGTGCCACCCCGGTCCTGCTGGCACTGACCGTCTCTTTCCTACCTAGGAAGTACCGTAACCTCTTGCAAACACGTGGCAAAGGCCGTCAGAGGGTGTAAATGAGGTTACCCATCTTTGCCCCCTGTCCAAATTGGCGTGAGACCGATAATACCCTTGGGGCTCGACGCATCCTGCAGCTGTATATTTGTAGTTGCAGGACCATCGCTAAAACCCAATTACTATATGACGGCCCATAATATAAGAACTCAGCTCTGTACATTTTGACCCTTTAATAGAAACAACTTTCAAAGCAAAGGCAAGGAAAGAAAATCTACTTCACGTGAGGTGCAAGGGGGACGCCCACGACCCAGTCCACCGCCGTGCGATCGGCTCGGTGCCTGCTCAGACCAGTGATGAAGAGCCAGGGTGAAGGGGAGTCTCGGCAGCACTTTTCCCCACTGCTACTTGAGCTGCTACTCTCTACGGGGAAAGCTTAATTATGAATTGCAAACCTCCTTATTAAGCAACGAGAAGGGTTATAAGCCGCGTTCGTGCTACACGAGTTGCTCAAACACGCAGCTGTGCACCCAAGGAAAGCCCCCAGGATGCACCTGTGGAGGTTGGGGAGGCAGCTTTCGGGAAGGATTTTAAGCAATCGCCTCGTCCTCCGTGCTGTTCCCCGCGCGCGCTCACGCGCTCGCTCGCAAGCTCCCGTTTTAATGGGCCGGAGTCCTTCCTGGGATCGAGCGCCTTACACGAGCAGGAAGGAATAATAAAAAGGAGCAGTGACAAAATCAAATTCAGATGAGCTTTTTAAACTTTTTTTCAACCCTCCTCCACAAAGGGCTCCTGATATTAATGTATTCTTTGGTAAGTGGAGCCCTCCGAGTCTCCGAGTTACATGTTTATGCATTTCAGAGCTTGCAGACACCAGGAGGACTGATAAGAAATGTGCTGTCACCAGCTTGAAAGGAAAAGGACTTTTTAAAGTTAGCTGCTGCTGCCACCAAGTATGGCTGGGTGAGCGCCGAATGCTTTGGTCTCGGTTCCCAACTGGAATTAAAACCTGAATTTCCAGCTCTGGCTCGGCCCCGTGCCTCACCCTCTGCCTGTCAGCATCTCACCCAGCTTTGTAGCACCCGTGTACTATTTAATTGACAGAAAATAACAACGCTTACAGCCAAAGGATGAAGGGGCTTCCTAATAAAATATTGAAGGGGTACTTCTCTACGGGATCTGGGAAAGCCGGAGATTAATCTGAAGCTTCACGGGGCTGGCAGGCCTTCTGGAAAGGGGGAAGAAGGTCAGCGGTCACGACAGAGCCACCCCGTTACCATCGCCTCCCACGATGGGCCAGTCCCACTTGCACCAAAGTCACTGGGAGCTTTGCTACTCCGTCAACAGAGCACAGCCTGGCAACGTCTCCAGGAAACGCAGCCCACCTCTGCCCACACTGCTTGTGGCTATAAAAGACTGGGGCTCCATCCCACGAGTCTCATGCAATGAGACTGGCTTTGGGACACGATCGTGGACTAACGAAGGTGAAATATGAACATTAAAGGAGGGGCAAGGTGGTCTACCGGTCCCAGCACAGGACAGGGAGTTCGGTAGTCCTAAACCCGCTGCCTTCTGTGGTGCAAAGTCACCAATTTTTCTGTCTGTAAATGAAGATCAATACCACCGAGTAGCTGGCGTGTGGGAAATGCTCTGAAGCTGAAAAGCACGGTGTAAATGCTACAGGGGTACGGGTCCTGCATACGACTTGGGTGTTTTTGTAACTCGCCTCCACCGCGCAAGTCCAAGGGTCTCCTTAGTGGACCAGTTGCGAGATGCATTTTTTAAAACCAGTGTTAAAAGATATCGATAAGGCAGGTGTCACCGGAGGGAATATTGCAGCGCACGTGACACATTTTGCATGCTGAGAATGAAAGCAGGAGGGATCTCATGAATGCAACAGACTCCCGCGCTCCTGAACCGCGATTCAGGGACCATTCGTAGTCTGCTGAGCACTTGCTGGCGATCCACAGAGAGCTGCCTGGTGACATGACGCTGTCTGTGGTCCTTGTACCTAGCTGCTAAATTGCATTTGAGGCAACTAAGAGCAGATTAAATATTTTCCTAACATTGTTTTTCCATGGAAGCAGTCGCTGTCGTTGCCACAGGGACATTACAGGATTGCAAACGGGAGGTGAGAAGACCTCACAATATGCTCGGCAAGATGCATCTACACTACAAAGCCCCGTAAACGGCTGCCTGATTCATAGCAGGTGAACAAAGCAGGTTCATACTGCAGCCTGAAGCTTCCTAAGGAATAATTAAGGCTCATTACTAGGCAAAAATGTACAGGAGGCCGGTGGAACAGACTGTCACAGAAACTGGTCAAAGCATCAACACTGCAGAGACTCAAGAACAAGTTAGACAAGACGGTGACAACTGTCCTGCTAAATGAGGAGGGTCTCGCGGATACGTATGCAATTATGCATGTGCACGTGCGTGTGCAGGGAGGACTTCCTTTCTGTCGACACACTTCAGTGCCGTATCACCATTGAATAAAATGACTCAGTTCCATCGGCACTGGAGTCTATTTCTGACACCACCACTGCATCTCTGACACCGAGGCACAGTTATTTATAGTTATCATCGTGGTCTGATGCACCAGTTCCCCTTGTCACTCAGCCTGTTCAATGCGCGAGTTTATTGGGCTCGTTATTAAGAAACCCAAAACATAGCTTTATTTGCGACCACCTCCAGGGCGCTGTACAGAAAGAGGGTAAAGCACGGTTCTTGTCTGCAGTGGAGTAGCTCGCAACCTAAACAAGAAACAGAGCTCACCGGCAAACGTAAATGAAAGGCAGGCCAGCGGTCAGACTTGCAAGTAGGTAAATGCTTCCCACCTCCCACGCTAGTCGGTGCCGGTGCAAGCAATCCGCACGCGGTGGAGCAGCCTTGCGAGGTGCCAGGTGAAGTGAGATTTAAGGGGCGATTTGGAGGCGAGAGGTCCCGCTCCAGAATGGAGGGAAGGCAGGAAATCTGGGAGTGGGAAACAGCGTTGCTCCATTATTATACATAAAGCTTCAAGTCAGATTTACGCCCCCCGGAGCAGGAAAGCACCTCACCCTCAGCAATGTGCAGCTTCTTCCCGAGTACCCGAGCTCGTGGTTTTGCCGTCCACGCTGCAACACACGGGGGAAAAGAAAGGAGCGAGAGGGAGCGCGGCGGCCTTTTAATTCTCTCTCCGTCTCTACGGTTCCTTAATCAAATATAAACTTATACGACGCTACAAAGGCATTTTGGCACAGTTTGGCCCAGGGAAGTTCCTGTTCCTGTTTTAAAAAGCTCATTGCACTTTCCTTTCTCTTCCTTTAGAAAACACAGTACAAAGAGTTTAAAAATACACACTCTTCAATAACACAAATATATTGAATCTTTTAAGCAGAGACATAATTTTCACTCTGCGAGCTTGAATCAACTCCACTTTGACTAAATTACCTACCAGATGAAAAGTGCCCTGCTCGTATGCTATTGCTCATAGAAGACTCTACATTATTGATATAATGCCTAGAAATGAGACACGCTGCACCTGGAAAATGTAAAGGGCAAGAATAATAATTCCCTGTCCCTCTTGACTACTGCTCTATTGGCTTCATTAATATGCCCATTAACAGATTCTGATTGGCTGCTTATTTTTTGGACAAGCTACTGCAGAAGCAGCTGTGGATTTAATTACAGTGTTGTTGGGGCACTGGCCTGGGGGGCCCTGCATTATGCAAGCATGTTCCTGTTAGCTCTACCAATTATTTTGCCAAGACGGCGCCACAACCGCGCTAAACCCTTTGGGAATAGCTGAGAATTTCTTTCTAAAGGCCCCCAAATCCTAGAGCAACCACTGAGAGGTTGCCTCTAAACTTAGCAAGTCTCTCCCCAGGAAACGAGGGGCTGTGAATCATCCTCCATTGGATTTTATTTACTAAAAATAAGTAGGAGCCCTATTTTTTTTTTTTTAAATCGACTTTGCAGTTCGCTTGTGCTTTGTTTTCTCTTCCCTTGACTTTCAGTAACTGCGCAAGGAACTCTGCCGGGGGAGCCGCAGAAACACACTGGTGCTGGTTTAGGCCTTCAAAGATTAATTAGTCCTTTTCCTCTTCCTCCCTCCCCCCCACACTTCTTTTTTTTGTTTGAATATTCAATAAAGAGCTTTATTAACCATCAAAAGCAGAAAGAAGAGCGGGTATCTGCAGAGCTGCTTCGCAATGCACAGCAGGGCTGCCACAGCAGCAACACAAGCAATTAGCAGGGACAAGAAAATGCTCTCGCGCTTGTCCGGAGATGAGCAGAGCACCACCGTCCCCTCCGTGCTCCACAGAGACTGCAAACCGGATATCCCCGTCCCCTACTCGCCCCAGGCCTATTCAGGTAACCTGGCCGGCTCCTTGCTCCCGGGGTAATCCCAGCAAACCCTGTGAGACAGAGACAAAGGGCCTTAATGCAAGCCTGCGTGGCGTACAGGTTGTGCTAAGGGAGCTGAAAATACAATCAGCACCAGGCACCTCTTATTCACTGGGTCTGTGATTAATCTTTCGGCTTTTATGGTCCAGAAGTGGAAGGTCCTCGTCTGGTGAACTACGTCCCATGCTGTAGGAAAAGGCACGAAGTGCATTGGTTATAGCACCGGATACAGCGCTGCCCCCGCGTTGCATGCCTCAGGAGCATCCCTCTCCAAAAACAGCCTCGTTCCCATAGAGGTCACGTGAGGCAGCGGCAAATTGTAATTACATCTTCAGCTATTGCACAGGTATTCAAAGAGTCATCACCACCAGCGAACAGACCCCTAGGAAACCTGTGCACGTGGGGGGTGGTATTTGCACACAAAGTATTAACACCTTGTATAGCCTTTGTTGCGACCCTTGCTATAAATGAAGAAAGAAACCCAGGGTTTTTTAAACTAAAGGTCTTCGAAAAGCATGGAGCGTGAGACAAGCTCCTGGGATGCTAACCTCCCGGAGAGCCGGATGTGGAGCTCCCCGACCCAGCGCAACCCACAGCCGCTTGCCGTCTGCCCCGCTGCTCCCCCTAATCCCATCCCCTGCAGGCAGAGAGAACAGACCATCTCCATCCTCTCTCTTGGCCGCTGGTGGGCTAAGATGAAGACCGAGATGGATTTAAATGGCTCCGTGCAGTGGAGGGTGCACCCCTGTCCAGTGCACTGATGCCACAGACAACTCGTATTTTCTAAGATGGACTTTAAAATTCACCCCAGGAAAAGCTATGCAGAGCACCAGAGTCCCCTTCCCAGCCCCGCCAAAGTGCCCTGCGAGCCGGGGGACCCGCTGCTTCCTGCCGCAGCTCAGCCGCTGCTCTCCGTTGTTCCTCTCTTTTGCAGCACTTGTAAAAGCACGAACGGGACCCTCACGCTGTTTTACTCAGCAATAATCCAGCTCTCTGATCAGGATTAACTACACAGTCTTTGGCCTCGTTGATTCCACGCTCAGGAACTGGATTATTGCCTCATAAAACAGCACAACAGTGTTATTATCACTTAATTCAATAACACCCAAGCACTGCCATAAAAGTAAATGAAGCAAGTCAAGCAGCGCAGGACTGACAAATACAAAATCAAGACACTAAAAGATCTCGTGTCATTCACCAAGAGGTGATGCTATCCGTCTTTGCAACAGAGCTCCGCTAAGAGCCTGAGACCTAATCGTCAACGTGGCGGCTGTGCCTCTGTGTCCACTTCAGTTCACCATCCACTGTCGTTACACCCGCTTGTTCCAAATTGCCGGCTCTAAGTGCACACTCCACCGTGCACGCATGCCGACTGCTTGCTTCAGCTGCCAACATGAGGCGCTTGCTCATCCTTCCTCCTGACTTCAGGAGGACTTTCATCTGCCGTGACAGCATTGTTGAGTCCTGTACAAGCAGATAACCTCTTCTGTCACAGAGGAGACGCTCCGTAGATCTGAGATGATGGACAGACAGGACTTGTGACGGTTCCCCCTGAAAAATCTCTAAATGCAATACCCCTCTTGCACCGAAAGCTGATCCAGCGGAGGGTCATGGGAAAGCAAGCTCTGCAGCCCAGAGGTGCCATCCTGATCCTCCCAAGAGAGCAGCCAAGACGAGGGAGATGCAAGCAGCAAACGGCAATTAGCTGAACTTCTTGAGGACTGAGCATTAGAGAAGCGAAGGGCAGCTTGGGATTTCCAAAGGAGCCTAGAGGGATCTGCCTCCCAGCTCTGCGGAGCAGGATACAACCCTGCAGCCTGATCTTTGCATCCCCACGGTACAGAAAGCAAAACCTCAAACTGACCCGGGAAGAAGCAGTCGCGTGCAGCCCTCCCTACGCGTGGGCACAGGAGGTGCCGCTGCAACCTGCAGCATCCCTGCTGCTGTCCCTGCCTCCAAAGGACCAGACCGAGGCCTGGATCGCACCGTCCTTCTCGCGGGGGTTTGGCGGGGAGTCTGTGCACGCGCACCCAGGTGCCCTTTGAAAAACGACTCTGAGAAGAAATGGTTTTGCCATTCAAACACAAACTTTGTGAGTATTTCTCAAGCACCCCCAAACTGGACTCTTCTCCAGCAGCCAAAATTGATCTTGGACCTCCTTCCTTTGCTCGTTCCTTCACCCACACACCCCAAGCAGAAGGACTTCTGTAAGGGCGACGCTCGGCTTCGGCGGTGAAAGGATGCAAACCCCACCCCCGAGTGCTTTTATTTCCCCCATCTACATCCCTTAGCTCCAGACATGCCCTGAAATGCAACCACCAGACTCGCAGCCCGGCTCTTTGCAGCTTCTGAGTTTAGTAAAACAGAGAAACGTCACTTAACAGCCATGGCAAGCAAAAGGCCCGGGGGCATTTCTTCTCTAGTCTGTCCAGGTTTCTCCCCTGGCCGCCCTCGGCGGAGACCAGAGCTCAAAGACAGCTCAGCACGCTCCATATTAGACCACAAAAATATGGTCTGCCTCGTCCTAGAGCCTGCACCAAATAGCACCACACAAACAGTAACTCAGCCATCAAGCAGGCAGTCAGGAAAGTCAGACAAAATATAGAAAACCCCCCTGAAAGAGGCAGAGGGGCCCTGAGCAATGGCTAAAACATTTGGGAAAGAGAAACAACCTCATGCACGGGTCAGGAGCAGTGAGCGTGGGTCTATGAAACTGGGTCCAGCGCCGGGCGAGACAGCCTGGGGCGCAGGGAGGCTCTTTCCTGCTGTGGCTTTTAAAAACCAAGAGGACGAGCCCCAAATCAATCCGGTGATGGATGAGCATCTGCATTCGGGTCAGGCAGCGCTCATCATCCAGGTTCAGCAAAGCAAAGCTCCCGGGAGACGGGATGTCTGAAAGTGAGCGCCGCCGCGCCGCGCGCCGGAGACGTGGAAACGAGGAGGCTACGAGACCGATTGGAGTCTCTCGCGCGCTCCGCATCGCGTCCGCGGGACCGCCGGCGGGCTCGGAGCAGAGCGCCTGTCTGGACCCTGCCTCCACCGCTGCCCGGTCCCCGTTTTACAAGGAGCACATTGTGAGAGTCGCCGTATCCCAGCCTGCCTCTAAAACTAGGTCATGGCGTTGCATGAAGTGATGGTGTTCAGCAGAGAAAGGATGTCATGTCACAAGCGATAAGGGAATCTGCTGCAGACACGGGCCCTGCTCTGGTGCACGTTGGAGGGCGATTCGCCCCAGAGGTTCGCCAAGGTAAGCTCGTTATTTCCCACGGCCCATGGCCACCGTGCAATTCTTCCAACCCTCGAAACCCTCGGCAGGGGCCTTTCAATTCGGGCCCGGGTGACAGGAAAAGGGGTTTAACCCTCTCCTTTCCCGCCCCCCAAAATACGCACCACGTCACCTCCTACACGCCTTCGGCGGCGAGTGGCCAACAAAACCAGCACCAACCTTGATGGGGACTTTTGGTCACCGTAGCAAGGCACATCGCTTTCCCTGACCCCCGTCCTACAGCACCTGCAGAGTTAATGAGAGCCAAATACAGAGGCTGGACCCCTCTTCCGAGCGCTGCGCGGAGCCGGCGCGAGCCCGGCCACCTGCCTCCCGTGGATACTCTCACACACCTAGTCCCTCACTCTTCACCGGCATTTAATGCATCACTTTAT
Organism: Caiman crocodilus; assembly: GCA_030014935.1. Lineage (NCBI taxonomy): Eukaryota > Metazoa > Chordata > Crocodylia > Alligatoridae > Caiman > Caiman crocodilus. The sequence continues at coordinate 1,532,874 of JAGPOW010000145.1, forward strand.
CTAGAAAATTTCACCATGTAGTACTTGGCTGTAATGAGTTCAACATTTAGTAAGCTAGGCAGTGGATTATGTGTGAAATGCATTAACCTCTAACATGGTTGTAAAAATAGCCTTAATAAAATAGAGCTAAATCCTACTTAATAGTAATAAAATAGGAACCACTATGTTCTGGGGATAATAATGACCTTTGAGTCATTCCTTTTGATTTTAGAAGGTTGAGCGTTTGGAGCTCTTTATGAAACTTTTAAGCTTGGATGGCTGTGGAAAATTGCACATTTAAAAGGAGTTTCGGATCCAGTTGGCATAAGTCAGATAAAATTAGTCTAAAATCATTAAATCACCTTGAACTCGCAGAATTGCCCTAAGTGAAGGCAGAAGTGTGCGGGCTGAGAGCTGCCGCTCAGGGGAGCGCCACCGCCGAGCCCAGCGACAAACACGCCCCGGGGACCAGGCTGCTCCCGGGGGAGGCGAGTGCTTCGCACGACCACGCACGCGCGGCTTGTCGCACCTCCACGCAGAGACAGCGAAAGGAAACAGCACACAAGCGCTCCTCCAATGGAGGCCCCTAAACCTGAGCCCAAACACTTTCTCATGCTAAAACACAGTTAATCACTCCTACTCCAGTGATGAGAACATCATCGTCAGGGTAAAGTGCACTCCAGGTATTTTGTCCTTAGACCAACACGGTTACAGGCAAAAACCCAGCTCCAGATGCTAGTTTTCCTTGTACGGGACTCAGCTGTAATGCAGGAGTAAAAAGTAAATGTCCCCCTTTTCATTTGCTTTCACTGAAGGGTCTTGGATGTTTTTCCTGCTAAAAATAAAATCACTTCTGCAAAAACAAGCCTTGGTTTTGCTACAGCTTCCACACGCCCCATGAAGCGGCGCTGATACGGACGCCCCTTAGAAAGCCCGGTTATTCCTTGTGTCCGAGGTGGTCTGTTAAAATCGTGGTCTGTGAAATCGGAGCGGTGGCCGTGCCCAAACGCGCGTCCCCTGACGTAACCCCAGCATTTGAAAGTCAAAGTCTCTTTGGAAACGGATCAGGCATTTCGCACAGATCGTCGTCTCTAAAACAACAGCCTACATCCAGCAGAGGGAACAAATTGGGAATTACTAAAAATCCTCGCCTTGGATAATCAGTGCTGATTGCATCACATTTTCCATCCAGCCCATCATTGCGAGAAACTTCTATAAAGTTCTCTTCAAATTATTGACTCTGGGAGGTGAAAATAGATATTTTAAGTAGTCATGAACTTCTTCCAGAGACTGGGGGAGGGAGGGCCTAACACAATTTCTCTCCGTTATTTTTAATCTTCCTGCAAAGAATAAACCAAGGTTCCTGGTTACGACATAAATATTCAGCTTGGCTATTAATATTGCATACATATTGTTTAGCCATCGGTTGCTTTAACTGCTGAAGCGCCTGGGTGTTTGAAGACGCGCACAAACGTGTCTTGGGACTCTTCCCAGGTTCCCACCTCAACCCCCAAGTCGCAGCGGTTGTCGAAAGCATCCAGAGACGCCTGGACCCGATGGGACGGCCGCGTCCTTTCCTCCCACCACCGAGCCCGGCTTTGTCGGCTCGCTCGCGGGCGCAGGAAGCGGAGCTGCACCGTGTCCCACCTGCAGCGTTTCCTGCCATCGCGGTGGTGCTTTATGGGCCGATTGCACGTGGGCTGGTTTCCAGGCTGGCTTTGAGGAGTGGGTCCCCGCTGCCTGACCTGACCCTGGGAGCTGCAAGCATCCAGGGAGCTCAAAAGAAACCCCTTTTCTAGATGTCAGGCAGGGCAGCCAACTCTGTTTGAACCTATTCTGGGAGGTTTCATCACACGATGTAACGACATTAATGACTGAACGTGCCCACATTGAATCGGCTCGGGATTACGGTGCATAGGCCTTATGTCAGCAAGGCGTATGCACATTACTATTACATTTTAAAAGCCCGCTGGACTGTGGCATAAATATTAAGTGTTGAATTTGATGTATTTAATGAATGCCCTATCATTTATCTCCTATGTGACTCTCAGCAGGAGATTTAGATTCAATTCCTGGAGACTCCAGGGCAAACCTGGCGGGTTGGCAACCCGGACCTAGGGCGACTGCAGGAGGACTTGGTCCCCCACCAACCCTGGGGAGACTTCAGCCCTCACGAGCTGCACCTTTGGGAGCACGCAGGGGCTTTGCAGGCTGCTGGCCACGCGACCGTCCTCAAGCCCAAGGGTCCCCCACCATGCGCAGAGGTGGAAGAGGCGATCAGAGGCATTGCACGGTTGCAAATCCCTTGGGCAGTGCCCCTCCTAGCCCAGCCCTACCTGCGTGCAGCCCGACGCGTGGGCACAAGGTAAGAGCCCCCCCACCCCACTGCGGTGCACGGGTCTCCACGAAGCACTGCCCTAGCAAACCAAGGGAGGCGAGGCTCCTCTTAGTGCAATCAATGGGAGCGAGGTCCTCGGCTTCCCACGTTGGATCCGGATCGGGCTCGACGTTCGCCTGGAAGCAGCGAAAAACCAGAGCAAGTTGCTGCGGAGCAGCAGGCCTGAGCTGGTTCTCCCTCCCTCCCCTCCTTCTCCCCTTTTCCCCCCTTCTCTAAATAATTTTGCAGCCCTCCTACTCTCTCTGCCAGGCCACCATTCCCCACAGCGTGTCTTCTGCCTACTCCCATCTGGCCATCAGCTCGTGCCGTGCTGAATCAGCACTTCTGAACGCGAGCCCCTCTCTCAGCAGCCGACAGATGGTCCCCGCGTCTGGGACGGCGCTTCGGCACCACCATCGCCAGCACGGCACGGGAGCAGCAGGAGGCTGCGGCGCAGCGTGGGAGTGCTAGCCTAGCTCAGCGGGAGCACCTGGAAGAGAGCAGCCGACGTACTGCGTCCCCTGGGCCCGTCTTTGTGCAATACGCAGCCTGGTAAAAACCGAGCGCCTTGCTATCCTCGTGCACCCGGTGACTTCTGTCCTCCATACTTCTTTCCAAGAACCCAGGCGAGCGTTCGATAAACTTTGCCGGGTGGCTCAGCTGCTCCATCGCTGCTCGCGGGTGGAGCTCGCGTGTACCCGAGAGCCTGGCCGCGGTCCTGAACATTATTATTGCGAGGTACAAACCCCAGGGGAAACAGGAAAGGCAAGTCTCAGGACCAGAGATTGCTGGTTGACAACTGGTTTCTGGGGAGGGAGACCAGTGGATACGGCATGCACCGAGGCTATATCCACGCACTTGTTCTTCAAGACCGGCCCAGCAGCTCATTCGAGATCCCCAGCATGCATCACATCCTCTCCTACCAGGAGAGAAAGGCGCTCAGTGTTTTGGAAACATCAGGCCACTTAGTCAGAGGCTGAGGTCTGGATTTACAGGCCTCCTATTTTTGGTCGGGATCCTCGGCACTTGACGATCGAGCACGGATGCCTTGTTTGCAAACCGGCAACACGATGGGAGTACAGCCCTTCCAATCGGTGCGAATCTGCTACAGCTACACGAGAGAAATGCTAATGTCAATAGACCCTGTATTCAACTGTATTATTAGAAAACAAGATCATCATCATTTGAATCAGCCAAATTCACTCACTTCATCAGTATGTTTTTGGCTTCCTCTGTACTGAGAGTCCTTTGCCTGTTTATAAACCAAAGGAAAAGTGCCCGGAGCATTTTTACAGACAATCACACTGACAATAAATTAAAATAAGTGTATGAAATACTGATGAGCCAACCATGTAGCTATGCCGCAAGTGCTGTGGCAGGAGTGCCTGTCCCACAGCCCAGAAGGAAGCCTGTCCTGTGGCATCTTACCAAAACACAAAACACCGCCTGCGTTTTGTACCTGGACAGGGAATCAAGAGGGCTGACTCTCGTCTGCAGCCACGCGTGTTGTCTGCACACGGTCTTGTCCTGGCGAGGCTGCTACAGCAGCGTGCGATGCTCCAACAGTGCGCGGGACCACGCGGTCAGTAAAAGCACGGCTGCTTGTGGGCTGCCGGGCGAGCAAGTGATCGTTGGAGAGATGTGCCTTGCGAGAGCTTCAGGGAAGCCACGGAAACACTCTGGTCATCTCTTAAAGTGTCACCCAGTGGACTTTTTCCACTGGAAGCTGGAAACAAGTGCCTAAAATTGCAGTTATCCCTGAACTACAAGGCAGCAGCGTGGCTTTGAACACTGCTGCTATCTGCATAGGCGAGGCCTTCATGTTAGTCATCTAGTCATGCTGGTCTCCCCTAGTCCTACTCATAACTAGGACTAGTTATTCAGAGCTGGACGGTTAACAAAGTATGCAATGAATTCTACCAGGACAACCCAGCTGCTTGGCACGTGGCTGTCAGGGACTGTCACCCTTCAAACACGGTCTGCTCTTTCTAGCTGCAGGCGTGCAGGCTCTTGCCCCCTTTCCAGCGATGATCTGGGGGGACGTCCCCGCACAGGGAAGTGGGGCAAAGGAAGGTGAGCAGACAACTGGAGTCAGTAACAAGGATAAGGACTCGATGGAGACAACCGAGCAAACCGCTACCAGCTTTCTATTCCTTCTCCTGTTTCAATCTGGCTAGTTAGCGAACGCGCAGACTTTGCACTGGATATGGCAGCTGCACAACATATCGTCATCCAGATGTCCGACTCCAGACTCCCAAAGCGAGTTTTCTTCTCCCAGCTCGGTCGAGATGTACACTCAAGAGGAGGGCAGAGAAGGCGATTCAAGGAAGTCCTCAAGACCAGCTGGAAAAAATGCAACGTTGATATCAACCCACGGGAGACTATGGCCCAGGACTGCCCAAATGAAGGACGAGTCTGCTGCAAGGATCTTCGTGCTTTGAAGCCTTACGATGACAACAGGAGGCAGAAAAACAGGAGTGGAAGAAACAGCGCGTCGTGAACCAAATCAAGACCTCAGAGCCACCCACCCCACGCAGAAACACGCGCCTGAGTTGCCACTTTTGATCCCGGATGGGCAAAAAATTCGTCTTCAGAATCCATAGCTGGTGAGGGTAACGATCCCGATCCCTGGGAAGGTGACTCGAAACGGCAGTGATATTTGAGAGCGACTGAGAAAAACCTAGCATACGATACAGCAGGAGCTCACGCGCCATCAGTGTGGTCCAGGTCCAGCCCGTTCCAGGCGATCCCCTGAGAAGTGAAGATGTCGAGCCTCGTGTGCCTAAAATGTTCCAGCAGGAAGGCACCAACCTTCGTGCAGAACGGAAAGCACACACGTGTGTACAATGCACGGGCGGCATCGAAGAGCGAGTCCAGACGACACCAACACCCACCTGGCACTTCATCTTCCCGCTGCTCCTGCTGGGAAAGGCGCCTCGTTCCAGCGTTACTCCAACACTGGCAAACTCAGCAGACCCCTGAACATCTGTCTGCACATCTGTGTCAATGCTCCTTCACTTCTGTCAGTGCCCATCCTGGTTTCATTTAGTCCTGGGCGAACTAGGACTAGGACTAGGCCAAATGAACACGCAAGACCAGGCCAAATGAACATGTACATGTACGTGTAATAAGCACACGTGCACAATGAGGCATATCATTGCTACATTAAGTACTTTAGTCCCTGCGAGGAAGCTCACTTTTCCTTCTGAAGTTCCATCACAATCAGGATTTATTACCCAATCGTGCATTATTTTATATTTCTGGGAAGCGTATTAAAAATTCATCGGTGATAACCTTAGAAACAACTTTCCCGTTTCCAAAGTGTCTAAAAAGATTCAGGTCAACAACAGCACTTGGGCTGAAAACGTGCTATAGATTTGTTTCATGAATAGCCAGATTGCAATTAAAATCGTGCAGGGCTTTTGCAGACAATCATAAAATATGCTGGTAATCTTATTTTGTTTGCACATAATGGGGTTTCCTGTACAGATCAGAGGTGCTGAACTCCAAAAGGCAGCTCAAACAGATGATAAATGCCTCTGAAGCAGAGAACAAGGCAGAGCAGTACGAGGATGCAGTGGGCACGAAGGATTGATGGGTGGAAGGGCAGAAGCAATCAACACAAATTAAATAATGAGCACGCACATGTAGAAAGGATTTGGAGTTTATTTCTGAACAGCCGCCTGGCGCTTTCCCCGTATCCCCACGACAAAGCTGCAAAACTCTCCCCGCTTAATCACAGATTCCATCAACCGGGTTTCATCCCAAAATAAAATCAATCCCAATTGAACCAGCCCTTCCCACGTTGCCTCCCCAAGGCAGAGGGAAGGGACAGGCACTCCGAAATGAATTACTGGCAACTTAAACATACAAATAAGTGTGTAAGATGTTAAAAAACTTCTGATGCAAACCCTGCATCTGATTACGGCTAAATCACGGGCTGGGGACTCGGGTTTATGAGTATGCGGCGCAAGGTGCGTATTTTTTACAAATGCTTTTTTGAGTTGTGGCACTCGGAGGCACAGGAGAAAGTGTCGGAGAACTGGAAGGGGAAGAAGGTGCAGTCTCTCGGGCGATTCCCATTTGGTTCTGATCAAGCTTTTGGTGGAGGAGATGCTGGGGCTGTGCTTGAAATTCTGCATATATTTCACCTGCCTTTTATCTGGGTTATGCTTCTTCCGTAGTTCAGTGTCTCTCAGTGGCACGTCCTCAGCCCTGACCTCTGCCTGGCTATTTGAACTCTGCTTCTCTGCCGCCTTCCTTTCCCCCGGCAGCAGGCTGGCCAGTGATTAATTGCCTGCTGGATGCTCACTGGTAAAATTAGACAGGCTGATCTGCATTGCCCTGCCGTTCTCCTTCCGTGCATCCCGCTCCCGGCTTCCATTATTTGCCCAAACGCTGGAAGCGGGGTTAGTGGCACCTCGCACTCTCTTCCTATTTGTACCCGGGCCCCTCTCGGAAAGCTCCGGCTCTCTCGTGTTTATTGGTTTGGACGGTTTCACTCCTGGTGCCTCGTTATGGATGCAGCTTTTTTTCTCCGCTCCCTTGAGAGCTGTGTGAATCTGGGGCTCTCAGTGGCTGCTCTGCAACACGCTTCTGGAAAGCAATGATTTGCTAATCTGATCAGCTTTCAGACTGTGCTGGGAGTTTGCCATTGTAATTCATAGTTAGTCATCTCTAGTTTGCAAAAATAATATTTCCCTTATTCATCACTCCTTTCTTCTAGGGCTCCCACTTTTCTAGGTGCTGGCACTGCAGATCACGAGCCAGGAAGGGGACATTCGGTGGTGCAAGTACCAAAAGCTTGCAGAAAACAGGGGTGCAGCGTGTGCAGCTGTTTCCAGCATTCAATGTTGGTAGCATTTATATTTAGGCAAGATGCAAGGCAGAGAGGAACAGTCTCCACCTCCCAGTTGGGTCCACTGGGTTCAAATATCACTAAGGGCCAAACATGTTAGACTCCTTTACACTAAGTCCAGCTCGTCAAGCACACGCATCCACCGATGGACAAGGGAGTGAGTTGGTGTGGCGAACATGCGATGGGACCAAGGAGAGACGAGCACAGCAAGAGAAGCGACTAGCAGGGCGGTGTGCGTGTACACCACCGTATCTGAATCTGGGTGCAAATCTGAGGAGTCAATTTTGCTTTTAGGTTCACGGTTATGTTGAAGCCAATAAGATCTGTCTCCACATAGCTGGGGGCAGGATTTGGCCCAGGCAACCTAACTGCCTTAAATGTCGCACCTCCGAATTTGGACCAATATGCCTCAAGGGGAAAGCCTGCTCAGAAGCCTTTTGAGACCGTCACTGAATAGCGAAAAAGCCTCATTATCCTGGTTTTTTTCCCCAGCCAGAACCTACAAAGTTAGCTGTAACAGAGGACGCGTGCTCCTCGGCTCTGGACTCCGATCAGCCCACGGCAGACATTTCAAGACCAAACCTGTGGGCTGGAAATTTCCAAAGAAGCCAACCCTTGTCCTTCCCGCCTTGCGCTTTGCTCCTTTCTGCGCGGGAACGTGGAAGGAAATTAGTGGAACAATCATTCTTTGGGAGGCTTTGAAATTTAATTCTGTTATTCTCTAAACTGCTGGTGATTTGATGTGCGCTTGAGCGCATCGTGTTCGGCAAGTTCATTTCCCAAGCAACTGGTTTTCACTATTCTGAAAAGCTGACCTGGCCTCTTTCACTTTCATATCAAGCTTCAAAGATGCTGGTGTTTTTTAAACATCCTGTTCTGTCATTTAGTGTAAATTGCTACATTCAGAAGCGTAACCATGCAAAGAAAAAGCTTCTCCGACGTGCAGCAATGGGATATTTCATATATACATATATATATATATGGTAAAATCGTCTCTCGTACATGTGTTATGCAGTGTCCTGCTTCAGGAAATTCTTGGTCAGTAACTTCCCTTGCAAAGTCAACACAATTAACATTTTTTGTGGCAGCGAACAGGGACACTATCGAAAGGGTGGTCTTGATGGCTTGTAACTACGGGGACATCTTCATAGAATTGCTAATGCAACCGCTCAGTGCTTTAAAGAGATCTTGTTGTGAAGATGTTTCCTTGCAGCACATAAATGGGAGAGATACAAACTTTGTTCCTTCTTGTTGTTTCTAATGGAGTGGAAAGCAAGAAAGTTTCCCACTGGTTAACATTTTTGGAAGATCACATAATGGCGAGTTATTCATCTTCATTCCCTGTACCAATGAGACGCTGAAGCATATTGTACCCATTACAAAAGAAATGCAAAGCAGAAAATCAGCCATTTGTGTCCATGACAACCAAAAAGGGGGCGGCGGGAAGGGGGGGACAAGGTAGTATTTTGATAAATCCGAGTTCATTTATATTTGAATAAATATTTCAGTCTTTGATTTTGGCAGGTATTGTATGAGATGGTATTTTCGACCCTTATTGAAGGCTCTCTGTTGCTTTTACACTAAAATTTGAGAATCCTTTCAGCTGACGTGAAAAAAAAATCGTTGTCTGAAATTGTGCCTCACGTGCACTGACACGAGTCCGGGTAGACTTGACGCACCCTCCCGTTTCAGCGTGCCCAGCGCTGACCAGGTGGAGTCAAGAGTCAGTGCCCCCGGCGTGCAGCCCAGTGCACTCCAGCTGTCTGGGTGAGGTCTTCCTCCCGGCAGCCCAGCGCCGGCCACTGTCGGAGGTGGGAATTCACAACGCGGGGGAGTCGCGTTCTGCTCTGGGATCGCAGCCCCCACCTGCCCTTCAATAAAACCCAATGTCCGCTGTCCCGGGGCAACGTGTGGCCGCTGTAACGTACCAAATCTTCCCCATACGTTTGGAGGAGATTTTTCAGATACAGCATGATAGTTCCTTGTCCTGAAGAAGTTTATAGGGCAAGAGCCTTATGCTGGAAACCTGGATTTAAACGCACAGTATAAGCAGGCCCTCGATTCGGGGGTTCATCGAGAGCGCCCACAAGGCAGGCGAGGAGGGAGCACTTCCTTGCCGCCTCTGTCCAGCATCAGGAGACCGACCTCCTGCTCTTGGGGATATCCAAGCACGCAAACAGAAGACGCGTGCATCTCGTGTTCCACCTAATCTTTACCGAGCTGTTAATTGGCCTTGGGTGCTCTACAGCAGGCTTGCTGAAAGCACCTCCTTTGACGCTGAAGAGCTTGGCTGCAGCCGCTTCCACATCTGGGCACATCTGGGCAGGGCCGAGCCTCTCCAGCGGTGACGCTGCACAGACGCTCGTAGGATTAGGGCTCAGGTTTGCACAGCATGCCAGAAAGGGCCGGGACAAGGCCAGGCTCCCCTCCAGGCTGGCATGGGGACGCAGGCGGCACTCCGAGAGGGTGCCTGGACGCTCCCCGAGATCCCCACGGGGGGCTGCAGCCCTGAACCCACCCCAGGACCGGCCTGCGCTCAACGGACATGGCCTAGGCCTCTCTGACGGGAAGTACTCACTTCTGCGGATGCATCCTCCTCTGCACGCCCCTATTTGTATGCGAGACTTTGCTCTCCATATCAAATCGTCTGTTGGGTTTGTGAGGTATATTATTTCCATGGGCTAGTGTATCACAATAGCCTATATCAGCATATGCTGCATCTTTTCATCATTTCTCCCGAGGTAACCACGCTGACTTCCAGTCTTAAATCACATGCACAATAGAGTTGGAAGATAAACTTGCAACACATATTTGGCCGCTGAAGGGAAAACAAACATCAATCTGTTCTTCGTAATGGGAATTATTTTGCACCCTACTCAGCAAAAACCATGCTGGATGGATGGGTCCCCAGGAACCAAGGCTTTCTATGGCCTTGCGTAGGCCTCCATATTAAGCAGCTGCCGATTAACAGAGCGGTCCGTCACGTAAGGAAAGGCACTGTGCAACAACTGCGAGTATCCATATGCTTATTGGAAAGCAAATACGCTAGTAGGCATGCCTGCTTTTCTGGAACTGAAAGAGAAAAGCAGCAGGCAACTGTTGTTATGAGAACAGCATAAACCCAGGAGAGAACGAATCTGATCACCTTGCTGACAGAAGTGATAAATCACAGGCTTGAACCTGATCTCACTTAAACCAGCATTATATCAGCCTAATTCCATCGAAGTGACTGGA
>JAGPOW010000145.1:1552435-1584410 GCA_030014935.1 Caiman crocodilus
TTTTGAGTCAACAAACCCCTAAGCAACGTCATTCAACATGCACGCGTAAGGGTTTATACCTTCACGGGCAGCAACGTATGCCTCACCGGCAATGCCCAGGGCCCCTCGCAGGAAGGCGTGATGGGACCCAGCGCACGAGCCACACAATTGCACCTCCTGCCTTTCCACACGTGCCAAGGTCCACGTCGAAATAGAACAATAAAATCCGAATAGCCTGGAAGCGTCTCCCGACCGCAACAGCTTCCCCGTCGAAATGTTCTCCTGCTTACTGTTTATTCGGCCCGTCTCTGGTCACAAGTCAGTACGGGCTCTTGTGCCACGAAGAGCGGGCTAATGGCCAGAGATCACAGAGCGGGGAAAGAGAGAGAGAGAAAAGTTTTACAGCAGGTGATCGGCTCTGCCACCGAATCATCCCGTGTCCTCTGGGGCTCCGATTTTTTTTTTAGCACATCTTGGTGCCTCAGTCTTACCCTCTGGAAAATGGAGGATTATTGTAAGCTGCAATTGAGATCCGGTGCCCCGCAGCCCGAGGAGCCTCGGTTTTATTCTCAGCATCCGTTATCATTTATTATCATTACTGCTACTGTGCAGCTCAGCGAGGCCATTTATTTTCTGAAGATTTGGGGACTGAAATATTCCTGATCAAGAGGATGATCTGGCTTTAAGCTGTCATTACTAGCTTGTGCCTCCATCCTTATTATTCTAGCGCTTGTACTCCCTAGAGCACTGTCTCTCTCAATCCTTTCCTGTAAAGGGCATCCAACTCAATTTACTTCTAAATCTTTCACGTGTCCAGCTTTCCTCCCTGTTTGCTTCCTGCCCAGTTCAGGGCTCTTTCGAGCTTTCAAAACCCCTCTGTGGCCTGTGTCTCTGCTTCTGCAGCAGCCGCCTGGGCCAAAGGGTTCGAGCTGCCGCCTACCGAAGTCAGGCTTCCACCTCTCGAGCCAGGCAGGACCAAGACTGAAATCATTTCTCTTCCTAGTTTCATAGCTTCATAGTTGTCTGCCTTGACCGTGCTTCTCTAACTGCTTATTAAAAACACGCAGCCATTTTCCCACCCCTGGATAGAGTGACCCAGCTGCAATATTCCTGACGCAACTTGGTGGCCCGGTGAAGACCGCCTCCTCCTCCACGTTCGTGAAACCTTGTCCGCATTTCGTCAAGCGACTGTTATACATAAAGACTTGCTGGTGTCGAGATGTATTGCATTTTGGGCTACAGCTTCCATTCCCGTGGTTAGGGGGAACCGCATCTGCTCGCCTCCTGCAAGCTCCCAGGGGTTTGCACAAGGGTTACGCTCAGCCCATCTCAACAAGCCTCGTTCTGAAGGCCTGGCCCTGCCACGTGACCGCACTTCACCCCCAATGGCCTGAACAGCGAACTCTGCTGCGAACACGAGGGAAGCAGCCCGCCTATGGGTACCGGCAATTTACCTTCATGTTTAACAACTGTAAATGTAAGAAATACATTCCCAATTATGAAAAAGAATAAAAAAGATTAAAAAGCATGGGTCTTAATGAGGTATAGGTTATAGCCGTGTTGGTCTTAATGAGCCATTGACCAAAACACACACACACGTGCGCATGCATGCACACGCATGCACACGTGCTTCCCAGTAAAACAAAAGGACATTTTTAGAAAACAGTTTTACCTTCTTGGTTTATTTTCTAAAGAAACAAATGTGAAAGAAAATAATCCCAGTTGCTCATTTTCTTGCAATGCGAGTACCGTGGAATAATTTGGGTTTTGCTAGAGCAATCCATGCACATGAGCTGCTCGCCCAGCAGAAAGAGAAGCTCGAAAGGAGGAAGCGAACATTTAAACATAGTTGTGCCTGAAAATGAGAGTTGTGAGCTCTGATAGTAAATTTTCCTCCGGGGAACTAAATGGAGGATTGTGTGGCTAATGCACCGGAGGAGGTTAAGATGTAAGCCTCGCTGTAAGTAAATGATATAACATACTCAGGAGACTAATAAAGGCAGCAAAGTATCCTGAGCGCTACGTCTTAGTGTCCCTTTAGCAGGAGATGTCACTCTTTATGATAGCACCTTGCTGCTTTCCTCCTTCCAAGGCTCCCATGTCATGTTTGCTAGTCAAAATAATCTTTTTTGCTGTTTGAGCACCGCAGCGTCGCACAGTACTCAGTCTGTCTCACACATCTCCAGCAACATCATTTAGAATTGCTAACAATAATCTGAACTTGTTTTCCATTATCTGACTGTTGATGGTGCTAATGTGTAAAGAAGAAAACAGATTTCTTCTACCCATTAGAGACTGCGGGGGAGCAGCAGAGCCTCTTTTGCATCTAAAATTCATAAAGCAAAAAAACCAAAAACAAAACTCAAAATGAGGTGTCTTAAAACACACACGGGGAAAGCAGAGGTTCTTAGGACCCGATGCAGAAAGAGGCCCGTTGCTAATTGTGATCTGTAATGAATACGCCAGCCCACTCCAAACGCAGGTATGTATAACAGTCGTTCAAGTAAGACAGGCTGATCTTAACATCACGTTGCACTGGATCTATTGCTGTACTTCTTGGTTTTGTTTTGCATTGTGCAGTTTTTACTTCAAACCTTTTCCTGTGTTTCTGATGAGAAACACACACTCTGACCCACAATCTAATAAGGTAGCAATTTGCATTAGAGGCTGCGTTTTCATCAGTAAGACGCAGAACAGAAAACCTGATTGCTTTATTCCAGTAAAAAATACAAAGAATCACCTCTTCACACTGAAAGCCTTCCACAACATGAAGCAAGCCCAACCAGATCTTTATTTTATAAATACTAGGAAGAAATTACAGCCAGCCAGGAAGGTTAATATACTCTATACAAGTTTTTTGATTTTAAATGACGGGGAATTTTCAGCATATCTATATCTAGAAAGCAGCAAAAATGTAAACAAGTCATCCGAAGAACATCACCTCTGAAGGAGACTATCAAAATAACTGCTCAGCTTCATTTTGCTCTTGTTAATACCATATTACGATGTTGTGGAACGTAGTAGGAATTAAATTAATGACACCATTTACTACAGAAATGAAGAAGTTAGTAAGAGGGCATGGATTCAATTTCAACTTGGCTCACTCCACAACTTATATGACAGTCTCAAACAGCTTAATAGGCCATTGGAAACCATCCACCTTCTTTTACACTTTGTGATGGCACAAAATGCCCTGTACAAAATCATAATCTCTATTAATGGACAAAACAGCCTTTATCAGTGAGTATATAACCTTAGAGAGTTGCTAAAAAGTGCTGTTTTGTCCATTAACAGAAAGTATTATTCTAGCCAGTAGCTTTTAAAGGGTCTGTTAATGGCTTAGTGACTCCATACACCATCAAAATTAAGGTGTTGCTAATAAATTAAAGTTTTATGAACATAAATCAGCAGATATGCTTATTCAGCTGTTGCACTTCACTTATGAGTGATTTTTGCTCCTTAAAATAAAGTATGTTTCTATTCAATGATTATAATGGTCTTGTTAATGGAATATTAACTACCTGAATCTTATTAGTGAACTTTTGATGACAAGGCATCCATTAAACCCTTCATACGCCTCAAACAGCACAAGTTTCACTTGTGCAAAAAGTTTCTCCCATTTTCACGTTAGCACCATGTATTAGAGCCTCCAGATAATAACGTCTAGTAGTGATCAGAGAGGCAAGGATTTCGGAGGGGTGATACCTGTTATTGGCCCTACAGCAGAGCTGGAGTAAAGTTAGGCAAGATTTCAAATGCAAGATGCTCTTCACAGGTCTGAGCTGATGAAACGGATGGCTGCAACAGCACCCTGACACTACCATAATATTTATCAGGCCATGCAAGGCTTCTGAAAAATGCTGATAAACTGTAGCTGCTCACCTTGGACCCATCACAAACGTCATCCAGCCTACTGGCGATCACGTCCACCTCCTCAAGCCTTCATTTTAAAGCAAGGCTTGTATCATCAGATAGCCTTTTTGGGTATGGCCACTCCCCTTCCGTGGTCAGCTCCCCATAAGCATTGCATTTGATTTGCAGATCCCTTCTTATACCTACTTCTCCCTGATGTTGTGTATCCCCATTAAAACCCACCGAAACGAGTTTAATAATTTAAGACCTAAATGGCCGATATGTACCTGCTCCTTACTGTTAAAACACTACTGGTTGCTTGTCACACTTTTAAAAATGACAAAGAAGTGTCTTTGTGTAACCAACGCTGCTGGTCCGGGTTGCTTCACTGCTCAGCTTTCCTCCAAGCTGTGAACGATCTCCCGCAATCCAGTTATCATGGCTTCCTTTCCCTGCTCATTAACGTGCATTTTGTGCTTGGATTCAGCAGGGAGAAGTGCTAATGAAATACTCAGAAACACCTTTGAGATAACATCTTGCCTTCAACGCTACGTGAGCAGCTGGACCACTGAGCTTTGACTATTTAGAGACCTTGCAAAGTGGAGAAAACAGGGCTCGTGTAGACACAACTTGCACCACAAACCCGCTTCCGCCTGTGCCGCTTGCTTCGTTTGCCGAAGCGGAACAAGCTCTAGGAGCATCAACAGCCTGCCACCAGCATCACTACACCCATATTCACAAGCTGAGGCACACCTGTGCCGATAAAAGAGCAACGCGCCGTGCTGGCCTGGGTGTGCCAGCAACCCCCCAGTGCAGAGCCCGCCAGTGCACATCACAGCCGTCCAGCCAACAAAACAGGCCACACGCATCAGCAAACAGCCCTTTCGCCAGGATAACGGCACTAGGGCTTTTTGCAATACAAAACCTGCATCTGCAACTGCAATTCCTATACCGGCAAAAGATCTAAAGCGCCGATGAGGCATTCATCTCCGGTGACAGACACCACCTTGCTTAACCCGTCAGCCTCTGATGTTAGCCCAACTCCTTGAAACATCAGCTCCCTTCACCTTGACCATTTATCTCTTCATTTCATACCGGTGCTGATGGAAATGACCTTCCTGGGCCTTTGACCTCACTGAAGATTTTTCTGGTCTCCCTCTATCCCTTGGCATCGGCTTCTGGCCCCCGGTTAAATATTTTCCGACTGAAAGAGACTTGTCCAGGCGGGAAACTCTGCTTCTGAGCCTGCTTTCTCGTTGCCCCAGAAATGGATCTTCTCCCCGACTCAAATCCCTACATTCCTCACTGTTAGGTGACCGGTATTAGCAGCCCTACACCGACCGCTCTTCGCTGTCCAAGTTCCCGTGAGGCTGCACGAGTCCACAGATCCCCATTTCCTCCCTTTTCTTTTTCTGTGACTCGGGATCTGCTCAGTTTAGCAACTCTCTACGAATCGGGTTGCTCACTCCGGGCATTTGTACACGCCACGAGATTTCCTGCTTACACCGCCGCAACTGCTTTTTTGTTTGCTGCTGCTAATCTGCATTAGATTACCCCTTATTGCCCTACACAGGGTTTCAGTTTCCTAAATAATCCAAGGTTGTCACAGCAGTTGCCTTTGGTGCTGTACAGCTCATTCTGTCTTGACTTTCTGTCCTTATTGTGATCCCCTGCTTGCACTCTTATTTTGTCATTATTTAATGTGTGCATCTATGGGGAAGAGATGAGACCGAAATAAATAATCTGTGAACAAGGGCAGGGTGGGAAATCGCATGCAAATATATATGACTGAATAACTTGCTGAAAGAGTGGCCACTTTTGCTTCCGTAGGAGTACTGCTTTTTGCTAGAACAATCCTTATCTTCTTACATTACTTACGTATAATTCTGCACCAAAATGTTATTCGGATGGAAAGTGCAAGCATTAGACTAAGTGGTTAGACTAACATTAACGTGAATGAAATAAATATTGCAACTATGAAAATCTTGCATGAAAAACTGTCCTAATAGGTAAGGAAAAGAAATCCTTGAGACACTGCGCTTTGTGAGGTATGTATTAGCTGGCTATTCAAAATGTTTGCCGATAGACGTATGTGGTAAGAAGCGTAATGGGCAGTTGGATTCAAAACCGTTTCTCTTGCCCGCGTGGCCCTGTCCGAGTTGAAACGGTTACTTGTGATTTGCAGAGTCAATGCAAACAGCGCGGTGTCAGCAACTAGAAAAGAAGGTCCTTGGCATCGAAGAGGGATAAAATACACAGGGCTTTTACTACGTTACCAAAGTCCATAATAAATATATCAAATCACAGAAAATTGAGAGCTGGTTATCGTTATCCCTTCTAAACCAAACATTTTCTGGTCACAGGCTATGTGGAGTTTTAGCTACTTGCTTCCATTTAAAACACAATTACAGGAGGAAGAAAAATGCAGGCGATGTCTCAAATTATCCTCCACGACTCTTGGCAACATCCCTTCTGCATCATCATAACGTGAAGCCTTTCATTGGGTGTACAGCCAGCTGAGAATGGGTCACTGCCATAGCAGTTGACTTTATCCACAGACAGAATAAAAGTAAACAGTAATTACTGTAATTTGTTGAGCTAGATTTAGTAGAACTCATAAAGTAAGTAATTTGGGACTGCCGCTTTGATGGAAAATACTACAAAGAAGAAAGTCTAACATAATTTGACTTCCAGATTTGCAGCCCTTTAAAGTAGATCGAGGCATTTTGAAATATTGAGAAATTCTGCAAATACCTCTTTACAAGAAAGACAGGGCTAGGGACAGAGGTCAAATTTGAGTGTGGGGTTGTGGGTCTGGTGGTTTTCGTCTTAATAGGGTCTTATGGACTTTGATTAAAACTTAAATGCCAACATTGCATAGTTAAATATGCAACTGAATCCAATGTTTCTGGAAAGGAGAGGCTTAATGGAGACAAGTCAGGTACAGCACTGATTTGTTGCTACACTTTATTGTTGGCGTACAATCTATGTCTGACATGCTACCCTCCCTATAATTTTCTTCCTGATCCCCTATATACCACTACTGAGTCACATCAGTCCAAATCAGCAGCACAGACTACTACTCCACTCTGAGACCTGGCTTGCAGAGGCTGCTAGCTGTGCAAACAGCAGTATGATGATTTGCATAAGTAGAGACTAGGAGACAAACAGCAGTCATTTTTACTTATGACCGGAATATAAGCAGCGAACAAACGATTGCACTGCTCAATTTTGCCATGTATTGTAAATCTTTTAATGATCTAAACCTAACTGAAGGAGGGGGGAAAGAGAAAGGCATTTTTTTTAGGTAGTTTTAAGAAATTATAATTAAGACAGAAATAGTGCCAAGCAGCACAGGAAAAATTAGGCTGATCGCCTGGAAGTGCGGCAAGATCCATCACCTGTGCGAATTAAAACCGGACTGGCTGAAACACTAGATACAGCACGGGGAACAATCCTGCAGTGGTCAAGGAAAGGCCAGCCTGTCCATGCAAAACTGCGATGAGCCATAGCAATGCAAACTACAACCCTCCTGAATAATATATCGGACCCACGTGACACACAAACCAGCCCAGCGCAGCCCTGGCAAGCCTCGGGAGACCGATTACTTGCACCACGTACATTCGGGCAGCAGCGGTGAGCTTAACTACGATGCGGTCAGACAGGTCAGGAGTGTTTTCTGAAGCGCTGAACAGTTTTCTTCCACGTATTCCAGCAGCTCCGGATTGTACCTCCATCGCAAACACCGAAGGAGGTGGGGAACTGTCCATCCGAACGTGGATAAATATGTCACGGGAAACATAAGAACCGCTTTTTCTGGCTTAGGCCATAGGTTGTCCGCCCGCCCAAGGGTCTTGTTTCCACGGTGGCTAAGTGTGGATGCGGAGGGGAGGGTGAACAGGACACATCCAAAATCTTCCACGCCTGCGCCTCTCCCACAGCAGCTTCCAGCAATCAGAGGTTTAGGCTGCTCCCCTCCCGCCATGTTCAATACCTATGGATGGACCTTTCCCCTAACAATCCCCTTTTGAAAGCCCTAATCCACCAGCCTCTATGGCAGTCGTGGCCTTAGGGAAGGGCAAACCTGGCTACTTTAGGGGGCCCCAAAATTTGCAACAAATTTTTTTGCAAGTGAAGTTTGCAACAAATTTTTTGGAAGTGAAGTTTTTGCAAGGAATTGGCTCTACTTGCACTTTAACACGTGACTACTTATCTAATTCCCCCAAAGAATATTAAAAAGGTCCACAGTACAATAGTGGTGGGTTGATATTTACCCGAGTACTGCTAAGGGGCCCCAAATGACTCTTGCCCAGGGCCCCGGCAGCCCGAAGGCCACGGCTGTCTACAGCGTCTCGTGGCAATGAGTGCCACAAGTTAAGTGCATGCTGTGTGGGGGGAAAAAACTTCCCCGGAAGTCTTTCCTTGCGCTCCCCCTCCCACACTTTCACAAGTCTCAAGTACGATTCTAGGAAAAATGAACTGAAAATTAAATGGGGGATGATCATGACCATGAAACCTCAATGAACCGGTTTAGCTTTTCATCACAAAAACAATCCTGCCCTTCTTCCGGTCCTTCCGCGAAGCTCTCCTCTGCCTGGCGTGCTTGGACGATGGCCTGTTGTACTGACCTACACCCCCGCATTGCACCTCTCTCGTCACCTGTCGCCTCTTGTCCTACACCGCCTGCAAGCTCGCCGGGACCCTTCTCTGTGCCCGCTTTATACTGCCTTGAGCAAAACAGGGTCCTGCTCTTTGACCACAGCTTCTACGTGATACTGCAATACAGACATGTAACACAAAATAATAATTAAGCTCTGTCGTGCAAATAATCAATGTTTCTCATACGGGAAGCTGAAGTGGTACTAAAAAAGCCTGCGGACTTGGACTTAGGGGTCTTAGCACCCTGCAGAGAGGCTGCTTGCAAAGGCAAATAGCCACTTGCCAAAATCCACTGGCCTGAAAACACGAACGTCCTGCTGCTAATACAGAATCCGTGGGCCACGCTCTGCTCTCTTTATAAGCCTTTCTGACCGCAGAAGCCCCTGCGCTGTTATCCGGGGCAGATATAATTGGGGTGATAGCATAGCTTTTAACAAGCTTGAGAATAAAGAGGCGAGCGCAGTAGAAGCAACATTTTTCTTCCCATCACCTAAGGGGGTAAAAGGAGCAGTTGAGCAGCAGAGATGCAGCAGTACAGTATTTAAGTCCCATGGAGGCACCAGCTGGAAACAGTGCTTCTAGGGAACATCATATATTTAGCGCCTTTGAAACTAGTTGGTTACTGTTAAATGAATCCTGGCTCTAATTATGTTAATGAAGCTAAAGAGGGACTGAACATCCAGAAATCCCTGAAGAGAGATGGTGTTTCCTAGTCCTCTCTTCATGGCAGCTCCTCAGACTCACGTCGCAGCATACACACAAGTATTATTTTTCTCTAAATGGAAATAAATCCCACAGCTCTGTCCAGGGAGACATCAACCTAGGAGACCCTTTATTCCTCCAAGCCTGAAAAATAATGCAACGTGACAGAGAAGGCCACGCTGGATGCTGCTACTCCTGCAGACTCACAATCAATTAAAACCTCCCTGGCTGCCAAAACAGAGCCTTGATTCAGGGTCCACGCCTCCCCCCACCTCGCCGGCTGCATGCGCCACTAAATGATGCCTGGTGAAGTCTTCCCGTGGAGCCCTCAGGAAAAAGCCCGCGTCGGTGGGAGAACATCAGATCTGCTGGAAGAGGCTGCTCCCACCCCTGCTTCGCTGCTGTCAATTTGCAGAGCCGAATTCTCACTCCGGCACGTTCAAACGAGCGACTCGATTTATCACAAAGTCGTCTGTACAAATACCCGTTTAGCAGAAGCTGATGTGCGCTCTGCACGCAGGCGGCACGGAGGAGCACAGCACTCTCCAACTCGCCTCCTAGTTGGGTTTCTTGATGGCATAAGGTGGAGAAGAGGCACAGAGCACTGGAAATCAAATGCAAAGGGGGCCGCGATTGTACAACACTGCTCGGGGCCCTAGGGAGCTTATTTTAATTTTGCATTCTTCTATACCTGCTAAGGCTGAGGCCAAAGCCCACGCTCCCCAGAGAACCACGGCTTTCTCTTGACTTCATTTTCCTGTTTAGTGAATATTATGCAAGCTGATACATACAGTATGTTCACCCCGCCGAAAACATAGGCAACATAGACTGCAACACGAGATTAATAGTCTTTACATCTCAACACAAACCTTCCTGGAAGCAAGCAGAATTCAATATGCGCACACTGCAGCCATAGTTTCTGAAACAAAAAACTCATCTTTCTGCTGGGTAGTATTATTCGCATCTCTCCCCTAATATATGCAAGCTCCTGCTGAATAGCTAGGTGTTATTATTCATTACGATTTTCTATTACACTGTGATAAATGATGCCCCTAGGGCTTGAGCTGCCCCCACGAATGCTTATTACCGCTCACTTAAGTAGGAGTTGATTTAGCTTAAATAGGTTGTTTCATATAGCAAAGACACAGGGCTGCCACTGCTATTCTTTCCAACTTCAGAATAACTAGGGTTTAATTGAATTATAACTACTCTGTGTACTTATTAGGGTGTAGACAGTGTATTATATCTTGTAGTAGATGACAGTGCAGGCTAATTCACATACGTTGCAGCACCAGAATCCTTTTATACTGTTTTGATATGTTCTTTTCTTCTCCTGTAAGCAATGAGTTTAACGCAAGGTGACGATTAAAAATAATCGTCAGTCTTCAGAGACAAAATTGAAGGCGACATACTGCAAACCAGATTATCCAATCTCCTGGGCATCAAAGTGTATACTTATACTTACATGCTAATGGGTATCTTTAGTGTATGTTGCCTGCTACATAAGTCTAGAGAGGTGTCAATGCAATATGCACAGCTAATAGATCCTATTGCACAGGAAAATTATTTAGAAAGACTTAACAATTCCTCTTAGGCCTTTTGTCCAAAAGAATGGTCTTACCTACTACATTAAACATATTTGAAACAGTTTAAAGATAAGTGCAGTGACCTCCAGGGAATATTCTTGTACTCAGTCCTATATGTAGATAGCCTCCATACATCATGATAGCAGGGACGTAAAGAATACCATGAAACAAAATACGAGGGAACCAAAAACGACCACATTCAATTGGTTGCACCTACTTCTTCCAGCCCTGGATTTGACCAGTACAGTGAACGATATACCTACCTTATCCAGTTAACTTGTGAATGCTGAATTTGCTGCTGTTAATCCTTTTCTCCCTCCTCCAATTTACTAATTATGTTTTTATTACTATTCCCTGTATGGGCAATGGATATGACGTCCCAAAACTTTGGTTCCAAGTGGGCAGGTTTCGTGCTGCCTGCTGTGTTTGTAGAGCTTGGCCTCTCAGGGATATCTTGCCTTTTATTTTTATTGTTTTTTAAATGCATCACAAAACCATCTGTCAATGGGATCCAGGACTACTAGATTAAAATGCAAAGGACATTGCCAAGGTACGAACAAACAGAAGAGGACAGCTGTGGCTATTCAGAAACAACATTTCAGCTGTGCCACTGAAACTTCACCTTAAAGACACATAAATCCCCAGCCCCTCTGACCAGCCCTGAAGATTCATTAAAGACTGCCCATTCTTCTCCAAGACATATGGAAAAGTCCAATTTGCTGAAGAGCTGCAAATTGCACAAAAATCTGATGGGTCAACTTCCAAAATCAATAATGTAGGGGATGCCCAAACTTTGCGGTGTTAACAACTGTGTCAGCAATGTGCCGGAAGCCAAAGAGCAACAACTATCATTGAAAAATTATGGATATCTATATGCATTAAAATACAAGCCATAATACTTGCTTACCCATACATCTCCCTTGATAGATGGACTAGTTCCTTATTTATTTATTTCTGAGCAAACCAATAGGAGCTGTAGTCGATCCCTGCTTTGCAGCTTGACGCCAGATGCACAACTCCAGGCACTGAGATGGGCCTCCCGGCTGCACTCCGGGCACTTGGGAGGTAGGAGGAAACGCAGGTCCTGCTGAAAAGAACAAGAACGAAGCATTAGCTATTAGGAAAAGAAGGTTAAAAAGAGCATCCGGAAGCTCTGCCCAGCATGAATACACAATCTGAATAAGCAGTTGTATGCTAACATCCCATTAATCAGCAAACAAGACTGGAGAGAAGGCAAGAACCGGGAATGCTTTTCTTCCGGCTCAAACGCGCTACTCCTCATGAAGAGGCAGATGCCATCATACCGGAACTTGGAAAGCTCAGGATGGCAAAGTCAAAATTTCTTGGGAGTCAGAGATGTTTGCTAGATAAAATTAAAATGCAAATCTCTAAAAGATCAAACGTCCTGTTCCCAATCAGAATGAGAATGAGCTATCTTCTCCGCTTGGGATTTCGAAGATGCCTATCAACTTGGGATGCAAGTGCTAAAAGCATAAACCCAAATATGTATTTCTTACACTTATCTCCTTAAGACTGCTGCACAAATTGGAAAGCGCGCGTGTGTGTGTGTGTACGTACATACATACACACGCGCCCAGATGTGTTTTTGGAGAAATCCTTTATCAAACAGCAGGTTTAGCATATCTGATAGTGTCAGGCTTGGACTCCATCGTTTCTCCTCTCACAAAGAGATTAGAAGTCTTGGCCCTCCTAGGCACGTCTACACATGCAATTAGCACATGATGATAAACTCCAGTGTACATCATGCCAGAGTCTATTACACCTGGGAAGCTCCTGGGCACCATTTACACGTGCGCCTGGGACTGCAGCACAATAAGCCAGGTTGGAGCAACTCCAACTGGGAGGGGACCTAGAGGGCCAGTGCCAGCTCAGGGCTGCTCGGACCCAGCCCAGCACACTGCGGAGGGGCTGGCTGGGGCAGGAGGACACTCCAGTGCGGGACTAGGCAGCAGGCAGCCCCCGGGATGAAGCCCCTCATGCCCCAGCCAGTCGGGTCAGTGTCTACGTGTGCGCTGCTGCGCACTGAACAACTCCCCAGCAGGACTGTACTTGTATTCACAAGTACTACTCTGAGGAGGAGTTAACTAGTTTTATGTGACCTAATAGGGCCGCACATGTAGACGCAAGATGTTTACGGCAAAGCTGATTAGTCTGCTCCGCAGCAAACGTCTCATGTAGACGCGCCCCTGTGAAGTGTGCTCAGGTCCAGGGAACTGCAGCAGCGAGTCTTGCTCTGGGTTCTTCCAGCTATTTTATTCCTACGGGGTGAAATGTCCTGGCAGGGTGGTAGGTTATGAAGTAGTCCCTGACACTGCAAGCCAATTTAAGAAAGAGTTAATGTTGCTTAAAAGAAAAATGAAGTGATCGTTTAAGAACAAGGCTGACAGTAGCTTGCAACAGGCTCTAGTGCTGCTTTCCATCCCTTTGGCAACGCTAACTGTAGGAGCCCAACCTGGATGCAATACAAGCACGAAACACAATGGCTAGGCTTCTGTTCGAGAGAGCAAAGTGCCATCTTTACCCAATCAAAATTAGAACAAGACTCCTTGGCCCTTCCAAGCCGTTGTTCTTGTGTGTTTGGGCTCGCCCAGGAGCTCGGTGCAACCCTGAGGTCTCACTGCAAACCGAGGAGTTGGAAAGAAACTATGGGTATTTTTTTCCTTTTATTATACTGCATCCCTTCTTGCACAATACATTAAGATGAATAATGCAGACTCCCTCGGAGTCTCATCATGGTTCTCATTTTAATGTTCACTTTAATGTGCACTCTTGAACCTTATCACCTCATTTTGTTACGCGAATGCTACTGAAAAGCAATGAAGTCCCTCCACAGTCACAAACGATGAGGATTTCAGCAGACAGGCAGGTAACCCCTCCTGATGTCATGCCTAAAGGTCCCAACAGGCAGTGTCTAGGGGTGAATTATAGCTCAGGTACTCTCTTCTCTCTAGTTAAACAAGCTTCATTACCCTTGTATTCAAGGCCCTGCAAAACCTCACCCTGGCACACAGATCTCGCTCCTTCCTTCTTCAATCTCTTCTTCACCCAACCAGCGACTTGGTCTGTTCTCCAACTCTCATCTCTAGGCTTTCTCCGGAGTCCCAGTCTCAACGGACCAGCCTCTTACTCCCTCCAGGTTCAAGTCTCAAGGAACCAACTCTTCACTCCCTCCAAAGACTAACTTCTTCATCTGACCACGGAAAACACCTTTTCCATCTCAAATTGACCTTACAGAACAAGGGCACAAAACAGACCAAACCTCCTGAGAGATATGCTTCACAATGCCCAGTGCCTCTTGACTAGATTTCATGAACAAAGCAGACCATGACCGTGTGGGGCTCAGCAAAAAGGATGCACTCTGATTTTCACTGGTTTTGCTCTTCGAATAAGGAATAAAGATTTGTTGAACTGCTTGGTAAAGGAGTAAAGACAGAATTGCTTTCGATGGTCAGCACTTTAATGGCCGTTTCTGACTTCAAAAGGACGTAAGCCCACTTTGTAATTGTGCTTCATTCTAGCAACATCAATAATGTTGTGCCATTTTCTTCGGCCCTTCTTTACTTAACCTCACTAGAGCTACAGTCTGGAAGTGGGAACGCGTTCAAACAATCAACGAATACCTGAAGATTCCTCCTCTGGAGTAAGGAAGAGAGTAAATTTATAGCTTCTTTTTTTGGTCCGGATCTCATTGCTCAGAGAATAATGTGACTATAAATAATAAAATACCAAGCTTTAGAAACAGGCAGTTCGGAAACTTAAGTTTTCTTGGCTTTTGGACAATCTGAAAAACATCATCTGTATCAGTGCTGTTACACAGCTATTAATTATCACACATGCAAAGCACCCTTTTTAATTCTGGCAGCATTGAGATAAGGCCACAGCAGTGCAATTGCCAACTAAGCTACTTTGATTTGGGTGGGATTTCAGGACCTGCCGTCCACCAGGTAGATAAAGAGGGGACTGACCAAAGGCCGGGTCATGCTTATGGCCTGTTTTTCCATGCAGATTGTACATTTAGTGTTCACATACGCTCTGCCTCCCTACCCTGAAGGACTCAGCCCTGCAGGGAGGAGGCTGGACCAGCACAGAAGCCCGTGCAGTGCAGCTGGAGGGCAGGGAAGCCGGGTGGAAGAAGTCTGCAAGTGTCAGATGGATGGAAATGCTGCGACATCCGTCGACTCTCAGCTCCCTCCCGAACCCCTCCTGCCCCAGTGAAGCAGTGCAGCAGACACAGGTGCACCAATCACTGGGATGCCCAAGCAGTTTTATTGCCTTTTCTGTCCTGATAAAAGTAAGGACCGAGACAAGGGCACTATACCGAGCGTCCAATGTGGATTACCACTGTGCCAAAACTGGAATAGCAGAACCGCATGGGGGAAAATGAAAGTCAAACTGTTAACCCCAAATTTCTTGACGCAGGCAGGGAGCATGGGACAAGCTCTTTCTCGGGAAAGAGAACCTTAAAATAATCCGAAAAAGGGGCTTGTGCTGGATTCAGCTACAATCAAACCGAACGCTGGCCTGGGTCCGGAACTTGGAAACTGGAATCCAATTAAATCAAGATTATTTCTTTTTCTTTTTTTACCTGAAAACCAGAGGGAAAAATCAGCTACCTAAAGTAATATGGAGAAGCATCACACAGCTGAGAAGAACCACATTTTATCTAAGGTTCTAGGTTGAGTTATTATAGCCAGAGGGAGCCATTTATCAGCTATGACATTCTGATAGGCTTAGTAGGCAAACAGCTTTATTGCTTAGTGAGATTAAGGCAGACTGCAGTAATTTGTGACAAAGATAAGAAAATTGCAACGGTCTCTCAGAAATAAATCTGAACGCGAGAGTGGACAAAGGTGACTTAAGACACCAGCTATTCCAGATGCAATCAAACATGTAACATACGCTGCACAATTTGAAAAGCTGACTTCTGCTTCCCATCAGAAGTGTCACTGAAGAACCAGGAGATAGTATATCAATTAGCCAAAGCTCCTTAGAGCCCTCAAATTACATTTCATCCACGGGCTTGAAGTGCCACGGCTCTTACCATTTAAAATCATATTGAGACCTCCAGTCTGCAAAATGCACAATCGCCTCCCTAATAGTAAAATGAAGATGACAGTACCGGTGCTAAATCTGAGGCCTCAGAAGGATCTCTGTTTCGTCTCACCCGCCATCCCTGCTGCCACCCGTCGAAGTGAGCCGTCAGGCTGGGAACACACAGAAGGCCCTTTTGTTCAAATCCACAAACAGAAATCGAAGCCCGTCAATATTCTGGGGGAAACTCATTTATTATAGAATTGCTTTCTTAAATGAGAAAAAAAAAATGCAACATACAAAAGATGTTTTTATTGAGGAAGTGCAAACATAAAACCTCAATGAAAAGCACTGGAAGGCAGGAGAACAAAAGGGAAAAGGAAAATATAAAATAAAGTTGGACCAGTTGCTAGAAGGGGAAATCATGCAATTAGTGTCATTCTTGATATGTAAATTATGGAATCTGCTGCATTAAATATCTCAAACTATTAAAAAAAAATTAGAAGGCTGTGACACACACTGGCAAAATCCAGGAGTGTAAGACTCGATGCTTGACTCGACCTCCAGCCCAACTACAGGGAAGAAAATAGTAGGAGTTAACAAAGTCACTCTTTCCCTTGGAGTTTATGGGTTAACGAGCTTAATATTAAGCAGCTTTAAACTCTGTTGCTTTTCCTCGCTCAGTAAGAACACAGTTAATAATACTTGCATTGGCGGCGCCCCTCACAACCCCAGCTACAGAACAGGTCGCTGAATACACTTACCACGTCACAAGGAACAACCTCCCGTGCCGTTGAGCCTCATATCTAAACAAATGAGCACAATTTGTACCCCGATTTGCTTTGAACCCTTTTTTAATTCATTACCTAGGATCAAGCAGTGGTCTCACTGAATATTTTCTATTTTATTTTCTGCATCGTGTAACCTTTCCCGGTTTAAAGGAAATAAACGGAACATACAATAGGGATGAAGTTCATGCGATCTGAAAACTCGTCTGCTTTGGCGTTGCCTGGCCTTGACATTGCAGAAACGTACCATGGGTATTAATGCAGACACGAAAATGAACCTGCACTGGTCGAAGCTGCCTGACCAAGCCCTGAGAACCGGACGCTGGACAGGACAGTCAGTGGCCATGCAAGCTCTTTCCACAGCACGTCTGCTCCACCTTATCCAAAACTTTATTATACATAACACCAAGCTTCCTGTTAATCATTAGCATGCAGGAATTGGGAAGATCCTCTGTAAATAGTTAGTGAACCCTCTGGTGCTGATGCTCTGCCTCTCCCTTTGGGATACGGCTACAGGTACCGGAGAAGCTTTAAAAAAAGGAAGACTTGCTCCATTTTTAAGTATAATTGTTGCTCATATTTATGTGCTACAGTTCTGATACCATCCTCAGATGCAAGCACTGGCTAGCATCAAAGCTCAGCTGTTGTTTTTGTCTTTGGACGGGATCAAATATGGTTTTTAAACGCATAGGCACGCGATGCTGCGCCAGCTTGCTTGCACCTCTCTCAGCCATTCTGTACCAGACCATGCAACATCCTTGTGCTTCACATCAGACAGCTTCTCATATGCTGTTTACAATCGTCCTCTGCCTTTGCTGTAACAACACCCATGGGAGCAAGGATTTCCCCAGTGTATATTTTTACTAACAGTGAAGCTTACTGCAACTTCCCCTCTTTACCTGTGATAATCCCCATGTGAAATTATAAAAACAGGAGGCCCTGTACCAAGCTCCAAGTTAAGCCTAACTCAATTACAAGGCCTGTTGCTTTTACACCATGAAAACAGCATGAAGGGGCCATACAGACACCACCACATATATGTTGCAGCTACACACATGTACTACACAAATGCTGCAATTCTAGCCGGGGACTGGTGGCTTGTGAAAGTACCTGAGGGCCTCAAAAACTATTTGAGAGGTGCACTCAATTGCCATACACATCAAATTACACCACACCCGGTGTGTAACAGCACAGGGAGTTAGGCACGGTCATCTGCCAAACTACCTAGAACAGGCTCCATCCCATCCTAGAGGCAAGGTGGGGACACAATGGTACAAGCACAAAGGATGGGGAGATGTTACAATAGAAATGCTTCAACGCACAGGAGAGGGAAGAAATCGCCTAATATGGATGGTAGAAGATTGCTCAAAACTTACAGCGTAGCACGAAGGGAGTTGAGACCTAAGAGGAGGACAAACAAGACAAAGGCAGTGGTTTGGTATACGAAGGAATTAGAAAGAATGAGAAGTAGCAAAGGAAGGAGACAACGGCAAGAGACAGCACGGGTTTGTCACGGGTAGGTCTCGCCTGACCAGTCTCATCTCCTTCTACGACCAGGTGACCTGTCACCTGGACAAGGGAGACGAGATTGACGTCGTATATCTGACCTCCTCATGGAAAAATTGGCCAACTGCAACCTCAGCTACACCACGGTCCGATGCTGGGAAATTGGACCCAGAGAGTAGTGGTCGATGGCAATGGATCATTATGGTGCTCCGTGACCAGTGGGGTCCCCCAAATCTCTGTCCTTGGACCGGGTCTCTAACATTTTTATCAACGACGTGGACATTGGTGTCAGAAGCGCACTGGCTAGAGTGGAGATGACACTAAACTTTGGGGCGTAGCATCCACCCCTGAGGACAGGCTAGTGATCCAGGCTGATTCGGATAAACTTAGTAAGTGTGTGGATACAAACCTGATGACATTCAATACCAATAAATGTAAGATACTCCACCGCGGGGGGGGCGGGAACCCTGCAGCACACTCACAGGCTCGGCAGTGCTACGCTTGCTAGCACCACGCCTGAAAGAGAACTGGGGGTCAGAAGTGGTGCAGGCACCTACTCCGGACTCATTCAAGAAACACGTGGATGCTTATCTTCCGGGGGTCCTTTGACCCCAGCTGACTTCCTGCCCCGGGGTGGGGGGCTGGACTTGATGATCTTTGAGGTCCCTTTCAGCCCCAACGTCTATGAAATCTATGATATCTAAGACAAGTTAGTGAAAGCAAAATGCCTGACTCATGAACTCCCTGCAGAAGCAGAACTGGAGACTGTGACCACATCCATTGTGAGATTGCGGTGCCACGCTAGACTATCACAGACTGAATGAAATGCGCCTTTATAGCCTAACACGGACACAGAGGAAGGTCAGGCTGGAGGTCCTGGTGGCCATTCCCCCCGTTCAAAGCAGGATCACCCGTATCTAAACCAACCCATACAAGTGTCTGCCTAGCCTACCCCAAACATGAACAACCCTCTCCTGCAACCGCCGGGCCCAATGCCTGTGAACATCAAGAATATCCTCATTAGCCACCGGTAGAGCAGGGGCACGAGAGCACTGCTGACATCCTGCCACTGCAAGGATGTTAAATATACTAAAGAAATCCAAAGAGGATCACACCAACGTGAGTCACTTGGATCAACTAACAGACCCAGGGGCAGTGCTGGGGGCCAGATAAAGAGCCTCCGTGGGTTAGAGCTGGTATCTTTGGCCCCTCTGCTCTAGACGAAGCTTAACCAGCACCAAGCAGAGTGCACGGTTACCTCCCATGTCTCACACAGTCATGCAGTCCCCCACCCTATTTCATTTTTAAAACACATTTTACACGGGTCCTTCCAAGCGCTGGTGGGGTGGATTTTCTAGTGCTCCTCTACGTGCACCTAGGAGTGAGAGCTCACCAGCATGGCTGAGGTTTCCACAACTGGGCTTACCACCCCTAGGCCTACTACCACAGAAGTAAGGCTCATAACTAGACAGTGGGCACATCTACATGAGACTTTTGCTGCATATTAGCCTAATAACACCACGCATAGCATAGCAGTTATTAATGGTGCTGATAACCTACTGCACAGTGTTATTAGGCTAATGCACAGTAAGCGTCACTAAAAACCATGTGCTGGCACTACTGCACAGTAACTCTAGTTACTGTGCATTCAGTTAGTACCTCTTATTAGAGGTATTAAACTAACTGTGGAGTAACTACGGCACATTAATGAACAGGTAGATGCACCCAATGGCTTCAAAAAGTCAATTCAACTGAGCACCTATTGGAGATGACCTTGAAAACCAAAACATAGGAGCCTCTGGAATACATCCATCTAACTCTAAACTTCAGATAGTCCTCAGAGGACATATGGTCCACGGAGAAGGCTTTTCTTACCTTGTCCGGTAATAAAATAAATATTTTAAATGGAAAATAGTGATCAATTAAACACCAGCTCTCATGTAAATGTTGCGCCAATAGCAGACTGAACATACTGACAAGAATATGCAAAGCAATTAAACTTTAGCTACTTTTAAAACAAATTCTTTTAAATGCTAATGGCCATTGTTTTCTCACTTGATAAGTAAAATTTTATGTCATGGGAGGTTAGATGATTGCAAAGATTTAATTGAATGTCTAAAAGAAAGGAAAATGTTTAAAAAAAAAAGCTAAGATGGACCTCTTACTGCATTCCTGCAGCAAAATGTCCTGTAACAATAGAACTGTGATTTGCTGAAATTAAAATGCTATTATGGTGAAATTAGGGCTTCAATATTTTTAGCAGCTTTAATAGGCCTTGCATTTTAAAGGACATCTGATAATAGATAATTACATTTCATCTTAAAGAAACTGAGTTGTTTTCTTAAGGAAAATACTTTTCTTTCTTCCACAGAGGTTAAAGCATAGCCATCATTAGTAGCAGCAATAGGCTTTAGGTGCCTACTTCAGCTTGGGGAATATATATTAGCATATAAATAGCCTTTGGTGGCTGCTTGATTCTAGCTATTTTACGTTTCAATGTGGCATCAGAATGCACTTAGCAAGAAATGTTCTAGGGGGAAAAAAAAGAGAGAGGTTTGTAATATGTCGCTTTCACGGAAGGGGCAACTTTTAGCATAAAAGATCATTCACACCCATGTTATTTTATTTTAGTTTTTCCTATTGTATCATTCCCATGGTCTAATTACAGGTTCTAAAGAACAAACTGATACCACGCCACAAAAAGGTGCTTTCGTTTACACCTCCGAAAGCCACCGGAGCAAGTCAAAGCAATGCATTTTAAATAAGAGCGACGCTGCTGTTTAATTTTTGATTTATTTATGAGATCCTGTCTGGAATCGCCTCCTTTCTCTGTTTTTTGGGGGTTTTTTATTGGGAAAAAGTAGGAGGCAGGGAGTTGTTATGACCCTGCCAACACTACGCGCAAGCAGTAAATTCCCTCATGGGAAGCAGACAGGCAAGGAAAGCCACGAGCATCCCCTGTTCTCTGCTTCAGAGTGACCTTCAAGATTTACTGCTTTAAAATGTTAATCATCGTGAGTGACATTTCTTGTGTCACTAACTGGATTATAACAGCGCAGGCAGAGGAGAAACCTTCTTTGTAACAAGGCTTTCCCCACAGCCAAAGTGGGACGACTGAAGAGAGAGGGGAGGCGAGGAGATGGCCCTTCCAGGAGATCCGCAAGGGCAGACGCGCGTCAGTCAGTGCATGCTTATGAGCGAGGGGGCGAAGGTCTGGGGCGAAACCGGCCGGCCCGGCTGCACAGGAAGACTCACGCGTTGAATTGCAGATCATCAGTATGAAGCATAACGATGCCGTGCTCTGAACGATTTAATGGGCTCTCCCTCTCTAATCGTTCAGTATACGAGAGCACAGGCCAAGCTAACAGAACGGGTGCGAACTCAGAAACACGGCTGCTCCCAGCTTCAACCGATACCTGCGCTGGTCCCCCCAACTCCACAGAGGCATTGTTTGCTGGTACCGGGAGCAACAGGTCTCATCGGAAAAAGGAAGAGAAATGCCCTGAAGTTACATTTTCCAGACAGGTAGCCTCCAGGACAAAAGCACAAGTTCCCCCAAAGCAGACTGCTACAATTATTATTATTATAGTAACTCATTTCACAAGGGATCTATTAAGCACTCAGTGCACACGTTTTTTCATGCCAAAAAGGAGAGTGTCTGAAAACAGTAATAGGTGCATTAGCATTGCCAGAAAGAGAGTCAGTGGCTGTGAAATGTGTCAGTGCCCCAACACTATTTCTGAAGCTCAAAGGCATGTGGATAGCCTTGTCCCTTTTCATCACCCAAAGTAGGCAGGGATATTCAGGGAAACTTAATCTGCCTCATTTGAAAGGGCATTTCCACACTGAAAGGTGTCAAGGAAATTTTTTAGGAACATCAGTGCTGGCTAGCTCTAGCTAAATGACTGTTCTCTACCTGACTAGCCTATTATCCATCACGTTTTGAGGAGAGCTCCTCTGTGTTTCTTGCACCAAAGTCACTGAGAGAAGAAACCTGCTTGCTATAGTGACTGCATTCAGTTGGATATACAAGTTGCTGAATTACGCCCAAGGATGTACTGGTGAGTAGCGAAGATTTTTTGCAGCAGCTCGCAGAAGACAGACTTCCTTCCCTCTCTCTCCGGTGGCCTATCTTTGCCAGTAAATGCAGATGCAGATGCATATGGTTGGGGGCGGGAGGGGCGGAAATAGTCTCTATTACAAGCAGCTGGGCCCAACTGCAAACCTGAGAGCATGGACAGATGAAACATAGCTACACCTGTATACATAAAGAGTGAACAGGCATTGCAAATCCCTAAATCAGCAAACTTACTACTCGGTTCAGTGGAGAATTACCTCTGAAAGAAGCAGGGATAAAATTGTATTAATGGAAATTACACTGATTTAGGTTTCTTCCGCCTGCCTGCATCCCAGGGTAGCTATTCACTGTTCTGCCACTTAGTAGCAATATGCTGTAATATCACCTCCAACAGCCAAACGTGGGTGCGCCTACATGAGACATTTACTGTGTAGCAGACTAATTAGCTCTGCAGTAAATGTCTCTCATCTACACGTGCAGCCTATTAGGCTGGAGTAAACTAATAAACTCTGCAGCAGGGCAGTACTTGCAAATACAAGTACTATCCTGCTGCAGAGTTTTTTACTGTGCAGCAGCGCACATGTAGACGCTGACCCAACTGGCTGGGCATGAGGGTACTTCAGCGCAGGGATGCCTGCTGCCTAGCCCCGCACTGGAGCATCCTCATGCCCCAGCTACCCCTCCATAGCATGCCAGACAAGGCATCTCCAACCCAGCTCGATGTGCTGTGGTCTCGGGGGCACTTCAAACAGCGCACCCAGGAGCAATAAGCTCCACCGCGATAAGTACCGGAGTTTATTGCTGCTTACCAATAGCACATGTAAATGAGCCTTATCTGGCCATTCCTGATCCTAGTGTAATTTATACCAGCGTATAAATGGGATAAGTGAACCTGTTCACACTGAGATCCATAACTTACATTTGGGTCAACTGTTAAAATCAAACTTCCCTCTTAATGAGCTATGCTCGAACATTAAATCTGGGTCTCCTGATATCTCAGGAGCTCCAGTTTGAACCCAGCTGTTGAAAACTCAGAAACACTTTCATCTGGGATTGGTGCTCGATCCGGCACTGAAAGGTAAAGCTTGGTACCAGGTCTGTCCTTTCCTTGAGCTCGTCCCTGCATTGCTCTGGTTGCACGGTCGCAGCTCTGCCCATGGTGCTGAATGCGACTAGGCTACAATCTATTAATTATTAATGTAGGCAAGAGCCAATCATGCAATAAATCTCCTCGGTAATTAATGGTTTAGTGACTGGGCAGGTCAGGTCACTTGCTAGTGTTTGATTTCCTGAATGGGTTGTGTAGTCTCATATCAGCAACCCCTCTCGCATCACCATAGTTCTGGTGGATGGGCAAAGTGAAACCATGTACACTACCTAGTTTTGTCACAGCCCACTTTTTCTGGTCTCTCCCAGAGCACCCCCAAAGGTTTCCAGCCTCGTGTCTCCACACCTCTTGGCGTGGAGTCCCAACATCAGGTGTTACCCAGAAAATCCGACTAAATTCAGGCATCTGCAATCCCTGCCAGTGTATCACAGCGACCCCAACAGCCTTCTCCTTCAAGCAGTTTTACTCTTACGCGTAGGAACAAGGCAGATCAGAACGGAAGACGAGAGGGTTTCTAAAATAATAAAAGGCCTTCACTAACGTTCATCTGACTTGGGGGACGAGGCACTACTCAGCATCCTACCCTAGTCCAGCTTTCAGTATTATTTGAGGTTTACCTCCATGCTGCCAGATATTAGAGTGGACGAGGTCAATGTTCAAATACGATATTTGTGTGCCACGTTCAATTCTGCGATGCTGCAGACATACTGCGCCAGGCAGAACTGCAATCCCCTAAAAATGCTATTCAGTTTTGAAGTCTGAGGTTCAAAATAGCTGTAAGGAACATTTCTTCCCCTTAAAACTCTCATAACCACAGCCAGTTTAAAATGGCTCCAGCCAGGTCACTTGCCTTGGAAAACTGAACTTGCAGGAAGCCATACCCATGTTCCCAACATCAGCTATATTGCTGTCTTTTATCTTGCGCACGGCAAAGCATTTATCATACCTGGAAAGATTTGTTTTGAGAGGTACTGATGATTCGCCCAAGGTTTTGCCATATGCCGTTTTGACCACTCTGCAGATGCACAGCCCTGCTAACTGGGAGTGCCGTGGTTAACAGCGATGAGGACTGCCTCCTTGTTTATGGGATAGAGGCAGTACAGCCAAGGCCTCATTATTCTACATCTTCAGGATCCCCAAAAATATTGGTCAAAATCATCCGGTGCTGTGTGAGAAACACTGTTTTAGATCATAAAATATAGTCAAGATTTTAGATTGGTCTGATTAAACCAACCATTTTCCGTTGTTATTGTGTAATTACAAACACAAACTATTGGAAAAAATAAAATAGTCGGGCCCCTATCCTTTTCAAAATTAGCATTTCATCTTCAACTGATCAATCCACACAAATTAAGGTCAAAGACCTTCATTTTCTAACAAATACAGTTCTTGATTCATCACATTAGTTGAAAATTTCAGATTGTAAAATATGTGAGCTAACCCAAGCATTTGCATTATCTAGGCCATTATCATTTTTAAACATGCCATTTAATCTTCGTGACCTTTGTATTACAGTTTATATTGACTGAATAAGGACTGAGGTTCTGCAAATTAAGTAGGAAACATAAGTAGGTACTTGAAATGCCTCGTCTTTATTATAAAATGGCCAATGAAAAGATTTTTTTTTTTTAAACTAAAAACTTATTTTTATGGAATTCAAATTGTTAAAAATGAGCTACCATAAAACTCCTTATGGGAGAAGCATGGGAGTAATATGGTTTAAATTTTGATCAGGACAGTCTGATCAAGCCAAATGACAAATCTTTGGACTCTCTCAAGGGGCGGAATCACAGGTTCCGATAAAATGTCAAAAACAAATGCCAAAAAGGCTTGTCAAACCTTGCCAGCTAGTTGGAAACCTCCCAGAGTTGTAATCGAGGAACAACCTCCTTCTCCTGAGTGCACGGCCTTTTCTGTGGTTGCCTCCTCTGCAAAGAGCCCAACAGAGACAAGGCCAAGGCACACTTCTGCATGGCAATGCTCGCCCAGCCGCCAGCTGACACAGCACAGGTCAGTCTCCTCGCTTGGCTGGACCGCGCTGCCCCATCCTCCGTACACCACAGAGAACGAGGGATCAACTAGGAGGGCAACAGTTTGCAGATTGCAGCGAGTGAAGTGATGGAGGCTGTGCAACAGTGCCTGTGCAAAGAGGACAAGGACTTTTCCCACTTCAGGATCTGTGTCCCTGTTCACTGGTGGGAAAGGCCATTGATAAAGGAGCTTATGTTGAAAACCAGCTGTGTGGTCACCAACGGTGTACAAATTTTCCATGCAAGTCTAATATGTTTTTCTATGATATTTAGCAGAGAAAAGAAAAGGAAGCATTGCTTCCTGACTGACCCTCATATAATGAGGGGGAGGGAAGCATTTTTAAAAGACTAAAAACTTTTTGGCCAATTCAGTTGGCTACAGACCAAACCACCCTACTATCCTGCTAATGAAACTTGTAGACGTCCGTACCGTTCTCGAAACTGTAGTCACTGATTCACATCACACAGTTCAAATCAAATGCCACATTGAATTCAGGGTTAAGAGATGATCAAAGGGGTTTCCCCCTTCTTCACAGACCAGTAGCCCACGTGCTTGGGCAGGGCCGGGGGCTTAGTCAGGATACTGATACCTAGACACAGTGAGGCGCTGCTGGCATATTTGACTTTGCAAAGATGTTTCTCTGTGCCTGATAGCTTCTGCTGTATTGCAAAAAACCATCTGAGTTTCCTTTGAGGTGGCTGGTATTTGTAATGCTTATCTGCATTCCTAAGGAACGCTCATCTGAGTTTTTAAAGGACTGTTTTTCCTAAAACCAACACCATATATTAATTAACACCGTTTAAATGGCCTCCTTTGGACTGCCCTACTTTGCATTAACTTTAATCCTCATCCAGCGAGGATTAGTGAATTCAGACTGGACCCAATTTCAATCTGGACTACAGACATCCACATGTATATAGTGATGGCTGTAGTCTGGCTTAAACATAGAAAAATGTGACGTCTATAAACAGCCTATGGCACCACAAGCAAATTAAATACTATTAAGCATCAGTAATGTACTGAGCATATCTAGGCCAAACACAAGCCTCAGTGCTTGCTGGTCAGCTGAAGTCGCTGTGCTTCAGTTCACTTGTGGTCACAACATTTCCAGGCCCCCCACAAAAGGAAAGGGCTTCTGCCAGCCTTTTTGCTGCTGGGCATATTTCGGGAAATTCCTCCACATAGATGCCAAAGCAATGTATGAGATAATAGAGAAGCTCAAAGTCAATAAAAGGGCTTATAAGGGTCAATAAAGGGATTCCATAGCTGCTGATGGTACTACAGGCCGCAGGACAGCATGCGAGATGCAAAGAAACAGCAGCACTGAGCAATCCAGATAAATACCTTGTATAATACACACTTAAACCAGCTGATTATTAGAAGGTTTTTTTTATATCTGGGGACCAAATTGAAAAAGAAATGCTTTAAGTTCCTCTCCCTCTTGGGAGGGTTTGGTTTTGCTGGAAGAAGCTTACCCTGTCTGTCTCACTCCCCTACCTACACGTAAGAGAGGTGGCAGCGGCCCCCGAGAGAGAAGAGGCAGGTTCGAGGCTGAACAGTCCAGAGAGACCAACCGCAGAAGCAGTCAATCCGGGAGGAAGGCTGAAGCAGAACATGCAAATTGGATAATTAGGCAGCTAAGTGCCAAGATGTATTAGACACCATAGAAAGAAAAATAATAATTGTGTAATTTGCATGTGCAAAACCTACAAGCACAAAATTTAGAGGTTAGGCTGAAGTCACTTAAAAAACGTTGCCCCTTTGAAGTGAAAATGTTTGATTTTAACCATTATCAATTTAACTTTCTTCCCTAAATGACATCAGTGAAATTGAATTACATCATTTCTCTGGACCACACAAAGACGCCACTGGCACAACTTGTCAGTTTACAAAGTAATACGTTAGGAAATGCAACATATAACATCGAGCGGGAGGTCACTCACTGCTCTTTGGGAATCAGGGAGCTTTTAATGACTTAAGTAGTTAATAAATGTGAAAAAAGATGAATGCGAAGTGATTTATTTCTGCAAGGATTGGAATGATGAACAAAATGCCCCAGGCGTGAAAGTCAGGTCCTATTGCTGCTGTACAGCAATTGTTGGAAGAAGCACAATTGAGTTAAGAAGCTTATAATACCTTGGTGCTCTAAATTTAAGCGTCAAGAATTTTGTCCAATTTAAAAAGCCACTTCATAGCAGTGCACTCCACTTAGCGCAAGCAAAGCCCTTTTCACTACAATACTGATTCCAAAGTAATTGGGATTGGCAACCGATAATGAGAGTAAATCATTTAAAGTAATCTGAAAGGATGGAAATACTAGCCCCATCACTTGAATGACAAAAACAATTGCAACTGCTCTAAAATGTGCAAATGAAAAAAAATAAATCCGAATGGCATTAGGGATGCAATCAAGAGATTGCCCTCTTGGTAGGCTTCACGTCGCATCCCGGGACTAATGGACGCTTCCTTCCACCAGCCACAAATCTAGTTAACTTGAGGCATAACACATGTGAAAGATCGGGGGATTGAGCGAAGGTTGCTGCCAGCAGGACTTGATGGTCCCTGTAGGCATCTGATCACATGAAGGACACAAACTCCAGTTTCCAGGCGAATATAAAGGCTACTTCTTCTAGTGTGAGAACAATGGGACAGGCTGAATCGTAAGTCGCACAAAAGATACAGATAAAGCCGATCTGAATTGTACGGGTACACCAGCATAAGAGTACCGGCGTCACGGGGAACTGTCAGACGAGCAGAAAACCTTGGTTGCCAAAATGATACAGGAGCTGACTGTTGTTGAACATACATTGAGTATAGACAGGCTTCAGTGAAACCAGAGCTCGTGTCCAGACACCAGGTAGGAATCTCAGCAGCAAGAAGTCAGGGGTGCCGATGACCCGGCTACACGAGATCTACAGAGAAAGGCACACCAGGACTTTGTTACTAGCTGGTTGTTCAGTGGAAAAGTCAGGAATTTATACAGGTCGGTACCAGTCTTTTAGCCAAGATAAAGCAACAATAATACACAACGGAAATTCATTCTGCGTATACTGAAGCCCATCCTAAAAGGTGCCCGGATCACCTTGTGCAATAGCAAAATATAAAATAACAACAGAATATTTTGGAATGATGAGTTTGATTTGGGTTATATAAGAATTATTCCTAGACTTGATCACTTTTCCTTTGCTTAATTGATTCTGCGCATTCAGTTCCCTATTAAGGTATTTCTATGGGGCTCATACAATGGCCTTTGAATACCTCCCTCAAATCTTAACACTTATTGTGGGTGCACGGGGGAAAAAACAAGGACAACCCCAGGTCACCTAACTCCAAATTTCTAGCCTGCACTGACATCCTAATGAAGAGCAATAGATCTGTCTGCGCCTTCTGACAGCTGCCCCCTTAGAGAGTATAAGGAGCAAACCAAAAATTACATCAAAGTAATTTAAATCTAGGTTTCTGCAACCAGAGAGAAGTCTCTGCTTTTTCTAAAACATCTGATGGAGGCATAGTAAGATCATCCTGTAATAATTATGCCACATTTTATTTGGATAAAGTGTCTATTGTAATATTCCCAGCAATTAGACGAGCATTGCCCAAATGGCCAACAAGATCGAGGTGCCGAAGTACAAGAACGTAATGGGGAAGCAAGACAGTGTTTGCAACACTGCACTGCTTAATCAGTGTAATTATGCAGCTAACTTCGCAGACCGTGCTATGTTGTTTTATGTCTGAACTACTGGATATTGCTCAATCGGTAACAACCTAATTAGTGAAGAAGAGAGAAGGAAAACTGAACAGGGGCAATCACAGCCATCCTTTTCACGCGAACACACCTTCAAAGGAGCCATCACGCGCGCTGAAGTGCTCTCTTGCGGCAGCACAGCTCAAGGTGATATAAATACGGTAGCCATTGTAAGCTGTAAATCAGGCACTGCTAATGTAAACAATGTACTTTTCCTGCTTTTAATGAGCCAATTTTCCTCTGGATAGGAGAGGCTAACAATAGGCGAAGTATCTTTGATGTGATTCATCTGAAGCTTTGTTTTCAATTGGAGTTGCTTTGTTGCAGGCCGCAGCCCTTTCATCTCGCGGAAAGAAAGAAAACTCTAATTCTCTCCCTCTTACCTGGAAGACAGTTTTTTTAATAGGTATTCTTGAATCAGCTGTCTGGAAAAACAGATGGTTTTGCTTTTACTCATCCTGATCAAA
The DNA here is from genome assembly GCA_030014935.1 of Caiman crocodilus. Lineage (NCBI taxonomy): Eukaryota > Metazoa > Chordata > Crocodylia > Alligatoridae > Caiman > Caiman crocodilus. Next base: position 1,581,989 of record JAGPOW010000145.1, read on the forward strand.
TAGAAACATTAGCCTGATAGCTACCTTGCTTTATCTTTTTTTCTTTTCTTAAAAAAAAAAAAAGACAGACAGAAGAGAGTCGAGAGGCTATAGATTTCACAATTGAATAAATTATGCAAATGGGATGCTTTGTATAAACATTAACACTTTTAGAAAACCGTCTGATTCGATTAAAATACTTTATGATCAATGTGTAGCGTTATAGAAAATTCTGCAAATTATTTAAAATCAATTGGATACATTTGTAGACCATTTATTTACTCCGGTGCTACTTAGCCACCTTTCGTGGCCTCATCTGTAAAGACGCTACGGAGACAGGCTTGAACAGGTACGCTATTGTCTTTCGATAGTGCCTCTTGAGATATCCTTAACCACAATGCTCCAAAACATTTGGTCTTTCTATACCTTTTCTACTTGAGACTGTTTTCTTGCCCAGCTGAATTGCAACTGGTATTAAATGCAGGGCTATCTAAACCAATCGTTTCTAGTTGTGGTTATGTTCTTTCAGTGGTTTTTCACAAGAGAAAAAAAGAAGTTATTTTTGTGACAAGTTTAGTTCCTACAAAAATGAAATTAAAAAAAAATTGTGATCCACTAATTGTGAATTAATTAACTTTGCAAATATTACAAGTAGATGAGAAGATATCAACATAAGCAACAGACTCTCTAGCCTTCAGACAGACTCGCAGTCTATTGACAGAATTATGCACTTTCATTTAGAGGCATTTTGGTTTGAGTTAATACAACTGTCCTTGGTGCCTCCCTGCTTCCTGGGTGGATTTCAACAGCCAAGTCTTACATCTTTTCTTCCCAGCCTGTTATTCCGTACCTACAGTTCAATGCAGGAGTAAAATACTGTATGCATTACCGTTTCTGGGGTGCAAATGATCCAGTTCATGTGCAAGCCTGGTGTGTAGGTATCGTCGTAGAGGAAAAGATAGGCTGGGACTCTCGGAAGTGTTCAAGACTGACCTGACTCTTCTCCAGCTGAACTCAAAGACACAATTCCCAAGCAAGTCAGCAGGCATTGTCTGTCTGAGTTCACCCAAAAAAGAGTTAGGCCACTCCTCAGCACTTCTGAGCCGGGAAGCTTACCCGTCGTCTCTCGGGTTTGGTTACTGAATAAAAAAGTGACCGATTGACAGGGGCGCGCAGATGCAAACCCAGGACTATCCCCAGCTCTTCCTGCAATGCTTTTCAGCCATGGCAATGTATTCATTGCACACAAAAGGAACAGGTTTAAAATTTGTCCCATTTCCTTGCCCCCCATATAAGTGTCTGTTGAGACTGGTCTCCAGGTCTTTGCATCTGATCCTTCCTTCAGTTCCTCGTGCACACAAATCCCATGGCACGTAACCATCCAGATTTGCACAATATAACCTGAGAAAGAACCCACTTCTGGCTGGTCCCCACAAGAAATCAGCTGCTTCTTTAATATCTACTTTGCCCTCTTTATGCTATACTTAATACAACGTGCTCATGTCTGCCTGCGACCGGCATCAGGTAGAAAACAACATCTCAGCAGGAATTTCCTACTTTAATATCTCAAAATAAGACTTTTATATGAGGCGAGGAAAGCCAGACCATTTAGTATGGAGAGGATACAAATAAGAAGGGATAGGGCAGAGGTATACAAAACACTTGATGACTGCTGAGAAGGTCAGTCGCATGTTCCCATTCACCCTCTCCATGTCATTGGGGTGTACGGGCGTGCCACGAAACTGGAAGGCAGCAAATCTAAAGCTGAGCCATGGAAATGCCTTCCTAAACAGCGCGGTTACCTTGCAGCTCACACCGCCGGAAGGGCTGAGAGAGAGGACCGAGAAGCTGTGTCGAGACACAGAGACTAGTGGCATATGCACAGCGCCGCGCTGCTTCCCGGCCAGGGCCAGGGCAGGTGGAGCACGGCTCCGGACATCACGCATACTGGTGCTATCCAATGCAGCCTGCTTTTAAATCTAAAAGATCTTTCCCTAAACATATTTGTTTTCTCAACACCCCTGCTTACATAACGGCTTATACTTCCCAAAAGCCAGTTTTCTAGCATGTCGTAAGGGCTTATAGACCAGGACACCAGAACAGAACTAGGCTTGGCAACAAGCGTTTCAGAAGACGAATCGCAGAAGTTGACAAGTGGCGGGGAGAGGAGTTATTCTGTGGCTCTAGGACACAACCCTGCTTCCACCGAGGCCCGTGACTAAAATCCCACTTGTTTCATTGGAAATAAAACCAGACCACGATGCAAAGACAGGACAATATTTTGGCCTTTCCAATGAGAAGACCCTGTGCTCAGTGGGAGCAGGTGACAGGAGAAGGAACAATGGGCTCCAGTTGAAGGAAGGGAGGTTTAGGTTGGATATTAGGAAAAAGTCTCTCACAAGGAAGATAGTAAAGCATTGAAAGAGGTTGCCCAGAGAGGTGG
>JAGPOW010000145.1:1584510-1605538 GCA_030014935.1 Caiman crocodilus
TTCAACCCTCGTTTTCTGTGATTCTAGAAGCCAACAGGTACATGGATGACAAGCACAGCGGTAGAGATACAGGTCTGAAAAATAGCTCGAGACATGGCTGAAACCCAAAGCTGCAGCAGGGTAAGCAATCCAGTATTTTTTTCACAAATGTATATCACATTTCCAAAGGGAAACCTACAGTTTACCTAGTGCCAATGGATATTATGTCAGATGGGGGTAACCAGAGGACACACTCAACATCATTTTCTTGACTGTCAATTATTATGGAAGATGGACGCCTGAAAAAAAAAAAATGGCCCAAAAAAGCTGTGAACATTTGCATAATAAGCTGATGAAGGTTCCTTCTGTCTGGGACAATACAGCCCTTTTTTAAAGCTCCTGGTAGACAGGCAGGCAGCGAGGGATGTGTGTGAGATTATTTTTGAGCTCAGCTTAACTGGTTGCATTCATTTGACTCTACAGAGTTGCTAGACAGACATCACTCACGTGCAACCAAAATTACGCACCGCCAAAGAGAAGCTGGTATCTGAAAACAAATCTCTCTTCCAAGTCTTGGGTTATGCCAGGGTTAAAGACCAGCAAAGTTTTCTGCTACATCTAATTCTGCTAAAACTAGTTCCCCAAAGCAGAACCGAAGAACAGTCAAAACTAGTATTGAAAATGCCAGTTATGGTGTTTGTGAGCAATTCTCCTTTAACCGCTGCTTGCATGGATAAGCAACCAGCTTTTCACTGGCAACCTTACCTGCTGATCGTGGAAGGCCAGAGCGCTCCCGAAGATTTTTCAGAACAGATTCCCTTGATTTTTTACAACAGCAAGCCTGATTTTTTTTCCACTAGATAACTCAAATACAACTGCAAATGTGACCAAATAAGCAATTAAGACCAACTCATTAACATAATAGCTGAATCCAAATACTAAGAGTCAAGTGAATACTTAAATGTTAGCCGTGCAATTTTTATAACTATGCAGAAATAGTCTGTTTTTAAAATTAAACTTTTATCTACAAGACATACCAAAAAGCTATCCGTTTACACACCTTAATTTAGATGCAAGTGTCTTACTGTACTTGTGATCGACAGTCCCATCTCTCAAAACACACACCTCACGCTTTAAAACTAAAGCAATAAAGATCCAGTTCGGAAACAGTCAGGAACCTGCAGTTGTTCACCTGGCTTCTTGAAATTCACCCCATCTCTCTCACTTCCTAAACCTGCTTCTGAAATAGGATTGTGAAATAATACGCTTACTATAAAATGAATTGATGCTTTTGTTTTTTCATCGGAGCCAGATAAAGAGCTGAAGAAGGTATAACGTGAAGGTGTTTCACCGAATGTTTTCTGCACGTGACCCTTGATGACCAGAATTTAGCTTGCTGTAGCTGCTCAGAAAACCACCACAACACAGCAGGCTGCAGAATGCTAAAAGAGAAATGCATTATTTATCGCCTTCAATATGACTATGCAAAACACTGCATTGCAAAAGAAACATTAATGCATATTTGATCATTTAAAGTTTTATCATCATTTACCTGGGCTGCATGTGTGGTGATACTTACCCTTTGAGCACAATTCCTCTGGAGTCATTCATTTATTTTAAATAAGAGGCTAAGCAAACCTGCTTTAAGCAAACAAAAACCCCATGAATTAAACTGAGAAATATATGAAAACAGCATGGACAGCCAACAGCCACGGGGCTTGCAAAAAAACCTTACTTGCACCAGAGCTAAAATGGCCCAGGCTAGAAAATCCAGAGGAAGAAGATGCTTTCTAACAGAATACTATATGGAAATGTAGGTATGCTAACAGAAAACTGATCTCTCTCCTGTTCACATATTTGCTGAGAATGACCAGCAGGTTCAAAACATAGTCTTTAAAATTCATCTTTATTGGGGGAAAAAAGAGGATCAAAGAGTTACTAAACTTTTATGAAGCATTTCTTGTGCCCACACAATAAATATTTAAAAAGCATGTGAGCAATTAGCATATAAGCATCAATATACTTACTTTGCCTTGGTAAACTAGAAGAAACAGAATTCAGCTTTAAAGCCCCAAATGTTAATTTGGTGAGATGACTTTCTAAAGGAAGTCATTTCTTAAGCAATTTGGAAATCCTTTACTCGCACCAGTCGCCAGCACCGATTTTCCTCTTTTACAAAATATTTAATCGCTGAATAGCTTTTGATGACTACATTTAACAGCATGGTGTATTTTGATCTAAAAGACATTCATCTTGGTGAATACTTAAAGATTATGCGTTCTGGTACAAAATATGATGTTTAAGGAGTATCTGCATTCACAACAAGAGAGTTAACAGATTTCACGATTTGTTGAATATAGATTCTCTCTAAAAGACGCCTTCACCCTTTTCAGTACAAGACAGACTCTCTTACATAAAAAAAGATAAGGAAGGAACAATAATGATGCATACGGCTAAGCACTCGAAAGTCAGAAAACACCCGTCAAGCTCATACGAGCGCTCAAACTTCGCCACGACGTTGAAAACTTCCGGCAGCTCCCCAAATAAGACATCAGACCTTCCCATCTGCAAATCCTCCTCATTCAGTCCAATCCAGTCAGATTTTCACAGGAGCACTCAACATTTTCCATCAGCTAGGACTTTCCTTGCCCAATTTCAGGTTTCTGCTCTTAATTATTTCAGCTCTTGAGCTACTTATAAATAAGCATGACATGGAATTTTTTAAAACAATAATAATTTTTCTCTCCGCTCAGCAGAAAACACCAAATTTTCTACCCTTCCTAATGGACCCACCACAGCTCCTAAAACTCTCCTCTCATATATATAACTTGCACATATTTCTACCAAACACCGTCCCAACCACTCTCTCCCATTGCACGTGGGACCTGTCGGCCATCCACGCCCTTCAGACCGCCGATTCCTGCCCCTGCCCACGCTCCCCCTTCGGCAGTATAATGATAATGGGTCTGTGTTAGCACTGTAGCATGTCATGGGAGAAGTCGCTAACGTAGAAGGGGTAGTTTGGGTGGCAAAAGGCATAATCATTGAATGAGACCTTGGATCCTCTGGGCTACGTCATGCTGCATTGCAACCCAGGTGCTGCTGCCAGAAACTAGAGCAGTCCCAAATGCTTCTCTTATTTAAGCTGGTGGCCACACTGACCGGCACCAGTCCATCATCTGAGCCATATCCACCTCCAGCCTTTCCTCGGGGTTCCCTGCTCTTGTCCTGCAACTCCCATAAAATGCCATACACGCTGCCCGTCCGAGTCCAGCATTCATTCACCGAAATCAACCTTACACGCCGAGGGCCTGAGGGATTCTAGTCATTGCTGGGAGTCGGACACCTAGGTACGGACATGGCAGCAGCAGAAGGAAATCATTTTGCATTTTGCTTTTGAATTATTTTCTATTTTGTCTATTGGCATCAGATAACAAGCTGTAGACACAAAGTTGTTCAGGAAATGGGAAACTTTGGATCGAGTTGTGGCAGACACACAAGTGTCCTGCTCTCTGCATATCAACAGGGAGATTTTAGCTCTCAGCTATGATGAGAGGAGCTGTGTGTGGATCAGGGAAAGTGCAATGAAAACTCTGGAGAGATTAATTGAAACAACCCATTTTTTCCATTTAAAAGAACAGCAAAGGTTCGATACCCCAGGGAAACATCGCGTCGACAGCACCGCATGCAAACAGGCCTGTTCCTGAGCGCAGCGCCCAATATAACAGCCCCATTCCTGACCTTAAAATGAGATGGATTTAATGCAACAGCAGCCCAGTTTGGAGGATCCGGTCATCATCATCATATCTGCCAAGAAGCAGAGAGTTTTTGTCTCAAATGCTCTCAATACTTGACCAATTATGGCCACTAAACCTAGCTTTATAAAATGAGAGAGAAGATAAAATCCAGCTGTGAAACCGATCGTAGCATAAAGTGAGATATCAGGGTGTTTTTCCTCATCTAGCAGTCAATGGTATGTATTAGCATCTAAATTATTTTAAGGAAATATAATAAGACTAACCAGCAGGTTGTTAATGACCAAACAGATTATTGCAGGGAAAATTCCAAAACAGAGTTCCAGGTTTAGTTCATCTAAATTGTCCTCGCTCCTCCCTCATCATCGTTACACTCCACATTGATCATGCAGACTTAAAGAAGATACTGTGTCATATGAAGTTCAGTAGTTTATGCAAGAAGATGCTGTTCAAAAAAAATCTCTTGAGAATCAAGGTCAAGAGTGTACAGAATTGAGATAAATGAGGTGTTCCTTGAATCATAAGAATTCTCAATGGTGGAGTTTACAGGAAGCATTCCCAGCATTTCTGTCTGGCAGCGGTCCAACCAGACAGTGTTGTCGAGCATCAGGTTAATTACAAATCAATGGGGGAAAAAAACCCAAACCCTCCATTAACGCTCTGTTAAGGGCTGAGAGTATAAACCTCCAAAAGTCAGGAGATCTTAAGATGTTCCCCGCCCTGCAATGTGCATGCGAGTATTCTGCATGTGTGCCCATTGCTCATCTGTTACCTACAAACAACCACAGCAAACCAGCAGGTGCCAAGTCCAACGTGGCAGTCTTCCAGTACAGTATTTGGCTAAACTTAGGCAGGTTTAAATGCAAATAGTGAACAGTACATCCTTAATATAAGGGCGAACCCTGGACAGATCTCAAGACTCTGCCCCAAAACACAGAGGGAAACGGATGTAGTAAAAAAAGCTGAAGTTTTTTGTTGTTTTCCTTTTAATTTGTGCAAAACAACACATTTTTTTTTGCTTTTTCTCATGCAAATCCCCCAAAGAATTCAATCTGAGGGACACACCTAGCGGGGAAAATTTCAGCTCTGACAAGTCAATGTTTGGCAAAGTTATAAGCCATGGAAATCACAGATGTATAGCAGGGCACGTCAGACAACCCCTATTAAATACCGCCTATAATAAATGCAGTGTTGCCAGCTTAGAGTGGCTAGGTAAATCATCCCGTTCAATTTCCTTCTCTCTGTGCGATTATACCATCAGCAATCGTGTTATACTTAAATGTAATGCTGCAGAAGGGTGTTTGGAAGAGAGACAAAAGGAAAAATACACACTCTATTAGCTTGCACATTTAAATCATATTTTGTTCCTAAGTAGATGCATGCTAACAAAGGCGACGTATACCCTATGCTCCATGCAAAACTGGTGGTGAAGAAAGGGCCCTACGTAAGTCAGAAAAAACACTGAAAAATCTTCTTGGCACGTCTGACATGAGACAGAAACTATGTAGGAGTTAGACTGCTCTAAAACCCACCAACCAGCCAAAGCCAGGAAATCCTCTGTTAAAGCTTTCCCACTTCATCCTTAGCTGATGCAGAGTGATGAAAAAGTCCTCATTAAAGGGGGCAAAGAGCATCTCCTCCATATTTTTAAATTTCCTGGAGTAGATTGGCTTTCCTGGAAAGGTAACTTCAATTTAATGTTAAATTGGGGAACGCATTTGGTTTAGGGTTGGGTTTTTTCCCCCACCAAAACCCAAGATCTCTGTATTGCTCCCATCCCAAACACACAGGACCTAAATTCATTTAGCAAATTAATGCCATCTGAAAATGGAATCATTTAAGTGACGAACACCACATACAGGATGAGCTGAATAGGGCACTGTGTAGCTTTGCCAGCTTCTGTGCGGCTCTGCAAACTGGAAGTCCAGATGCAAAACTCAGTGCTCCTAGCTCCATCGCATGGATTTGGGATGACTTGAAGTCCCAAGGGAACTATGAACAAATCACACACTAGTATAAATTCAGAGCAACATTGTCAACGCCACAAATAGCTGGTGCCGAACTCCAGTCTGTGCCTTAAATAGATAAGGCAATAGATTTTCATCTGTGAAAAAATATAGAAACAAGCTTTATTTCAAAATTATAGTTTGTTTGAACTCGCAGATGCTTGTCCTTTTCATATGATACCAATAAAACTGTGGGCAACGTCCAGCCAAGACATGACTAGAAAACAGAAGCCTGTTCTGCAAAAGACAGCCGGGGCAGAAGGATGAGCCGCGCGCCGACTCTGCTTCCTGCGTGCGCGCACACCCGGACTCGCCTCTCGCTGGCCCTGCACACGGATTTGTAAAAATACCAGTGCTTAGATCACAGCGGCACCACAGCTTTCTTCGAAATAGTAAACTCCACCATCGGCTTCGAATTTATGGCCTGAAGTGGCTGTGGTTTCCCCTGCTAATCAAGATCCACGGGCTAATAATAATCGTTAGGAATTTAACAATTAATCTGCAAGTCAAGAAAACGGTTTGCAAACAAAATAGCATACACATTTTTCATCCGTGTCTTTGTCCAAATGCCCTGGCCTACGTCACAGAGCAACGACCTGGAACATGTCAGTTTAAAAAAAAACCCATAGATCCATCAGCGAGCTTAGACTCATCAGAGATATGCACTTCTGTTCGTGTAACTGTTTAAAGTTATTGCAAAGCTCTTCAATATTTAGGAATCACGTGTGCATGCAAATTCCAGATGTGGAGCCCAAATGACCTCAAAGAGCTACTTAGGAAAGGATGGAAAACTCTCTAGTAAGGTTCTGTATGTAGGGAGGTTTTTAAGCTTCCCAAATATCAGAAGGATATATTGTAAAAATACTAAAACTTGACCTCACCATCAGGGGCTAGGCCAGCTCAATATCCCAAAACTTGATGCCTCATCAGAAGGTATTTTGGGATTTGCAGAAGACCAAGTAAGCGCAGTGAATAACCAACTCCCAGTTCCCAAAAGGCAGGTAGGTTCCCTGACGTATATGTGATAATGATGTCACCCACAACAGTGAATATTTTACCATCATAAGCCCTTTAGCAACGGCTCAACGGGTATGCCAGAGCACGGTTGTGTTGTGATGTTTAAACACGTTGATGCCGTAATAATGTTGCATGCCTCAGTTTCCCTGGCCAGCTTGAGCCCAGGGGAAGGATTAATAGGGCTGGGAAACAAAAAGCGGACTAGCCTCAGGTGATGCGTCACGTGGTTTCCGTCAACGTGGAAGAGATGCTACAGGAAGAGTGGGGGGCGGCGGGTGAGACAAGGCGAGCAATGAAAAGAAGGGCCTGAAAAGCTGGGAATCCCCAAGAGACAAAGCAAATAGAGCAGACTTATTCTTGGGGTGCCCCGAAGCTCTGTGGGCTGGACTGGGGACAGGGGGCTGCTTAACCTTCGGAGGGAAGGGCCAGTGCTGGCTGTGAGGGCTTTTGTGAACCAGCCGTCTGCTCTGCCGCCTGGCACTTCGCTTCTTCACAGGGGAAAGCAGCGCGTCCAAAGTCCCGCTCTTGGGAACTGAACTGGAAAGCAGCTCCTTGAGGGAGGGCCACAGGCAACCACGGAGGGTCAGGGTCCGCAAGACCGGGTGTGGAGCGAGTGCAAAGGGGCCTGGGGCTCGCCCTGCGCGAGAAGGCAAGCCTGGGTTGGCTTCAGGTGGTCCTCGGAGACTAGGCAAGCCCAGGGGTCCCGAGCATCACCACCCCCCAGGGGAATCTGTGACAATTAGCTGTTAAACTGACCGCGGATGCAATGCAAACTGAGAACCGCCCCCTCCGACCGCTGGCAAATCGACTAGTACCAGAACTGGGGCTTTTAAAGACTGCTGCACCTGCGCAAAGAAACATTCCCCAAAGGCTCAACGTTTGGCCACGGCAAATCTGGTTTTCACCAGATCGCTCCGGCGCATCTCACTGAGACCTAAGCTCTAATCTCCCTGGGCTCTTCAAAAGATACGATCATTTTCCTTTTCCCTTTCAGAAAAGGCATGATTACATGGACTCAAAACTTTTTAAAAATGTCCACCTTCAGGCAAAACCAGAACTGAAAAATTTCAACCCAGCAGGTGAAAGTAGGAGACGATAACAGCAATTTTAACGCTTGCCGGCGCTACCATGCCAGCTACGCTAACTGCCTTGGCAGAGCGGGATTTAGGTTTAAACTACAGGGTAGGGCCCCTAAATAAGAAAAACACAACTGGCTCTACATCGAGTTTTATAATAAGCAGTTGGTAAATAAAGAGAAAGGGGATATGGGAAAATGACTCTCTAAATATCGACACTTTTGTTCTAATATGAGAAAAATATACATACATTGGATTGTTTTTATCATGTGGGGTCTCTTAATCTTAGGGCCTCGGCATGCCACAATCCGGCACTGTACTATGGTTTCACATGCAGTGCATGCTGGGAAATGCACATTGCAATGCATGCTGGGAAACGAGGCTGGAGCCTTGATTATTCATCAAACACCGACAGTCAGCAGGGAACACAGGGATCAGCCCTAAAGGCTAAACAGTATCTGCAAGCTAATTCTGTCCTCACCATCCAGCGCTACGCCGGCTCAGTTTGCACATTTGCAGAAATGCCGTATTTAAAGGAACAAACTACGGGTGTCATCTAGTTCTGGACCTCAATTTAGTCAAGACTGAAATCATGTCAGAATAGTTAAAGAACAGCACAATTGGATTTGACAGTGCAGATACTAATCGCGAGGGACTAAGGAGGTGATGATACTTATGAACATCCTGGATTCCAAGTAGACACAAGTGCCAGAAGCGTTCAGCATCTTGATGAAACAGGATGTGGGAACAGCTTAATCTACACAGGCTTTATGAAAGCCAAGTGCTGGGAAGCCCGTGCAGCCTTCCAGCTGTCACTCAGCGGCGAGGCAGGAGCTACTTCCTACGTCCGCACCGCTTTCAGTGGGCAGCACCTGGACCGCATTCTTCCCGGAAATAAAATTTCCTTCCTCTTTCACATGAACCTGGCAGTGAATGGCACACTGATGAAAGGGCTGGGAGAGAAGAGAAGAGCACTTTTTAGGACTGAGATAAGAAAAGAAGCAAAAAAGAGGAGCTGTTAAGAAGGGGGGCGGGGGTAGGAGCCATCCGATTCCTCCGTCGCTCTTCCGCGCTCCCCGGTCCATACCGGCGCTGCAGAATGGCAGATGCTGTGCCAAGCACCTGTACAAGGCTTGTCACATAGGAGCCGGTTCCCCTCCAATTAGGATGATGTTAAAACAGCTTCGTTTTTTGAACCGAATTACCCAGGCTGACGCTCATCGTTGCAGCCAAACCTCCTGACCTATTCCACATTAACTTGCATTGTCCTCTTCCAGTTGGGAAGCAGCCAGGTAACGTGCTGGAAAAGCGCCTAAGACATGTATTTATTATGCTGATGAGTAGGGATGGAAAACGCACCGTCTGACATGGACACGTCTTCTTCCATCTAAAAAAAAAAGTACGAGGATAAAATATGTCATTGAGGCAACGTACATTATTGAATCAATGACCAGCATCTGAAGAACAGACTCACACAGCAGGCTGCTAATGATGAGACAAAGATTACAGCTAGCCATGTCTTGCCGCTATGGGCACTGACTTATATATAGCCATCCTGATAGAGTATAAGCCACAGAACACAAGGACCAAGCTGGAAAGCCTAGTAACAGGGAAGAAGGGAAAAGACAGGGGAAATAAATTACAAAAGCATATTTATTCACTGCACTAATTACATTTTGGTCAGGATTTGTGGAATTTTTTTTTTACTGATCCTCAGGACTTGAACTAATGCTTCTTCTTTTTTTGTTTTAAGATGCAATCTCTGCAGAGAGCTATGTTGCACAGCAGTCCATACAATTTAAGGGTTTTTTGAAGCTTGCAGCTTCTACCCTATTGTCATGTTCACGGGGCCAGTAACACGCATTCAGCTATGACTGTTGAACCTATAAAAAATGTGTCATTTTGAATTGTGAAGATGAAGTATAACACAGTGAGATATGTTCAGCTTCCTAATGCCTTAAGAATATTATGTTCACTGCATAGTTATCACACACTCATTTCTGCGAGGCATGCTGTTTCTTGTACATGTCAGCTGAAACGACAGGAGCTCTGTTCAAAGACAGATGATGCGCCTCCTGCTGTGCTAGCAAACAGACACTCAACAAGACTTGACTTTCACTGCTAACAGGCACGGACAAGGAACTTTGCGCACGAAGCCTCAAACTGAAAGAATGTGTTCAGAAGCCCAGAGCTTCAGACTCCGAGCTGCAGTCTTTACTTCTTAGGCAGCTCGCTCGAAATGGCTGTCTCGGTTGGCCTTGTTCTTTCCAGATCTTTAATGCAAACTGCGAATCCAGGGGGAACGCTTGAAAAATGCAAAGCGATTTCACCTGACTACTGGAACCCCTCTGAGGCCACACATAGCCTTTGATTAATAAACTAGGCCAACTGGCGGCCTGCAATGGGTTAATTTGCACCCCCCCCCCCCCCATTGCTCTGACTGCAAAAGCAGGGGTCTTCGGGATCTCCCCCTCTCCTCCAGCTGCTGCTTCCTGCCTCTGCCCCAGGGGCTGGGGCAGCGCCGTGCACCGTGCCGAGAACCGAGTGCGAGTCCAGAGCCACTCCGGGACCCAAGTCCCACCCGGTGCCATCTCCAGAGATTCAGAAGTTGGGCAGCCCTGAGCAAAGTGATTTCACTCCCTCTTAAAGATCCATCTAACACAGGGGAGCAGACCACTATGCTGCGCTGCATAAAGCCCAGCGTCGTGGCTTCCTCTTACTGACTTTGGAACACGTGAAATATTGTGCGTCTGGAACTAGACGTATTTCTTTACATTTAGCATAATGCCTCTGGGGACAGAGACCAGTTGATTTACTTAAATTATCAGCCGGAAGTCTGGAGGGGAAAGGGAGCAGAAGACTGAATGGCATGGTTGGGGGATTGCGATTTGCTGCTTGTGAAGCTAATCTGTGGAATAAAGCACCCATCTCCTTCTCTGGTGATCCATTACTTCAGCTATTATGTATGGAGCCTTCAAACACTACCCTGGAAAAACTCTCCTTTAAATCAAAGAAGCTTCATCGGAGAATGGACACTAGTTTTTCAGCCCTCGGTGTATGCATTCTCTTCAAAATTTATGGTGATTAAATTAAAAATATTCATAAAAGCACAGATCTTCCAGAGCGCACGAGCTACATAAGAATAAACTTGCTACAATTCTAGTGGCATTTTCTAAAGGATTTGTTCCAAAAGAGGCAAGAGGGAGCGAGAAGTGCAGCATTTTGGTGCTCCTTCTGGGCCTGTCAGGGAAGATCTACATATCATTCTCAAAAGTTTTAATGAAATGTGAATACATTACTTAGTTCAATCCCTTCATTAACTAATAAACTCATTCCACTGAAACTTTTCAATCCCTAATTATCTATAAGTTTATTAGTGTCACTAATGAACTTAACTATTCTATAGAACGGGCGCTCCATCCATACTCATTTTATACCATGAAATATATAAAGATAAGCCTGGATCTATCAGTCTTCACAGCAGTGTGAATCAAGAGCGTGTCTTTTAATGGAAATAGTGACACTGGTTGAAATCTAGTGTAAATATGATGCGAAACACACCCATATGGAAGATGAGTATATTTTCTGGATGTGCATCGAGTTTATTCTGTGCTTTCTGTGTGAACTAGAATATTTTTTTACATCAACAAGTCTACCCTATCCTTTCTTGTAGCACTCAGGTCGTAGTCTTAAATTCATTTCAATATTGCTTTCAAGCATTTAAAAGGCCAGATTTTTTTAAAGAGAAAGATTTGAGACAATTCCACAGCCTCCTTGGGCTTTCAGATAGGAAAAAGACCTGTTTCAATGCCTTCTCCAGATCCGCACTTGAACTTAATATAATTTAAGTATAGCTGTAAAAAAAAATGCACAGCAACTGAAAGCAATGAAGAATAAGATAAGCAATCCTTGATGTTATCTGTGACAGGAGGAGTCTATCTACATTTTCATACAAAAGCATCTCATTTATTTTTAAAACAGCCAGAGCCAGACGGATTTTCTTAAGTTTTTCAGTTTCCCTATAAATCGACTGGACTGTTTTTACCAGGCATGAAAATATATGTCTGTAACTATATTTACAGAGAGATACTGGGGCAAATGAGGAGAGCTGAAATGAAGCTGACCTTAATCTTTAATCTTGGTCTTCAGTCCAGTACTAATGTCTCCTCCTCCTCCAGAAGTCTGTGGGGCATTACTCACAACTCGCTTTGTCGGGCAGGAAATGCAGGTCCTAAAGACTTTTGAAAGTCTGGGACTCTGCAATTCTTGCACAACAACCACAGACGATGGTGTGTAAGCAGCAAAGCGATGGATGTCGCTACAGCACCTTTGGCCTTCCTTCTCTCACCTCTGAACGAGAGAACACACCACTACAACGGGCACTTGTACGCATCACGAAACGGACAAAAAAAAAATCGCCGTTTCGCTAGGTTAGTTGCCTGAGCAAATGCGTGTTCACAATTTTTTCGTAGTAGATTTTGATTCATGATGGCAAGTTAAACCGCCTCCGACATGTTTTAGTTTTATGTGAGCTCGTGAGCAGAAGTGGCAGAGTCGTGGCCCCTTTCGCCCTGACCAAGGCCAAACTTAGCAGGGAACAAACATGATCCGCCTAAGAGATGGAACAATCTCTGTCCTCCCCAGGAGGTCAGGAGACACCGCTCCTCCCCGAGGCACAATGCTTCCCAAAGCTCTGGGAGGAACAACACAGTTCAGCACCGTCCCAGCAAAGGTCTATGCCTCAAGGGCAAAATCTAGTCCAACACATACAAAAATAGCTGCCATTCGTTGACATGCTAGCAAACCGAATCCGACCTAGCAAGCTACTTACTTCCTTCCCACACAGGCAAAGAAACAGAGTCGGATGTCTCTGACCAAGGATGTTATCTAATCCGTGCTTCTGCCATTGAACAACCGTGCAACAGACAACAGGCGTGTGCCGAGTTCTTTAACCGACTCAAGTGACAGGACGGCCCTCCCTTCCTTTCAGATACTATTCTACCTACAAACAGCAGAATTTCATACCACGAGCATCTGTGTCCAAGCTCAACCAAACTTCTGATTATGAGCCTCAGGTCTAAGTAAATTCCTTTCCTCCCCCCGATGTTGCAGGTCACACGCTGCACTGTTTACAATTATTTAATGCACCTTCCCTTCAAACACCTCCAGAGAGGCCATCAGCATAATTTAGACAATTTGCACTGATTTCGATTTTTATCCCTTCCCATTTTGGATTACTTGCAAATTGTCACCCCTTATTTATCTCCCATCCTGCCCTTGCATGGAGTAGGTTTCAACACTTTGAGTACCCGCTTATATGGTCTTGGAGGGCTGTGCACACAACTTTGGGCAACAAACAGAAAAACTAATGAATGTGATCTTTGCAATCAAGTCCAAACGATCTATCAGATCCATGTGTACAACTGTCTATTATTTTTAATGAGTATTCCAGCAGATTTTTCTTTTCCTTTTTTAATTTTCCCTCTGAGTTTGTTAAAAATGACCTCAGAGGCTGTTAGGAGATAATCTTTTGTATTAGCTTGGGTATTCATTTACTTTTGGATAACGCTGCCTGTTTGGTATTTATATCTTTGTCAGTTTGCAGACCTTTCGATCTGAATGCAGAGTTGTGATTCGAGACGACGGGAATAATACCGAGTCGCAGAAAACAAGCGGGTGAGAGAAGCACACGTATCTAAAGCTGTATGGTAGAGAAATCCCTATTGCTAGGATAGTGCGTGATTAGCGGGTTACCTCCCTTGGCTTGGCTTCTCCTGGGTTTCTTATCTTGAGATTACTCAGGCCACAGGAAGAGTTTCTGTTCCAATCTGGAGAGTTTCAAGGGCTTGACTCTGCCTCATTTCAAGTTATAGAAAACACTCTCTTCTACATGTTTGCACAGCACTCTTCGTTGCTAATTATCTTCTGGAATCCTCATTTAGACACAGTGTCACCGTGCCAATGTGGGTTTCAAACGCAACTGCTAATCTGGAAGAGTGACAGTCACGCTGTAATGTTTGGTTCTAGCCAAAAATGAAACAGAATATTTCATCTTAACAACAAATTGGCACTTTAAACAAGACTTCTGGGTTAAAATAAGAAGAGAAAGACAACATGATTATCAAGGTACTCGGGAGCATTTCACTAAATCAACATATATCAAACAGGTTCAGATTTACCTTGAAGGGGAATAATAGCAATTTCTGGGCTACAGAAATAGCATGGAGCAAACACCTGTCTGTCAGATGATTCCATTTACTCCCTGCCTGCATTAAGATGGGCACGTTAGACACTTAAAACCCAAATGATATCACACCTTGAATTCATAATTATTGCTTTCATAATCCCATCGGTCTGAAAATTAAAACACAGCAGGTCTGTCTTTCAGAGGAGCTGAGAACTTGTACTATCCTAAAGTCAACTGGAGGGAAAGGTGCTTCCCACCCTCTGAAAATCAATGCTAATGATGAGAGAGAGAAAGAAAACAGGTGAAATCCTTTTAAAACCGCTCTGCCAAATTGTGAGGTGATGGTGCTATGAACTACAAACAGCTCTTTAGTTAAAAAAAAAAAAAATGAGGATCCCATCACAGCATCCGATGGAGCAAGCTTCAACTCACAAAAGCTTGTGCTATTTAGTTCGTCTATAAGGTGCAAATCTACCCTGCCTTCTGCACTTCATAGCAGACCACCTCCGCTTACATGTAGAAACGCTAGATAGTGCTCTTCTACCAAAGACTTAAATTTACACACAAAACTCTCAGAATAGTTTGGAAATCATTTTCAGCTGGCACTTTGGAAAGAAAAAAAAAAGACACTTCAAACCAAGTCAAGTCAAGCTGCAGCTTGAGTGACTGTAACATTTGACCCCCAAAAAGCCCAATCATATCTTTCAAGTGTCAATCTATGTGCCAAATATGAATTTCCTAACCTTCAGCTTTAAAGGACCACAGCAAAAAGGTCAGAATCAAGACGAGTGTGCATTTTGTGAGGAGGTATCAGAGACTCAGCTAAATTAGAGATGAAGACGACTTGTTAGACAGATGGGGTAAAAAAATAAAATCAGGTTTGCATAAAGATACCTCCTTTGCTATTATCAGCACCTCAGATGATTAAAACCGAGAGAATATATTTTTAACTATGCTGCTTGACATCATGGGAGGGGGCTTGCGTTTTGCTAGAGATGCCCCTGAACTGGGATCCTGACTTGCTGATCTCTACCGGAGGCTGACCCGATACCGCAGAACGGAGCCCGGCTCATGCTGGGACTGTTCACAGCCTGATCCAAACCATGCACCTTGGGCGGCCGCGTTTGGAGCTGCTCTTCAGCATTTAATCCCAGCTCCCCATGGCACAGGGGATGGGCTGGGGGGGGAGCTACCAGTTAAGATAGGCTGAGAGAATAGCTTGAGGAAGATGAGGCCCGGCCCAAAGTCAGCACAGGCAAGCAAACTATTGTGCCCCCCGTGCCCAACAGCCTCCCGGGACATCTGAAGGCCCAGTCAACATAAAGATCAGACTGCACAGGAGCGTGTTTTCTCAACCACTCGCACCTCCGTCGCCAAAAGATGCCAAGTAGAAGGAGCTCGAGAGGAAGCATCTCTCTCCTTCTGCAGCTTGCTGCTGCCTTTGTGCATGTGGCAGTAGTTAAGGCAGAGACCATATCATCCTTTCCATCTACAATCAATTCTCCCTTTCTTTCATGTGCATCTTTAACACAGCAGCAGAGGAGAGGAAACATTTTTAAAAAATGGAAAATGCAAATGTAAATCCACAAAAGTTACCAAGAAGAGTCTAGAGCGAGATAGGATCTCAGAGCAGAGTTGGCTCTTTTTCCTCCTTAACTGCGGATTTCAAGCGGCTAGCGACAAGTTCCCAGGCCCTTCTGCGTGCTACGCGCCGAGGTGGAAGCGGCCATCATCCACGGGGAGCGCTCGACCTCACAGGGAGCAGCGTGTAGGCAGGAATTAAAGTGTCGCACTCGGGCCTGCACACCCACGGCACCTTGCTGAATGCAAAACTCAATCCACTGGCACTATGTTGCTACATGAAGCCGTGCACAAGCATTCACAGTTTCCAATACACTTCTGTTAAAAACTTCTCAGTACTTAAAAAAACCACTCCAAGCATCATGGTCTTTGGAGAAAAATAGAAAGTACTTACATTGACTGTAGCCGGACCTGTTTCAGCGGACAACCAAGCCATGCTAATGTCCCCATTATGGTCATATTTAAGACCAGATCCTCAACTGGTGTATAATATTTGGTGTGTATTTGGTGTAGTTTACCACCTGATGAGCTGGCCCTTCATGCCTGAATGCGTGATGCTTTACAGGTCTCCCGTTCTTAGTTCAGGACCCCTGGCTCATGAAAACAAGGGTTCGCCCTTGGTCTTCATACCCCCAAGTTTACAAAAATAATAATTCATTTTAAATGGTGAAGACCCCCTCTTATAAAAGAACAAGTGATGGCAATGCACAAAAACCCCACCTGCACAGCCGACGACAGGACAGCACTGGAGAGTCTGCGAGGAAACAGCAGCAGCTCCACGCCAGCAACCATGAGCTGCTGTAAGCAAAGAAGAAGAAAAGGCAAAAAAACCCACTAACAGATCGTGCAACTTTTCTGCCAGCGGTGGAAAGAGAAGACCTGCACCTCCCTGCTCAGTTGAAAGCCCATGTGCGTTAGTGACTGGCACTTTGCATACAGACTGCCTAACACCGATTTTAGACAGACAGACAGACAGACAGATTGCACCTTGCACACCAGCGATGCGGTTAAAGAGACTGTTCACTGCTGTGAAAATTTTTTTTAAAAAAACCTTTTAAAGCTACCCCAGTCAGCAAGGCTGTGAGTGATATGCTGAGAAAGAGAGAATCACACAAGTTTAATGGAATTTGCACTCAATTCTGCAGGATGAATTATCTATAATTAAGCACGACAAGACGAGACGTGGATTGGAAGTAACACGCGGGCCCTCAGAAGTATCTAAATTATCGATACCGTACAGAATCTAGGGTACACCGAGAATGACTTTATTGTTCATGCATCATTTTATGCTCGTTATAAATCAGTAACTTGCAGTTTACTGCCTGGGTGTTACAGCGTAGTGAATGCTTGTTAAAACCCAGAAAATAAGATTCAGGGCCTTTGTCAAAAAAAAAAAAGAGAAAAAAAAATCACCTGTAATTTTTCCTGTAACTTATTAAATCGAGAATCAGGAAAGCCATAAATACAGAAGGGGAAGCAGATACCAAGCAGAAGATGAACTTGAGTTTCAATTAAAGAAAAATATGTTATGGAACGATTGGAGATATTATGCAAATGTTTTATAAAGCAGAGCGGGAGAGGCACAAACCCGTGAAGTTCTGCGGCTCTTGAAAATCCCAGCGTCCGCGGGGTAGCGGTGGAAGCAAAGACAGACAGACGAGATGCGGGGACGTTTGCCTCTCCTGTACTATATTTGGCCAGAGAAGAGGCAGAAGGGCGATGAGATCTCGCAGTTAGGATGCGGATCTCTCTAATTTACCGTTGGAAAAAGCCGCCAGTTAAAGCCCGGGCGAGCTAGTCACATATTTAAACCCATACCTGACATGATAAATGAAACAGAATAAATGTATACAGCGAGCGAGACTTCCAGGGAGCGGGGGGAGACTTCGGCACTTTTGCTGACAGTGACTTTACTGTCAGTGGCCTGTCTCTCTCGGAGGCAGCTGTCAATCACAGGCCATCCCTCTCTCCCACAGGAGTTCATTGTGCCCGCAGACAGCTGTGGAATAACTGCTCCTAGGCGTCGGAGCGGCAGATGGAGTGTATCTGTCAATCATTGTCACTAATTATTAACTTCTGTCACTCAGAGCAAGGCAACATCTCTCTGCCTGATCCTCTGTGATTTGATCTGCTACGCCACCTCGGAGACAGACAGTTCAACCTTTCATTATGTGTCACGCGCGCCGCGCGTCGCCGGGTCAGCCCCCGTGACTCAGTGTTCCCGCACACGGCTATTTTCGCCGCGGCGCATGAACGGCGAGGAGCTGACAAGCAGGACGCGCTCCCTGCTCGGAGGCAGCGGTCACTCGTTGTCTGTAAACAGTCTGAAGCCAGGAAGAGGCAGCGGCACCGGCGAAAAGCAACGAAAAGGAAATCGAAAGAGGTGCCAATTAGCTCCGATTTGCACGTGGCAAGCTGCCCGCTCTCAGTGATTAAAACATGAATTATTCTAATCGCAAACAAAGAGATGAGCGGCAACCAATTCGAAAGGCAGACCGGGCTGACATGTATTCCAGCAAGGGCACGCTATAAATACCGAGGTGACGGAGACCTCATAAATAGTTGAACCAGACAGAGAGCCTTGGCCTTTCCTTCTGGAGAGATCAGAAAAATCGTCTTTGAAAATTATAATCAACATTTGTCTCCGCTGATCCTACATTTGCCCAAGTCCTTATTGCACGCTGTAATTTTAGATGCTCTTATTTATATCCCAAGGTTTCCTATGACAACATCGGCCGTTCTTGGCTCTCTGCACGAGACGGGCTTCTTATGGCCCGGTCCCAACTTTCGCAAGGGGCATCTGGGCTCCCCGCTCCTGCCCACTCGAGTCCGGAGACGTGACGCTGCCCAAACGTAGATTCAGAGATTAGTAAGGGCTGGAAAGGACCTCGCAGACCATCGGGTCCAGCCCCAACATGGACCTAAGCAGATCAAGCTCGGACAGACGTTTTACTCGTGTACGTCACAAGCAGCGCTGCCAAAAGGGTCTGCAGGGGCCCGAGACCACCCAACGCAGCCTGCCCGCTTGCTCCAGCTCAGCACAGACCGAGGGCTAGAAATAGGGCAGGGAAGTGGGATAAGAGTGGCCCTGAGGACACACCGTGGCGAAAGAAAATATCAGGTAGCAAAGGACTCTTTCATCTAATGCAGAACCGATAGCTGGAAGCAGAAGCTAGGTGTACTCCAACAGGAAATAAGGCACCAATTATTAACAGCGTGCAACAGAATTAACCCTTTGGACAAGTTACCCAAAGTACTGATGGACTTTCCATCTCCTGGTGTCTTCAAATCAACGTCGGAGGTCTTCTTTAAGAACTTTCTGGCCGTAAATCTATTAAATGATGTCCTTCTTTAAGATCTTCCTGGCCTCAAATCTATTAAATGAAGGACCCATGTTGAAAAGATTCCAGATGATTTGCAAAATACTGTAAGCCTTCAGGAATGGTATTTTGAAGAGCATTGATTTTTCTGGGAATTCACTGGGCTTGTAATAAAAACACAGACCACGCCAGCTTATCAGAACAAAAATACTTCATCCCAAGAGACTTTTTTTCCTTTCTGTCCACCTTTTTATGAGTTAACAGTAGAGGTAACGATGATGAGAAAAGGAGAGTCATATTGAGTACTCTGGCCTATTTGGTAACGTGGGGTCGCTGAAACCAAAGATATTCTGATACAGCTGAGCAGGAAGACATTCATGCAAGAACACAAATGCAAGCCACGACTACTGCGTGGTGGACTGCCTCCTAGCCTTAAAAACAGAGGCTCTGAAAAGGATTTAGGGGTCATGTAAACAGAGAAGTAGAAGTAGGCAGGTCTTCTTTGTGCCAGATTCAGCACTGAAGAAATCAGCATCCAAATCATGCGTATAATTCTGGTGCAATTAAAGAATTTTTTTTTTTTTGCAAAGATCTGGTTGGTCTAATAAGAGATATCATCTCACTACAAGTCCTAATTACCTTTCCCTCTACACCAATATGGCTACAACCTGGATACCTACTTCTGGTGGGTTTTTGTTTTTTTAAGATTCTGAAAAATTGGAGACAAGACAGAAATGAAACACAAAATTATTGGAGGGCCAGAGAAAATTACGCTGAGATTACATAAAGAGTCCGAGGTGTTAACCTTATAGAAAGACCAAGAAGAAGTGACTTGATTGATATATATAAAGATCGCCCATGGGGATAAAACACTATGAAACTGGCTGCTCAAGGGCTCTCAATATGGTGAGACACAACATGACCAAAACCAGTCGCTGGAAGTTGAAAACAAGTAAATTCAATTAAAAAAAATTAAACAACAAATATTTAACAGTGAAGGTCATTAACTTCTCGAATAAATTAAATAATCAGAGGAGGTAGCCGACTATCCATCATTTGAGAGCATCAAGGCTGGGCACCTCTGACACATACTGTGTAACCAGAACACAAGGTATTTGGCTCAGTGCAGAGATAACGAGTGAAGTTTCACACCGTGGCATCCCATTTCTATTTAATAACAATTATTGGCCTGGGGTATTTAGGAGATCAGACTGGATGGTCTAAGAGTCCCTTCTCATCTTGAAAGCAATTAGTCCTTCTGCCCAGTGTCATCCAGCTGGCTCTGTACAGCTCTGTGGCCAGCCACGAGATCAAAATTATGCCTCGGTTGTATCGCTTCCTCTGTCAACCACAGATCCATAGAAATTCATCTCAGGATGTCATCTACTCCAATCCCCTGTGCAAGACAGGAGCAACCCTGTCTAAATCCCGCCCCGGTAAATGTGGGTCTACCCTGCTCCTAAAAACTTTGGGTGATGGATGGGGATACCCCCAAAGAGTCCAGCGAGAAGGGCCAAACTTAGAAGTCAATTATCCAGAGATCTGTTTAGATTTGAAGTTTCTTGATGAATTCTCTCTCGTGACTTCAGGCCCCGTAGAATAAAAATACTGATGCACAGGATTTGGGTCTAAACCACCCATACCCTCAGTATTGCTTTTGCCGTATAAAACCAGACTAATGAGGTTGTGCATGTGGCGGGCCAGTAGGGGGCGCTCCCGTTTTGAGCCGCCCACCTCCCTGCGCCTGACCACCTTCCAGGCTCCGAGTGCCTCCCTTGAGGTGCCTCGCGTCCGGCCGACCCCTTCCCTGGAGCCCACCCGACAGCCTGGGGGTACCGCCGCCACCATCCAAGGCTCTGGACTCACTTCTGGCTCTGCGCACCTTGGGAAACACAGGCCTGATCGTCCGCTGGGTCCCAGACCCAATCCCAGCACTTGGGCTACTCTTCCCAAGTCAGGGGCTTATCAGGAGAGCATCCCTGAGTCCGCAGACCTAAGGGGCCTCCCTGGCATAATTGAGTCCCACCCCTCAATAAGTCTCCCACACCGGTCACAAAGGAGAACTTTATTGATCACAGGGGGTAGGGCAGAAACAGGGTAAAAGGTA
>JAGPOW010000145.1:1605638-1622359 GCA_030014935.1 Caiman crocodilus
GGTTGAAATCCCTGCCCTGAGGGATTCACCAGCAGCCTCTCAGGCTGGCACAGGGAGAGGTTTCTGGAGAGGGGCACCCATGGTGGCTTTTCTGCCACAGTGCAAAGACAAAAACCATGCCAGCTGCATCCATCACTATTCAAGACTCTCCTCCATCACAACCCTAGTCTGCATTTCTTTCTCAACCTCGCACACTCAGACTCCACACGCGCAACATAAATGGAGAGGACAGATACAGAAAAATCTGCCAAAGGAAAAAAAAAATCCTAGTGGAAATTTCACTGCACAGTGATATATAAATCTTTTAATTAGCATATTTACTCCTCCAGTTCTCACACATGCACATTTTAAAGAAACAAATTTCAACATCTTTCATTGTAATGACGTTCTGACTAAACTCTTACTGGAAAAGAAACTTAGTGACAAAAAGAGACCATCTTTATATAATAATATTCTATTTCAGCTCCTGACAATCTGCTGTCATTACAGCCAGAAGCACATTTTATTTGCTTTCATAACCTTTGACAACTAGAATCACTAACAATATTTTTGTTGAAGAAACTTTTATAAAATATTACAATCAATTCAATTGCATTAACACATTTGAACCCCTAAGTTCAACACAGTGGAAAACACAATACTTCTTTATTACATCAGCTGTCTGGTCACATACACATCATCTCTAACTAAAACCAAAAGTGTTGCGAGTCCTATTTATCTAGAGTTAGCAAAAGGAATTATCTGACAGTTGAAAATGAAAAACTACTAATAAGCATTATGGTTTATTGAAAAGTTTAAACAATGAGATTAAGGAAACTTCTGCAATATTAAGAAATGTATATGATCCTATTTTACCTTGCTGGATGAACTCCTCTGGGATTTCTTATTCTGTTATACAACAACTAAACGGCGGTATTATGTTAAGGAATTCTGCCATTCTTCCTATATTTAGAATGCATTTAAAATTAAGAGGCAATTTTCCTTCAGCATATTGCACTTCACTAAATCGTTTGTATTTCACTGGAACCACTTGCCCAACCCAATAAACAGAATAAAAGGAGGAGAGGCAAAGGCTGTACCTAACACTTCAACTGTTTAATGCCTTAGGATATAAAGTGTTATAAGACTTCTTAACACTCTTTTGAATGGCTTACAGTTAAAGACTGCAAAAAAAGAAAATCTTCCGCTAGAAGTTGCTGAGCGGGAAACCAGTTCAGGGGATGCAGCTGAAGAAAAGAAAAGCCCAGTTTTCACAGAAGTTAGGGACGAGGAAGAATGCCCAGGGAGCAATTGGAAGAAATAAACTGAAAGGAGAGAGGAGAGTCTGGAGTTGAGGGTGACTAATGAGACTGAACAAATAATGCTAAAAAATTAAATAAGTAAATTCTAGACATCCACGCAGAAAAGAAAAAAAAAATCTTAGTGATTTTAAGCCTTTAATATTTCCAACTCCTATTTATTTGCTACTTTGACACTCGGACTTTGTTTGCACGAGAGTTTTATGAAATCCCAAATATACTTGTTCAAATGCACAGGAGCATGATCGCATTGGCACGGAGGAGATCTGGAGCAAAAAGGGCCAGAAAGGAGAAGCAACAGAGGTAATATGTCTTCAAACGAGCAGCAAAGCCAAAGCCACGTGATCAATGGTGGTCAATCGCATGCTCAACCAGCAAGTACTTGAGAAGTACTCCCGCGCCCTGTGTAAGCAAATCCTTTGGCTGAAGTTTCTTTGCACTTGACGGTTACTAGACAGCTGCAAAGAAGTGTGTGTGTGGGGTGGGGGGGAATCAAAGCCTGCCCATGGACAACTCGCAGGCAGAAAATGGGAGCTAAACCCTTCAATAAGTTGTTCTTTGTAATGAACAAAGAACAGACCAACTCCAGTAACACAAAAATATCCCCTACATACATGGATTAGACCAGATGTGCCGTCATTGTGCTGCAAAGCCAGATTCAAGCATTTGCATACTACACGCATTTATCTCCTACCTATAGTCCCACACTGTGCTACCCAAGAGACTTGTCCAGAGCTACTAAATCTGGCTGGAGCAGTAATCCGCAGCGCTGCTTTGGGCATTTTAACCTGAAGTAGACACCCCCTTAAGTAAATCCCAAGGCCGAATATGCAAGTCCCCTTCATGGCTCTACCTCTTGGCCTGTGCGTCTTCGTTGCCCCATTCCACGAGTCTCCTGATTCTTCTGGTTCCCCTGCAAACTTCTGGAGAGTGCGTGGCAAACGACCCTGAGACATGGGTGGGACACAAGGATCTCAGAACATCTCTCCAGATTCAGGTAACATCATTGTGAGCATTTAAGGACCATACGAGGCAAGGGAGGAAGAACACCTGGGGGAAGAACCGCTTAAGACCATCATCAAAAAAGGAAGCACTGGACCAACGTGGTATGGAAACCAAGCCAAGCAGGTCCTGTTTAGATTACAGTCCATGTCTCAGGTGAGCACTTCACGGGCAAGCACACAGCGTTGTTTTCAGTGGAAAGGTGTTACTGAGGCACTATTATAATTTCTGTGTTCATTACAAGGATGGACGGCAGGAGTGAGAAATGTCATTCATCAAACTATTGCTTTTCCCCGACTAATAGAAAGGCATCCCTCTGATGCCGGAAAGCAACCCTTCTATATCCCCCATGTCAATACATCTCGCACCCATCTGGATCAAAGGGACGCGGTCGCTCCAGCACGACATTTTCTTATACCCCAGAGAACTGAGACTAGCAATATAAAAAAAACAACAAACCCTTCTTAGCCAATAAGCGGAGATGTTTTGTGCCCTCGCAGAAATGCACCAAACCTGATAGCCCTAATGCTTGATTCTGAATATGTCTGTCACGAAACAAGTGCAAGCCTTCAGCAGCCGCGGCTGCCTGATTAGTCTCACAGTCACTCCAACGAGCTATCAGCTTCCCAGCATGAAGTTCTACTGCATCACTGCTCCAAGCCTTTAGGCAAAGGATTCTAATAATGAGTCACAGTGCCGTGACTGAGGCCACACTTCTGCTCTGGTGAGCCGCTTGCTGAGAAGGACTGCATGCTCCCTCATTATCATTTTATAGGTTTTTTTATTTGTTCTTTTGTATTCATTTGCTTCCCCCCAAATGCTTGGTATATTACAGTCGGAGTACTTAGTGTTACCACCAAGGCAGAAGGCATATGCCCTGGTTTTATCACCTTCCGCTATGAGGTACCATTAGAAAACTTACCAGCAGCCATGGCGTTAGAGAAAGGACGAGGCTTGATGGAATATTGTCCTGCGTCATTTTCTATTCAAATAGATAAAGCAAGGCTTCGTTATTGCAACAATGGGGTGGATGGGATAAGGAGGAAACATTCGACACGTTGCTCTTCCATTTCTAATGCCCGCCAAGAGAATTAGGGCTTTGGCTTGAGATTCAGGGATCACATTTTGCCACTAGATCCTATGGAGGCGGCAGATTTGCAAATGTGGATGGAGCACGGACAATGGCGAAGCTGAAACACGGAATAAAACACGTGGGTCTGGCCCACTCCATCCTAGAGAGCGCTGTGGAGATTCCCTAGAACAACAGCACGTGACAAACTTGGCCGAACAATTGCTCGAGGAAACGGATGTGGAAGTGGAGAAGTGGGGGTTGGAATATAACTCTGCAAATATCAGCAGAGTGCGCACATGGGATACTTTAAGAACCAGGCCCATGTGTGGTGTAACTAGAAATATGGAGTTAAAAAGTCAAAATGAACAAAAGGAAAGTATGCAGCAGTAGGTTGCAGAGCAGTCTCATAAGTTGGAGGAACTCCATCCATCCCGAGGTATTTAAAACCACGGAGCTCAACTTTCCAGGTGCACAGGCCAGATCCTGTGCTGGGATCAGGCCCCGGGCTGCCTTGGCCTGGCCCCACAAACCTGGATCAGGCCTCGATAGCCCCAGCCCCAGGTACTGGATCGCACGCACAGGCCATGCTCCGCAGCTCACAGGACTGCTTGTGGGTCTAAACATTTGGCTGCAGGAGAGCGGCAATTCGCACTGCTGTGACCCCCCTGCAGCCAAATTTCCAAACCTGTGAGGAGCCCTTCAGGCTGGATGACACAGCACTGCAGGCTGGGTCCGGTCCACAGCCCCGGGGCTGTGAACCCCTAATTTAAAAGATACAAAGATCTGAAGACTACGTCATAGCAAGCAACGTTGTAATGGCAAGTAGGACACAGCAACAGCAGTTTATTAAGGACAGGTTTCGGGGGTCCAGTCACCTACTGCGGCTCCCATCCCTGCAGTATGGCAGCATCTAAGAGCTCTGGTACCAGGAAAGTGGGAAAAGGGGAGCTCTGAGGAATTCACGGGGTCACTCGGTTGAGTTTGAACTATTTCGACATTTGAGGTCACTTAAGATTAGAACAAACCCAAACTCTCAAAAGCAGCTTCTGTAGAGTCACAGAGTTTTGTAAGACTTCAAGACAAAGCCACAAATAAGTCCCAGCCCTGTTTTGGATAGGGTGGGGTACAAATCTAATAAATAACTAAGGGATCGGGCAAAAAACTTCCACTTACCTGAAAAGTTAGTGAAACTAAACTTGGCCCAAACTTTGCAAAGCATTACCCGCTTCTCATGCCTCCCTTTGTTTTTGGGTGGGGGGGTGTTATTTGTTGCTTTCCTTCCTTTTTGAGCTGGAAATTAAACCAGGGCAAGACTAAAAAGCCGAGTTTCCTCATGAATGACAAGTATTACAAGTTCCCTACTCGCCATTGTCTTTAGCTTTTAAATGCTTGTTCAATGAATGCGAAGCAGAAAGTAGTGATAGGAGGTACTCACTTGGACAGTACTGCCGGTTTCCTCTTGCAGTCTATGCCAACATTGTTACTGCTGGTTATAAAATATAAAAGAAAGGAGAGAGTTAAAATGAAATATTGAACAGATTTTCTTCTGATATAGATCGATGTAGCTTTATTGAACCAAAAATGAGCTACCCTAAAATTTACCAGTTGAGGACCCATCTCATCATAAACAGGATTAGGCTTAATAAATCCCACAGTTAATAAAACCAGGCTAACTGTTGAAAAAGCTGTTTATGAAAAAGTCATGCAATATAAACTAAGCTGAAAGAGCAAAAGCACATAAGGTAAAAATAGGTAGAAAAGATTGGAGAAAACACAGGAAAAGAAAAAAATAAATCTCATTTGCACCATAGTTTGCGCTTTTTGGTTGTGTCCAGATGAGCACGGGTATGCAGTGCATGACACCGCAGACCCATTTGCATCTCCACACACTGCACACGCAGGTGTTCCCTGCGCTGCCACTTTGCAGCACGGTGTGGAGGGGCGATTTGACCCGGGGAGATCCTGGGGTCCAAAAAAAACAAAAACAAAAAAACCCCATGCTGAAAAAACTGGGGTGGCGCATGGCGGTGGCACGTGCTGCTCAGAACTGGAGCCTGCTGCAGAAGCACCATCGCTGCAGCGCCCCAGCCCCCAGGGAAGGATGCTGGGGCCAGCACAGCTGCTGGTACCCATCCCAACCCCACCCGGGGTACACATGGCATAGGGGTTCCCCGGAGACAAGTAGCAGCAGCATGAGGTGTGACACTGCTACTTGTCCCCGGGGAAAAACACATTCCCGCAGGTCTGGACACAGCCTTTGGGTGCATCTCCACAGGCAATTAATGCAAAGCAATATACTCCATAGTGCATACTGCACCAGAGTTTATTGCTCCCAGGTGCCGTGCCTACATAGCTGGAAGGCAGCCCCCACACTGAAGCACCCTCATGCCCCAGCCAGCCCCATCAGCATCTACACGTGCATCACTGCATAATAAATAGCATCACCACAGGCTAATACTTGCATTTACAAGTGCCAACCTATGGCGGCATTTATTAGTCTGCTGCAACCCAATAGGGCTGCACGTGTAGATGTGAGACTTTATTGTGGAGCTAAAAAGGCAGCTCTGCAGTAAACGGCTCATGTAGATGCACCCTTTGTGTCTAGATTAAATGGATGGACCATGGATGGAAGGCAAGTCTTGAGACCAAGACTTGACTTCTCTTAAATACATCGAGCACGTCCCATTGTGGCAGTACCAAATACTAGAGCAACAACAGCAGCACCGTTCTTGAAGTGGAAGTGTGACACAGGTGCCCGGCAGAGCAGCAGAAGCCTCATGTCTGCCCTGGCTCTGGAGGATGGGGCTTGCAAGAGAGGTGCTGGGAACAGCCCCCTCTGCTACTTTCAGGAGGTCTGTCTACGCTGCAATTGCTGCTGTGATTGCCACTTGGGTAGATGCACCTAAGCTGGCTTTAATGCTACGCAGTGTAGACGCTGGTACCCGTGTGGGTTGCAGGAGCACGTTGCTCAGGGAGAGGAAACAGGAAGGGGCTAAAATTCAGCTTCTTGAACAGGTTTTCCGATCCTCCCCATGCTGCCACGGCCATACTGCTAGCAGCACTCAAGCTAACAGAAGCTCAGGTATGCCGAGCCAAGCTGCAAGTGTAGCAGTGACTGCTGTGCAAACAGACCGCCACTTGAGAGTCCCCCTTTTTTTTCCCCTTGGAGACCAAGCTTCATTCCACACTAGCAGCATATGGTTGTGGGCTGGGGAGAGGAGGCTTCACAGAGATGCAGAACACAAGAAAGAAAAAGAAAATGTGTGAAAAAAACTTGAAATGACAAGGTTGTGTGCAGAGCTTCTGATGCTGCGAAAGAAAGTCAGTCAATGCCCCATGTGCCTATACAACACTGGTAGTGTTAAGAAACTGCATCAAACAGGCATCTATGTTCAGCTTAGAAAGACACTAAGCCAGAAATATCTACCACCACCACACCACCCACACGAGAAAACCGATCTCCAAAACAATTCACTCTCCATAAACATGACTACACAGCGTAGAAGAAATACAAGCACTCGAGAGAGGTGCTCTGGTGTCGGTACGATTTCCAGTACCCCGTGTCTCAGGTAGTCCAGGTAGCATTCATGAGGCAGGAGGCGGCAGCACAGAGCACAGGGGAAACAGAACGCACGTCCGCTTTTACAGCCTACTGCCCCAAATCCAGTGCACATGGGCGAAAGTGTGAATAGCAATATGTGAAGACACAAAATTGGTACGCGACGCCAATCAAAGGAGCAAAGAAAGCTAGAAGTGTTGGGTATCCACTGTTTTGAGTAGACATGAGCTTGATGATATAGGGACTGAATCGTCTGCTGCACCGATGGTGTGGCGGCGGCACTGCCGTGGAGGAAGGAGATGTGCAGATACGGTGCATTTCTAAAGAGCCAACAGAAGTGGGACTAGCATTTCGTGCACCTGGGCGGTATTCTGTCTGGCTCCGTTAACACCGCCAACTTCAGCCAATGGATGAGACGTCAACCATACACCAGTCTATGGCTCCTCGTAAGAAAGTTTAAAATAAAATTAACGTTAATTTATTGATTTTGTTTTGAGATCTAGGACTGCTGAATTCTCCGAGAAGCCTGGCAGGTATTTGCTACTGCACACGTAGTAGGTAAGATGCCTATAAGACTACAAATGCCCATCACAAGAGATCCTGGGTAAACAAGGAGAAGTATAGCATGTGGTTGATGGATTAAAGAGGAGCGAAATAATATCTAGGAGAAGAGGAGATATTAAGACATTGGATGCTAAATGGCTTTAAGAAGGGAAAATAACGTCAGATTTAATAAAAGCTAACACAAGCAGTGATTACAAGAGAGAACAAAGAATTCCTAAAGATTAACACCCGCGGGCCGGGCCGGCAGATAACTGACAGCTCGGAGGAAAACAACGTACAGAGGTGAGCCGCTCCTGTTGGACAAGTGATGAGATGAGGTGGTAAATTCTGGCCTCGCCTGAACATCTGTACAACCCCATCCGTTGTGCAAGCAGGACCTACTGACAAAGTGTCACCCCCGAACGTTCGCACCAATATCCGCTGTGGATGAAGCTCACTTTTTCATAACATTAAGCAAAACTGGCTGCTCGGAGAAAAAGAAGAGTGCAAGGCTGACCCAGTGCATTACTTGACATCTTCGGCCACGGTCACTTTGGCACTGGATCGCGCGGCGTCTCACCGTTCCTGCCTTCACTTCATTCGGTTGGATCGATACCCATCACAGTCAGACCCAGGACTTAGGCTCTCACGGACCTTGTTTACAAAATACACAAATGCCCATAAAAATAGCTGAATCTGAACGTGTGCCCCGCAGAGCAACAGCTGCTTTGACACTAGCTCTTTCACGGGATCACAGGTCAGATTCCTTAAACCGACTTTGCCATATCCTTGTTGACACAGCCTAGCCCGTATCTATTATCCAGACAAACAGCTGCTGTTCTCAACCCCTTGGGGAGAAATATGACAAAAAGACTTTTAAAAGTCAGAGACCACTTGTAAGTAATGTAAGTAACACTGAGCCTTGTAAGTGTTACTATCCACTATCACAGAGGGATTCTCACCCTCTTAGCTTCATAAATGTATTCTTCTATTCACAATATCAGAGGGAATTTCATCATGAGATCCTTTTTGGAGAAATGCCTGCTCCTACAAGTTCCTTTCAACAGCTTCCTGAAAATCATATTTCAAATGTGTCAGCCTATTGCAAGTAAAGCATGACCGCCTTACACATTTTAGTCTTAAAACCCCTTTTGATATTTTATTGTAGTCCATAGCACAGGAGTCCAATAAAACAAGAGTTATTAACCTAAAAAAATTGCAAAATAATCTGACAACTCCTAAACTAAACAGCTACATCTTAATGAGGAATAATACAATAATTGCTTATTTGTGGAAAAGCCCTCTGCTTACATTTCTGAAGTTCTGCCATTTAGTTCACACACACAGTCATTTAGATAAGGATTTTTTTTTTTTTTAAATCAGTCTTTCCTTTAAGTGATGAGCCTTCTAATTAGGAAATTAATTAACAGCATTAAATAATTCCAACAGCAGTAGAAGTCTGGGTGGGAAAAATGTTGTTTTCAAGCTGGTAAGGAAGAAATCTCAGGACGGGAAAAATCTGTTGTCCAGTGAGAATTTATTTTTTCTTCTGCCTTGAATTCATAAATCTTTCCACTGTTGTGTATGCTTGAAAACAGAGAAAAGATTGTAGAATTAAAACATTGTGGCTAGGATGGAGGTGGCAGAAGTTTATTAAATTGGCCCCGAACAGTTTTGATATGTGAAAGTTTCTCACTCTGCAAGGCTCGGAGCCAACTCGCAGCCTACTCAGTCTGAGCAGATTGTGCTGCAGTTACTGATGGGGTGTGTATCAGCGACTGAAATGTGACAGAGAAGCTGATCCAATTTGCACTCATTATCCACAGGATACACACGCACACCACTTCATCCACTTCATGTTTATTTCAACAATCACATCCCCCAAAAAACAGAGGCATTGGAGGACAGAGAGGAAAGGGAATATTGTCATCTAAATAGTTGTTTCACAAAACAGAAGGCTTATAGATGGAGTTTTATATTCCAATAACAAGTAGAGGTCCCAGCAAAGGTCACAGTCTTATTCCATTAGGTGATATATATAACACTTAGCAAGAGAGTCCCTGCCCTGGAGTGTCTCAGGGATACAAAGGCGACTAAAAAGGAAGTGCTAAAATCCCCATAAGGAACAGAGTTGTGGAGAGACTGAAACAACTTGCCGAAAGACAGGTAGGGAGTCTGCAACTGAGCCCACATCCCATGTCTCCCAGGCTCCTGAACTGAAGACCATCCTTTCTCTCAGCCGGATACTTCACATAGATGATGGGAACATAGGAATAAGTCTATATTGCCCTCTTATTCCAAAGGAAGCGGTCCTTCTAGCAAATTATTTTAGCCTAGTTTACTGAAAGCTTTTCAGAGATGGAAAAGGAAAATGTAAATTTCTGCTCACTGTAAAATTCAGAATTAAAAAAAAAAGTTTCCAGTTACAATTCACACTGTAACCTGCTGTACAGTAAAAGCAACGTAGCATAGGCCTGTTGTTAAATGGATTTGAACTGCTCCACAGAGTTGCTCAGATCTCAGAGAACAATTATTAATTATCCTTAACAGAAATATAAATGGACTAGGTCTACAAAAGGCTTTAGCCACAATATTTCACTCCGGTGTTTTTGTGGGAAGACAAAAATAAATGGAGAAAACAGTATTTTTTGTCCAAGAACCATAACGTATTGTGGGGGGGGAGTAGGAAACGCAAGCTAGAGAATTAATCTTTAGTCAGTCAAAGGTAATGCAAATGATTTGGGTCTCAAACCATGCCAAAAATAAATAAATAAGGGAATTAAAGAAGCGTTCTTTCCATCTGCTGATGGATCAATCAGATCAATACCTGTAGCACAAGACTAAGAGACAGACACACTTCCACCACTGACTACCTTTATAACTTGGCACTTTTCAGCAACTGCAAGTAAAAGAGCATAAAATAGTAGTAAACACCTTTACAGGATACAGCACACTTATTTGCTTATTTATTCATTCATGAGATTTATATTTCACGCTTCCCAACAAAGTCTCCAGGCAGCTTATGGTAAGAAAACCAAATCACTTATAAAACCGGAAAACGAACAGGAGAACAAAGCGAGAGAACCGAACAATTTGTAAAAGCAGGTAGAGTACCAAAATAAAACAGACCCCCCCCCCAACCAATATCCCAGCCTAGCCCTGCCTGTGATACCTGCCCACGATTCAGGAAGGGGTCCAGGCTTGGGCTCTGGCCGACCTCAAGGAGAAGGGCGCTCCAGAGAGGAGGAGAAATGGCTAAAGAATCAGCTCGGTGAACTTAGCACGCTGATGGTATGCACAGGAGGTTGCTCTCAGCTGGCCTTAGGAATCATAATGGAGAATATATCATAATGGAGTAGGTAAGTAGGGCTCAGGCCATTTAATGCTGCCTTATAGATCAAAAACAGCACCCAGACGACTATGGGAAGGCAGTGCAAACTCTGGAGCACCGGTATTATATGCTCCTGGTGACACACCCTGCCAGAGGACAGGCTGACCCATTCTGCAGCTTCCAGACAGCCATCAAGGCCAGTCTCAGGTATGGTGCATTGCAGCAGTCTTCTCACCAGATGCAGTTGGTGAAATGCACTTGTAGCCACCGCGGCTACCTGGGGATCCAGGTGCAGCAGAGGATCCAAGAGCAAACCCAAGGCTATGCCCCCGAGTGAGAAGGGGAGGCTGGACCCCACCAGTGATAGGTGTCGCAACCAGTAGCGTACCTAGGGTGGAGCAAATAGTGTACCAGTCCCAGGCATCAACAACTGCAGAGTATCAGTCATGCAAATGCTTTACCAGCACCTCATTATCATCTGTATGAAAAGCCACTGAAAGATCAAGTGAGATCAGCAGGGCAGCATGATTTTTTAGGTATTGTTATTTCACCTGCTACATAACCCTTTAGAGAGGCAGTACAGAGGTAGAAGAAATGCCGCATTTCTCTTAACGTTGTGAGCAGCGATTGTTTCAGTCGTGTCGTTTCTCCTGTGCTCTCTTCTGCATTCAGCATCATCTGTTCTTCAGTGCAGATATGTTCCCGTCTTGCATGCCCTGTGCTACAAAATCAAGACACCGCAGATGGCACTGTACAGCCTTTCAGGACCTTATCAGATTAGGATTGGATTTAAAGTGGGAAATTAATTCTCTCCTCAAATATACCTTCCTTAATCTTTTCCCCTGGTTTAGCTATAACAGCCTGAGGATTCACTGCTACAAAGCAAACCTGAAGGAGGGATACAGTTTTCACATTACATGACCTCCATTAGATATGTAAAATACCGATATTATCTTTTTAACTAGATAAAACCATAGCCCTGCCTGCAGTTATTACTGTATGCTGGTATCCATCACATAATGACAGCATGTGTGCACATGCCTGTGTGCGCGCATCCCCAGAAACAGCTGGTTTCAGAACAAACAGTTCAATAGTTATCATCTCCAGCACATCCTACCATCTCCAGCACTTCTGCCACTTGAGACATGCGGTTCTTGATATTTCCACACATCTCTGAGCAGCCACTCAAGGAACAGATTTCATAACTGAACAAGTCAATAGGATGAACTCCTTTTCAATAAACCCTTTAACAACAGCAGCAGCAAAGTCCTGGTGGCGGAAGTGCTACTGGTTACTCTGTGCCCCTGGAGTCCTAAGAATACACCACCCACGTTTTAATTCTTTTAAATCATAAAGCGTGATCTATTTGCTACCAGTTTCACTGCAGATATTAACTTTCTGCATTCAACACCACTTTGTGTATACTCAGTTATCTGTATGGGACTTTCACAAAAGAAGAAAGAAAACATTAAAAAAAAACCAAAACCCAGCCATATTATTGCAAAAGTCTTGAACACTGGCAGGAACATGCAGCTGTAGGGTTAGCATATTTCATTACATGTGCAAGACCTGAAAGCATCCAGCTAAAGCAGTGTCACACACGTATAGATATAAAGCAAGATCTAACACACTGTCTAAATCCTAACCTGCAACTGAAAATTTTGTACGTGCCCCCCCCCATACACACACACACACACACACACACAGAGTGGTAAATTTTATTTTCTATTATCCATCTAGTTATGCCAAATTATAACTTTCACTTTTCTGCTGAAGATGGACAGGAAGGTCTGGTAGACTTATGCGCTGGAGAAACTGTTCAAAATCGATCTGGATTTTAACAAAATCCAGAACTGCTAATACGAACTGAAAAAAGGAAAGGTTACTGGCAGTCTTTCAGACCTACATGTTTCTATGCATGGTAAAAACGAAGCACAGAAAGGTTAGGTGACTTGTGCAAGGTTATTCTGTAATTGCAAAGAATCACAGAAGGAACCTCAGGAAGCTGCATCCAATCCAGGCCCCTGCTCAAGGCAGGATCATCCCAGATGAAACCACCCCAGCCAAAGGTCTGCCTAATTTGGGCTAGAAAATGTCATCCCATACCTGCTCTGGGCAGCCGGCTCCAATGCTGAAACACCCTAACAATGAGAAAGTTCTTCCTAACCCCACATCTCCCTTGCTGCATTTTGAGTCCATCGCTCCTTGTCCCGTCCACGGCAGCCAAAGAGAACGGTCTTTCTCCATCCTCTTTATAACCGCCCTTCAGGTGTTTCAAGCCCATTAACAACCCCCACCCCTCTCCAGTCTTCTCTTCTCTAGACTAAATAACCCCAATGCATTTGGCCTTTCCTTGTAACTCATCTTTCCCAGACCTCTCATCATTTTTGTTGACATAAATCTAGTGAAGAGCAGAGAAATCAGGTCTACAGACTCCTAGCACTAACTCTGCTAGGCTATGACTGCCCTGTAAAGGGTATCTGTACACTTTAAAGACCTTGGACCTGTTACTTAAGGGGAGCACCGCTCAGAGCCCTTTTCCTGTAACAATAACTTTCTCTTGCCTGCCTGCCATCTGTGCAGTGGCTTATACAATTTTAAAGTTCATGTTCTGACAAAGTGAAAAAAAATAGATATGGTAGTTATAGAAGCATATAACGGAGCGATGGAAAAAACCCTACAAGATTCAGAGAAAATTGCAAAGAGTAAAAGCAAGAGAGAGCGAAGAGCAAGAACTGATGGCTAAAAGATCCCGGCTGTGTTTGCCTGTATGCGTTTGTGCCCACCAAGTTTTGAAACCTGGGCTCGGGTAACATTTCAAGAGAAGAGCTTGAAAAGTAAAAGATCAAAATCACATACATCTTCTGTGTGCTGGACTACTGCTTAAAAGCCTCAAAAGTAACTCTGATGAACAGAAAATGGATTCTCACGCAGTTCAGTAAGTCACCGTACTGCTCTGCGATGCAGAGGCCTCTGGTCCTGTTCATGGCTGGAATGGGAAGATGACAAAAGAAAAAAAACCTATAAAAACACTGTATTTTTTTTTTGCTGGTTACTAACTTGGACTTAATCGCATTCCCACTAAAGTCAATGGGAGTGTAACTAGGCCCTCGGATACCCTTAACTCCAATGTGTGACACTAGTGCTCTTCCCTAACCCTTCCCCTTTCCTTTCCCTTAAAAATAGACTAGAAGAAAACACATCCAGAGAAGGCTTTATCTGTACTGCGGTCTATCCCCTGCCTCGGAGATGAACCAGCAGAGGCATCTGGGGTCAGCCTGACGAGGTGGCCAAGGGGTTTCAGTAGGGCGATGAATTTGCACGACTCACCAGGCCAACTCGCAACGAGCAGCTTTCAGCACATTTCCTGCAATGCCACCCCAAGTCTTACGGTAGAGACGTGGTCTGCAACTTCCATTACGGTTGCTTCTGACTTAAGTCTAAGGTATTTTGATCACTTCATTGCTGCTTTAAGAGGTCAACCCTCTCTTGGACTGTCTGCAGCCCGTGACTCCCAGCAGTCGCTCAGCATCCTTCTCTGAACGCAATGGGACTACAATAGACCTCACCATGTATTTTTCCAATCGGCCCCACTTTTTCTGGCCACGTTCTTCCTGCTGTAACTGCTGAGGTGCGCCCTCCTCACCCGTGTCTGAGACCTGGGAGCTGGCTCTTTGTGACAGCAATCAAATCACTTATCGCACCTGTGCGTCGGATACTTGGTCAAGCCACCGAACCTTCAGGAAGAAGTGCAAGAGCTGCCGATGGGCTTTCTTCGGCGGTCAGAAATACCACCAATGCAACATCCAGGTTACACACCCATAACGCAAAACAGCCTTTGTGTTAATGCATGGTGGAAAGTCAGTGATGTCAGTCCCAGCAAAGCATTTGGAAAATTACAAATGAATATACAATCACATGCAGAAAGGCAAACGACTAATAGGATGCTCAGTGGTACAAATCATCACCTACAAGCGGAGAAACCAGAATACTGCTGTAGGAAATGCATTTTAGAAATACCTGAACAAGGTCTTAAATTTCTCAGTGTAAACATTATCATTTTTTTTTAACTGAAGAATGTTATTTGGGGAAGACTATCATCGAGGAAAAACACAAAGATTGCAGCAGAAAAAGAAACTGAAAAATCTTCTCACCGCGCATAATCTGACTGATCACAACCTCACACACAGGAGTAAACAAAGGCATTGATTGCTCTCTACTTTCTTCCCTCCGCCTCCTTCAATAATCCAACAGTTTGCAAAATAAAAATGAATGCCTGCTCTTGGCATGTCGAGCTATCCGCACCCCTACTCTAAACTTCGACACTGTGTGAATGGAAAAGCAGCTTGTTCTGCTGTCATGAAAAAATAATTTCAGCTTTTCAAACCGAAAGGATAAAAATCTCAGGACTTTCTGTGCACTTATATCTGACATATTTGAGTGATCACAGCAGCTACTTCTGACGAGTCAAAGTACTACGAACACCAACGCAGAGGCACAATCAGCAGCTGTAACCTACCCCAGTCCTTGGCATTTTCCACAATACAGAGTGCACAGAATGTCAAGCTAGATGCATCCTTGCAAGACTGACACCAGCTCGGCTTTTCAATTTCTCCAAGCAATCTCATTGGTTAGAAATAAGCAATGTTTCCAAGACCATCCACTTTAAATAAAAGCGGCCCTTGCAGATCAGACCAGGAAAGCTAAATAGAAAGCACGAAGCGCATCCCTAAGACTTTCCAAGCCTTAAGGTCCTTTTGTTTGTTCTTTCCGGGCTGCACATCTGTTCCCTTCCTATTGCTTATCCGCTTATGCAGCTTAACTGCACTGGAACAATGCTCTCCACCAACTTCCTGTCCCAAAGAGAGTTCTGGGATACAATTACTTCCTCTGTGTGACACGTTACTGTTAACTTCATCACAAATTCATGTATTCTTTAAGACTGATGTGCTGCGAGCCATTACAGTCTAAGCTAAGTTGACAGACTCCATTAAAGTGCAGTACTGTCATGGAAATTGTGATCTTAGCAGTAGTACATGTGATGGATACCAATTACTTTGCTCTTCTACACAAAAAAGTCTGCATGACACAGAAGTTATGATGAATGACTGATCAGATCGCGGCATGTTTTACATGATTTTTCAAACAACATGATTCATCCGTAATCCTGGAGTTAGCACAACTGCTTACCTCTTACATTATAACCTATTGTACAAGGGAGATGAACTCAGTCACCTTTTAAACCAAGGTTACTGTCAATATGAGCTAATTACTGACGTGCGGAAATTGGTATGTCTCCTTACCAACACAGACAGATGCCTGAAAATGTTAACCACCTCTCTTAGAAAGCAAAGGCTTTAAAAAAAAATTACCCAGTTACCTGTATGTTCAACTTCTTAAAGCGAGTTTACAAATGCTTGTAACACTTATTAAACACTACCGGCTTAATTATAGTGTCAAAGGAATCTAATCACAAATTCACTTTGTTGTTCATGGATACATTTAATTTCTGACAGTTCAGTATGGAGGAAAAGATTATCTCATCCATGTAGAAATGTACAAGCGAAATTATATGCAATATGCCTGCGTTATTGTAATGGACTCTTCTCTTTACCAACACCCAGAAAATTGGGGGCCAGAATATCAGAGCTTTCTTCTTTCCACGTTTCACTGGGGCCGCTGCCCTGATTATGCCGCAAACCCCAACAAACTCGTACCCACCAGCGCTTGCTAACTTTTCTGGTCTGTTAACTTGTGATGACTCTGCCATCACTGAGACTTTTCTGGTCTGTTCACTACGGAGGGTTCCGGCAAAAAATTGGAAGGCATTTCAAAACAAATCAAAATATTGCACCCTACCCCCAATTCATCATGAAAAATATCATTATGTGCTCATGAGAACAGACCAATGCCAAA
>JAGPOW010000145.1:1629146-1649628 GCA_030014935.1 Caiman crocodilus
CTATCTGACTCGAGGAAAAAAATAGAGCATAAGGCAGAAAAGTAAGGGGTTCATACTTCTATTTTCAATTTCTCCAGAAGCCAATTAAAAATGAGATGCTTAAGAGGACAACATAAGAACATTACACTATTATTTGTTTATTAACTCACAGCTGGAGGTAGTGGCTCTATTTTACTAAAACCAATACTGCTGAAAGGAATTCACAATAGCGTGTTGCAATTGCAGCTCCAAGGATGCGCCAACCTGTTGTACCGTCAAATGAAGATTTCACACCCCCAAATCCTGCAGGCCTTACTCGGTCAGGGTTTCCATTAATATCAGAAGGAGCTTTGATCGAGTCAGACCTGAAACATTAGACCCACAATTAATTAGAGACATATATGTCTGAATTACCAGTGCCACCAGTAAGGCTGTGGTCTTCATCGTACCCCTGTTCCCTAGTATTGGCACAGGCGCGCACAAAACACAGTGCAAGAGACATCGATATACAGAGAGAGCAAGCTTCCCAATCACAGTGTCATAAAACACCAATTATGGCTTTAGTGCCTCTAGGCAGTTCATTAGTAATAAGATGCATAAACCATCATAGTAGCTCATTGGGTTAGGAGCTCGACTTTTGCAATTTATAGCCTGCAAGTGACCAGGGTTCAATTTCTGGCTGGTCAGGTCTAGAATTACTGCCATAGTAATCAGTAGCTATTTCTTGACACATCAGAGAATTGGACAGTTTGGGGGGCTGCTGCCCCTTGGGAAGAGAACACAGTGTAAAATTCTCATTGATTAATCTGCTCACACCCACCAGATCAATCGCTGGCATGATGGAAGCTTAGTGCAGTTTTATTAGTCTTGCTGCTTTCCAGCAGATGTCACAGATGAGGAAATAAAATGAGGAGAGAAGAAAAAGAACAAAATTATTAGTCTAAGAAAGTATAGAGAAAATTCCTCATCTAGACTTTGAATTCGCATTGAGATTTTATTCCACCTGCCAACACCAGAAAAATTCACACACTTTCTTTTCCTTCTGGTTCCTTTTTTTGGTCTCCCTTTCTTTTCATCTCATACCTTAGAAGAAAAAAAATATAATTTTACCATACTGAGTCCATTCTGGCTACCACAAGCCCTGTTTTACAAGCCTTCCACAGGATGCCCAATATATTTTTTCGTGGTATAAGGGTACATATAGATTAGATATTCTCTTACATTGTATGCCATTTCCATAATACTGACAATAGAATTACAAAAAAAAAATCATATTCCCACTACATAATGCATAATGAAAGAATAATTTAAAGAAGGTTGTATTCAGGCTGAAGCATGTTTCTATAGATTTCTGGATTCCTGTATGAACCTGAAGCATGTTTCATACCTTGTTTCTGTTCAGAGACTTGGAACATAGGGTCTGCTTACTGATACTAGTAAGAAATCATCTTTGAATTAAGCTCAGAAATGCTTTTTAAAAGCTCCCTTTCACTGGTCTTCTAATGATGACC
This sequence comes from Caiman crocodilus, assembly GCA_030014935.1. Classification (NCBI taxonomy): domain Eukaryota; kingdom Metazoa; phylum Chordata; order Crocodylia; family Alligatoridae; genus Caiman; species Caiman crocodilus. Next base: position 1,630,637 of record JAGPOW010000145.1, read on the forward strand.
TCTTCCTTAATTTTGTGATGGTTTCAACCGACTTTTCGATCACCAGTGTAGCTATAAAAAGCAAAACACCTCCTCCTAACCCCATTAGGATGAAAGCTCAGAATTTTATTATTCATTTTTAATAGGAAGAAGCTAAAACTCCCTCAGGAAGTGTAAAAGGTAGGTTTTTGATGTACCAGATACTGAGAGGTTGCTACAAAGTCATGCCTTTCGTAGACAGCCTGATAAAGAGCATACCTTGTAATAGGACAGCGAGAGAAAGACAGAGATTGTCCATTTTTTTTTCAAAAAATAAAATAAAATAAATAATTTCAAATGTGATAGACCTAGTTTTACTCCCTCTTAATAGTCCATTGGACAGCATTTAAACAGATCATGTGCCACCAACCTGAAATACAGCAAAGCATTCAGGCCAAGACCGTCTCATAAGAACTGCCTGTTAAACATTTACATCATACTACACAAAGGTAACTAAATATAACATCTCCCTCCAGTGCTCTGTAGTTCATAATTGTAATAAAACCCCTGCTGCAGAGAGTGTCATTATCTAAAAGCCATTAACATCAATATTCGTATCAAACACCATCTGGCAAAGGCAACTGCAAACTGCAACACCTCCTAGCTCAAAAATTGGGCAGCGTAGAGACTAATTAGCCAGGAAAGGAGACTTCAACACTTGCCGCCCTGGGATGGTCTGAGACGCTGGAGCTTTGGGCAGTGTTTCCCAACCAGGAGGGCGAGTGTGAAGAAGGGCAATCCAGTCCGTGGGAAGGGGTGAGGAATGCAAAGCGCCGCGTACCTGGTTAAAATTTTCTCCCGATACACACCTTTGCAAAACTCACTGCCCCTCTCGCAAAATACGTACAATCAGGCTTCTGACTTTTCACAGAAGACTAGAAAAAGAAACACAGCTCTTGTTCTCTCTCTCAGTTTAAGGAGATGGACCTAAAGAAGCCAAGTTTATGTTTACTGGCTGTTAATGGGCAATGCCATTAGCTTATGCATCCAACAACTGCAACTCTAAGAGGAAGTACACTGAAGACATATTGCAGTGCAAACTGTTAGCCATAAATGGGTACCTAATGTAGACAGATGCGAGTCAAAAGTGGTCATTCACCCCTATGTAAATGGCTTGGGTTGCAAGTGCCACGTACCCAGCACCTCTTCGCTGGTCAGGGGAGATGCTGGAAACAGAGACCTTTGCTGCACGAGGAGGAAGAAACTGGTGACGCACCACTCCTCAGACGGCTCCCACTTCTCCCCTTCCCAATGAACGGAGAACACGTCTGCAGCAGATTTATTATGGGGGAAACGGTTTCTCTCTGTCAATTGTACAGATTCCTGCATGACTATATGGAAATCAAAGGTGACTATGGAGCAGCTGCTGAAGAAAGGACTGCACAGAAGGTAAAGCTGTGGCCTAGGCTAGAAACTTCCCATCATGTACAATAACAGTTTGAGCTAGGAAGGACTCCTATTCCAGATGTGTGTCATATTTTCTTCAATCTTTTCCATCCTAAGTGCAATACTTTGCATTTGTCCTTGTTGAATTTCATCAGGTTTATTTCAGACCATTTTTTTGATGAAAGAATCCTTTTGAATTATAATATTGTTCTCTAAGATGACTGCTACCCCATGCACTCTGGGATCACCTGCAAATTTAGTAAGTATGCAGTCAGTTCCACCCTCCTAACCTTTAAGGAAGATACTAGCCAGGATCAGACCCAAGACAGGCCCCTGGATCCCACTGATACCTTCTTCCCATTACATACTGAAGTACTGAGAACTATTTTTAAGCACAATGATCCAACTAGTTATGCAATCATCTTACAGCAGCTCCTCTAAACTGTATTTCCTAAGCTTACTTGTACATATGTAATGGGAACCTTGCTGAAGAAATATATCCACAGCTCTCCCTAGCAGCCACACAGCCCATCACTGTCTCTTAGAAAGAAATCAGATCGGTTAAGCATGACTTCCTCCCAGCTAATCCGTGTGAACTGTTCCTGTCACCTTAAACACCTCCAGGTGCTTAGAAATAGATTTTTTAATGATATGTGTCAGCATCTTCCTGGGTAATGAAGCTAGACTGACCAGTCTTATATATTTCTGGATCCTCCTTGTTCCACCCCTGCCCTCTTTTCCTCTAAAAAAACCAGATGGACACAACATTCCCCCATCCCAGTGTTTTGGGAACTCACCCGACTCTCATGAGTTCTCCAAAATAAAAGCCAATTCCTTGAGTAATTGAAGACCAAAATCATCAGGCTAGTCTGAAAACATACAGCTTGTCTAAGTAATCCTTAAAACTCATCTTCCAAGGTTATTAACTCCGTATCTTTGCTACTAACGTGTGTGTGAGTGTGAGTGTGTGTGTGAGTGTGTGTGAGAGAGACAGAGAGAGAGCGCGCTGTATAAAGGCACTGAACTCTTCCACGGTCTCCATTATTAGCTTTCCCATAAGAAAAGGGACCTATATTAACTTTGACTTTCCTCTTATTTCTAATGTACTCACAGAACGCTGTTTCATCGCCTTGTGCCTCTTACTGGCCGTGTCTGCATTTGTGCCTTTACTGTACCATCCACTTACCCTCATCTTCAGTAATGTGACCAAGTTTCTGCTCCTTACAAGATTACTTTCAAAGTCTCAAGATATTGAAGGGCTCAGCGGGTCTCCTGCTACATTTCCTAGCCGTACGTCGCAACAAGAGGGCATGGTCTTCAACCCCTAATACAGTCTCCTTGAGAAATAACCAATTCTCTTGAACTCCTCTTTCCCCCTTAGACAAAGTCCCATGAGACAAGTGAGCAGTTAAGTTGGTGAAACACTGCTTTTCTGACGTCTTGTTTTGGTTTTGGTATTTTAATTCTGCTGTTCTCTTTCCTTAGAGGTCACAAACTCTAGGATTTCACAAGCGTCGGCGGCATCTACACGAGATGCTGACTGCGCAGTCATTTAGTACTTGCATACAATAGTACTAAATGACTGCGCAGTAACTCGAACTACTGCACAGAAGTGTCCCCGAATGGCTTCATGGTGACACTGACGGCATGGTAACCCATTGCTGCTTGCCCTAGTGTCGCATCACGCTTCGTACCACATAACACTACTCAGATAGCATCTCAGGTAGGCACGGCCACCGCCCCCCAAGTTATCTTCCACTTCAGAGTCTCAGCCCAAATCAAGCAAGTCCAGAACTTCCTCATACTTGCTTTCTCCTCTCCTGTAGCAAGAAGTCATCCCTGGCGTGTTGCTACTACATGGATGGTCACCAGAAAAAGAACATAAATTAAGATAGCAGAGTGACTCAGATTTTTCCCCCACGTTATGTAGGACTCTCACAACAGTTAGGTGTCAGGCGCAACAGCTGTGCTCAGCTCACATGGAAAACAAGTGAAAAATAACTGCAAACTGGCTGAGTCGCAAGTAATCCACATCCAGCCACATACTGCCTGGAAAGCTCTCGTGACACTTCCTCCCATCCCTGTCCCCATCCATTTCCCATCTTGGCATGTACTCACAAATGCCCAGCAGACAAATATTTCCTGACTGCTACTCAGAAATATTTAGCTCAGTGAACAGGCAATATTCATACTATCTGGGATGCATCCATCCTCAGCATATCTGTACATTACAGCCTAGGAAGTGCTTGGTGATTTGTTGTGTCACTAAACATTTGGGCTGTATTTCATTTGTTCTCTTTATTTAATACAGCTGACATTTCCATTCTGAGATCAATACTGTCATAACCATGTTGAAAAATTAAATTATAGTAACTTTATTTACATTTTTAAAAGTACTATGAAAATTATTCTCAGGCAGGACCTAATCAATGTTATAGACTAAAAATATGCCACTCTGCATGAAGCTATAAAAAGATTAATGTACATTTTTTTACAAGAAATTAGTAGCTTAATGAAGTGGATAAAAACGCTGTCACAATTTTTATTGGATCTAAATTGCATAGTAGTGGAGGTACAGTAAGTGCCTAACACATAATGACATAATGAGTCATGACTGGAGCTGGAGGGCTAATTTGCCCTTAACTGACACAAAACCAGGGAATTAACATCACAGTAGTTTCAAGCCAATATAAGATGCATTATTTCATTTCACAGCAGGGTTTTAAACAAAAATGTTAACTGTAGGAATATTGATCTATTCTTCTGTGAAATGATGAAATTGGAATTTTTAAGAAGTACATCTTAAATTATTGCTGTTGCTGTGGCACTTCTATTCACAGCACCAAGTGTGCCTAGTGTACTCAGCATGCAAAGTTTGGGCATGAACAGCCTCCACATACTGGAGTCTTTTATCAGACATCAGAGGGTTTACTCAGCCTTTGAGATCGTCCCTGATTCTAAGTTGATGAAGTAAGCGTTGTCCCTGTGCACGTCTGCCAGTCTGTTATGAACACTGTTCATAATATTTCACTCCAAAGACCACCACCTGGAAAATGTGTTATTTAACAAAAGGATACCTGCACACAAAGAACTTTCAAAATAAGACTAACATCTCACAAAACAACTGAAGGGAGAAAGAAAACCAGAATGCGAAGGAGCTGAATTTCTCAGTGACCTTCAGCTACAGAAATTCTGTTTCAAGCTTCATTAACGTTTCTTTTTTAAAGCTTCTTTATTCACAAACAACCTACTTCCTAATTGAATCCGGGGAGAGCTCATAAATTTTAACAGAAGAGCATCCAGATTCTCTATTCATCAGGCTGGAGTAGAGCTTCTCTCCTGTTTTACAATGACTACCTCTTCATAAAATTGCTGTTTAGGAAGATAAGCATAATGTTTCCATCCTTAGCTGTGTATACGAGCAATACGGATTTCACTTAGGGTCTGTTTGGTACACCAAATTAGGAACAGTTATTTGACTGTAAAACGGGTCTGAGATCACAAGTGAGATGAGTTTAGTGCTCTTCCATTCTAGCTCTTTGAGGAATTACAACGGATTCAACAGGGATGGTAAGTACAACCTTTTTTTTTAAATCAAGTGATCTCATGCTCCTCTGTGAAAGGAGACCTGTTGATTCTCTTAAAAGTACATTCAGATTAAAAAAAAATCCAGAAGGCTAAATAAGAGGGTCTCAGCGAATTTACAGAACTGTATTCACACCTTGATGCTTGCACAGGAAGTCCTCCCCCAACACACTCCAGACCTCACAAGTCAATGAATTATCTGATATGCTTCTCGCCAGATTATTTGGGTGCTCTGCCTTCTCTCATTCACGGTCTGTATGCAGGTCAAAAAGTAAAAGTAATCACACACCTGCTGCTTACAGAGTTTTCCACCAGGCAGCTCTAGGGATATTACACACTGACATTTAGACTTCTTTTAAAAGAAAACAAAAGATTATAAGAGATGTGAAGAAACAATACAATGGAGACAGCTTCAGGTTGAAGCAACATGGTGAAACTTGAAGCCCATTGCTTTTCATAATGCGGAGTAGAAAATAAAATAGAGATTTAGGTTAAATAGTGTATACGAGAACTTTGCTTGCGACTGCCACGCTTTGTGCTAAAAAGCTTGAACAACATCCCTCCTGACTACACAAGAGGTAACACAAAACACCTCTGCCTCAGATAAAGTCCTCTATAGCAGTATATATTCACAGAACATGTTTGAGCACTCATCTCCTTCTTGCCAAAACATGCAGTACCCAATAAAATAAAATAAAATATGGAAATCACCTGGGCCAGGTACAGACATTACACTTTTACCAGTATAAATGATTGGAAACCAGTCTATACCTGTAAACAGAAGTTTGGCGCATGCAGACTGGTTTTAAAATGGCATAATTTGGTCCAAGATCTGCCCCCTCCCACCCCAAAAGGGCAAATGCATGTGCTGTTTCTTACTGATCTAAAGTATGTTGCTTACAGAAAACCACATCACTTAGATCAGTTCCTCCTGGGGCATTTTGAATGTCTGTACCTAGATTTCCAGGTTTTAAAAACCACCATTGCAATCCTACTTACATGACCACCAAGAGCTCAGCAGCTCTCAACTGTATTATACTCCAGGCACGCCTCAGAAAATGCCAGGTCTTAGATTGCACTCATTTTTTGTCTGGCAAAACAACAGGACAATTCTTCTGTTGCAAAGAACTCAGCCCACAACGGGTCAGAATGACCTTGTAATCTCTGGGCTCATGTTGTGAATCCCATTTGCTAACATCGCATGGCACCCTTGAAAGGGTCTCAAGGCACCCTGAAGTGCCATGGCCCCTTACTGACCTAGTGCAGTAATTCTCAAGTAACTGGCAACCAAATGCCCATGGGCCAAAGACATCTTACAAAGTCTGCTGTTACTAAGTGGCAAGCAGCATGGTGGGTAGGAGGGAGTGTGTGGGAAAGGAATTTTTTCTAAGTGCCACCCAAGCACTAGGCCAGCCCCATTCATTGCACCAGCTGACCTGCTGTCCAGGCAGACTGAGCTGCTTCCTTCAGTCTGCAGCTCATGAAAGGTTACCAAATCCTGCACAAGGCAATGCTGAGTGCTGAGATTAGCAGCATGGAAAGGCTTCCATGTGAGGAGAGACTAAACAAGGCCAGGCCTACAAAATGAAATTAGTAGGTAGTACAGGTAAAACCAAAGGAGGTTCTTGTTCATATGTCACATTAAAGTGCAGGACTCATTGCCACGAGGTCCTGTGGAAGCTGAGAGCATAGCCAGATTCACAAAGGGATCAGACATGTTCTTGGAGGAAAGGAGCATCAGTTGCTATTGAGCATAGGAGTGAGGGACACAGCCCCAGAGAGAGGGAAAGAGAAACGGGGGAAAAACCTGGTCAGACACGGTTGCCTTTCAGCATCTGCACCCTGCTGCCACGTGACACAGGAGCTAGGCTAGCTGGACCTAGGGTCTGACCCAGTAAGTGGCAATTCTTATGTTCTTGTTAGTATCTGGGAAGATTCAGACAAGGGGGAGCCAGACCAGAATCCCAACACATCAGGCTGCCAGGGCCGAATCCAGCCTCCTGCTCAGGGCAGGATCACTCCTGTCTAAACCATTTTAGAAATAAAGTCTTTTTTTTTTCCCCTCCCGAGGTGACACCTTTTCTCAGCCCACCTGCCTACAGCAGGCCCAATGACAGAAGTCCCCCAAGCACCTTGGCTGCTGACTTTGGGGGTGCAGGGGTGGCACTGAAGCCAGGATGCCCCAGGCCAGTGGTTCTCAACCCTTCCAGGCTCGAAGCCTACCCATTTTGCCCATTTTGGGACTACAGAACCACCTGCGAGGACAGCGCCGGCTGCAAAGAGCTCAGCCCTTAACTCTGGGGAGTCCTACTTGCAGTGTGGGGGTGAATCATGTTTGCAATTACCCCAGCAAAGGCTCTCCTGGCCCCCCAGGGTGCTGGCAACCGCACCTCCAGGAAACAGGCCAGGACTGCTGTGGGGGTTCACTCTTGGCCTGGCCCCGCTACATTGCACTGGTCCTGCCCTTGCAAACCCAGACATCCGACGCACCTGGAACTCGCCCCGCGCAGCCAAGGCAGCACAGCCCTCACGGCGCAGCCGGCACGGGGCAACAGCACCACCTAGTGCCAGCCAGGGGGAAGCACAGGGCATGGGAAGGAAGCCCCCCCAGGGTGCAGGCACTGCTGTCTCCTCTCCTCCTGGCCCCCCCCCCCCCCCGAGTTGGAGACTCCCCCCTCCCCCTTTGCTTTTACAGGGACAACAAAAACCAGTCCCTTTCTTTCAGGGCTGGCTGGCTGGAGAAGCCCAAGCAGGACAGTGCACTGCAATACTGGCTACCTTCGGTTCCCTTCCTGCCCAAGCAGGGCAATGTGACAAGCACCCGGTTTGGTAGAATAAGGAACCTTCCTTCCAATACTGATTCAAGCAAGATGTGGAAGGGAGGAAAAGACCCAGGGACTGCAGTTAACATCATACTACGGCTCCAGAACTGCAAATTCAACTCTCCTGGGATTTGTCCCAAAAGCTAGCATTGAACCACACAGCTGCAAGTGTGTACCTGGTCTTTCTGGTCTGGGCAAAGGTGGCTAGCTATAAAACGCTTGTATGCCAATTCCTGGAGCCAGGGATGCCCATCTTCTTACACATGCCAACTTAATGGGAAAGTAGGCTCACACAAACACCCACTTCTTTGTCCTACCTTAACCATGTACAGAGATCAGCAGCAAAAAGCATCTGTTGCTTTCTCTTCTCCCCTGCAGGTTAGGTTACAAAGAATACACACATGCACAACCCCGCCACCCCCACTCCAATTGTTTTGGTAGCTTGCCACTTCTTTCAAACATGATCTTACACATTAACCAGAGTCTCATATAAAGAAAGGCAGTGGTATTGTCCAAATAGCACCAAAAGGCATGCTAGGTACATAATTAAAACCTTGTTAAGGGCTGCACTAGAGTGGAGCAGGCCCTATATTCACTGCAACATCTTTGGAAAGATAAATTGCACTGCACATGCACTATGAAATGTTCCCTAGAGAAAATGTATTTTTAATGCAGTTTAAAGGGAGAGGGTTCTATAAATGCAGGACGTTCTCTCTCCTTCATACGGCCGGCCTCAGACACTCAAACCATCATTAACAGAAGTCACTCGAGGCACACTTATGTATATAGATTTTTTATATATAAACATTTTACAGTGGCACTTGTGTACTCAACTGGTCCAGTGGCTTTTGAACATACAAGCATTGAGTAGCAAGAGGAAAGATCTGAAGGGAACAGCAATTCTGCTTACTGCCCTTTACAGGACTGATGCACAATATGAAGTCTTAAGTAATATTACCAATAAATTAGATTAAAACAATTCAGATATTGACTCATACTATGGAAAAAATGTTCAAGAGATTAAAGATACTCAATTTTAACAACACGAGGGCAAACCAAATGGTAAGCTGTTTGCCGAGAGGGATCAGTACTGAAAACTCTCAAAGAAGGTTAACAAACCGTTCAGGGCATTTTGTGTTTTCTCATGTGTATTGTTTATGTCTAGCTATTGAAAACCAGTTTATCCCTGCTACAGTTACTGTGCCCCTTGCACCTCCCTGGCTCTGGAAGAGAATGATCCCTTAAAAAGTCCACATAGATTCCCATCACCATCACAAGGTGAAGAATTTGGTCACTTTTTTTCCTTCAAAAGTACCTGGAAGTGTTTAAACTTTCGTCAATGTCCTGCTAAATTCATCTATTTAACAACTTCCTAAACATTTACAATTACATAACCCTATTGGCAAGAGACACTAATTCAAATGAACCTAAAGCCATGAGAGCAGGTACAGCTCTATCTTGAATTCATTTAACAAATTTCAGAATGCCCTGCTGAGCAACTTGAGTGGAGGCAAAGGAATTTCATGGAATGATTTGGCTTTCGGTGAAGTTGTAAGGCCACAGGCCTTTATAAAGCAAAAGCATGAATTTTTTGGTGTTTCCACAACAAGGTCAGTATCACCACCTTCTCTGCAAGCCAAAAGGTTAAACTCAAGCAAAAAAAAAAAAAAAAAAAAAAAAGGATATTTTACAAGATAATCAATTAAAAGTGGAAACCGAGCGCCTGGCTGTTCAACGTTTCACATGACAACTCAATCATCTGTAAGCTCTGACTGAAAGGGAGGGATCTCCCAGTCGTATCCAAACCGTTAAAGCAGGATTCTGAAGAGGAAAAGCCACCACACTCAGAATAAAGCTCATTTTGAGTTGACAATTCTAACTCCACTGGCCTCAAAAAGTGTTTTTACAGTAGTTTCAGTTGTCCAACACCAGTTACAGGCTGCTGTTCCAAAGTTCATGTTTCTCGTCTCTTGTGGAACACGCAAACACCCCAGACTTAAAGACTGTATTCTTTATCCCATTCCACAAAGTTAAAAACTTTGGATTTAAGAGCTGGCAAGTCTGTCCAATCAGTTTTTAGTACCCCCTAGACTGCATTTCTAGGTGTGCCATTGTGAGTCACTGCTTTCATGTTTGGGGTGCTTGCTTGATGGTTGCAGGTTCTGTGGGAGGCAACACCCACCTCAAAGACCTCATGAATGGCTTTGCGGAAACAATGGAAATTGTAGTCAATCAGACCTATGAGGGAAGGAAGAGAAGAAGTTTCTCAGTCCAGTGCCCTTAAGCACCCAAGGAAATTCAAGCAACATTCCATATAATAAAAAAAGCGTAAGGAGCATTGTCAAAAGCAATTCTGCTTTTAAGCGTTTTCTGAACAGACTTCACATAAAACAAGACAAGTAGATTACCATGTCAAATATTTAATGAAGACAGTGCCACGTTCTACCTGTTATTTTGATATAGGCCGTTTAACTGCTTTAATGCAGACACATGTGTTCAGCATACATGGTACTGTGCTAGAGTGTTGATCAAGTCAAAAGTCTGCCTCAGGAAATTGTCGCATGCAAAGCAGTCTTGTAAAGAAACAGATCTGACACAGGTGAACTACTACAATGCTACCACCACCGTTTAAGGGAAAAGCTTCAGGAATTGATTTTTCACCACAATTAAGGAGTTCTCATATGCCACTGAAGAGACAACTAGATAGGAAGGAAGATGAAACAGAACAGAAAAGGCAGGCAAAACATCCACAAGTATCTGCAACTCCATCCCTAACACAGCTTTTGAATTACAAGTAGATTTAAAAACAGTACCAGTGTAAGCCACAAATTAGAGGCCCAAGCTAAAATAAAGGTAACTGCTACGTATGGAACACAACTTCATCACTATTTCAATCATAGTTAAGGGAAAGAACATGTGGAGCTGTTCAGTGTTATTTCAACCAACGTTGCTGCAGCAGAAGCAAGAGGCAAGTGACATAAACCAAAACAGGCCATCCAGCTCCCACTTCAGAGGGACGATAAAGATTACAGCAGTCTAATTTATTTGTAGTTAGTAGTTAGCTGCACACTGAGAAGAGAATGAGGCGGAAACAAGTCTTACACTCAAGTTACAAGTCATTTTAACTGGCAGGCTTCTCCAATTGAGACATGAACGTTAGATTTTACAGGCAAAAGTAGTTCTTTGTATTAACAGGGCTTGCCCAGTCAAGAATGTCCTTACCTTTGCGCTCAAAGCTTTCTTCTCTAAGAATGCAGACTAGTGCCAGAAATTTTGTCACTTCCTTTAAATACAAGACAGTTGTGTTATTGAGTTTGATAATTGCCATAGACTCTTTATCATATGCGCTTCCACTGCCATCTTCCTTTAACCTACAATGAGAGACACACACACAATATACGCATGCAGAAGAACACCACACACCCTTCTTACCAAGACCCCATCCAGTTGCTAAACCAGCTGCCTATCCTTCCTCTCCAGAAGGATTGAACAGGAGGATCAGTAGTCCCCAATAATATCATGCCATTGGCTTTGGCAGTCAATATTTGCATGGAACTTGCAGCTCACGTACACTATTTTGTAGGTTTTACCCTAAACCAGTTCTAGGAGGGTTAGTCACTTACCCATATATACAAGAAACATCAATGACTACATCAATCATGTCACAGCACAACTCATACGACTGCATATCCACAGGGGAGCTGTCTGTTGCAATGTAGATTTTGCTGACAACATCGAAGAGAAAAGCTTTTTCAATTCCTGAATTCTTCAAAAGAAAAGAATTGAATGTGTTAAGTCCTTAAACTATTCATACATTAAAAAAAAGAGTCTAATTTATGTATAATTCACACATTTTCATATATTTAATAGCAAGACAAGTTAATCAGAAGGCCCGAGATTTGAACAGTTTCCACAGTCACTAGAGACATATTACATCTAAAAGGATATGGTGTCAGTCTAAGGACTTGTTGGCTAATAACCATCAAAGTCATATTCTGGCTGAGAAAAAAAAATTGTTTAAAAAAAGAAAAAATCATGTGTCATTAAACAAAAAGCTACATGGAAAAAATAAAACCCAAAAGGCAATATTCTAAAATCCAGCCCCTCAGTTCACAATTCTACTGTTAATAAAGACAAAATTTTGCTGTATTTCAGGGACCTGCATTTGGCAATTATTTATCTTCTTCAGAAATTTCCTTCTGCAGCAAGTTTACTGGTTTTTGTACCTGTACAGCTAATTCATTTAAACAATACACCAGGTAGCAAAAGGTGAAAGGCAAATACTTGTGTGACAATACTTAGCTAATGGCAAATACTTATTCGAAATGTTTTAGTTTAATTCTGCATGACAAACAACTAGCCAAAGAAATCTAAGGAACAGATACTATGAAGAAAAAGGGAAAGCAAGTAGAGCCAATTTCTAAACTTGTGATGGAAGAGAGTATCACATCATGGGTGCTGACAAGGAACAAAATCACAGGTCCCAGACAGTCATTTTTTCAAAGAATCCTGATTAGGTGCTAGTGTTTACAGCCTAACATCATCAAGGATGATCTATCACTAGTAACTCAGATTCCTTAAAAATTGTTCATGGGTGCACCTGCAAGTGTCTGTGGTAGCCAAATCATTTTCACACCCAGATCTACCCCAGATCATTTGCACACCATCATCTATAACATTGGGAATGTACCCAGGACTGCTCTCTGAAGACATCTTGCTGGCACCTTCTCCACTAAGTTCATACTCTGTTCTAGTTTCTGAAGTGCTGCACTGCTCTGTTCTCCCTCACCTCTACACACCTACACATCTCTCCATGTTCTAACAGGGCCATTTCCTCCTACTCACCTTTTCGTGCTATTTGCCACACCTATGCAGCTCCTCTCCATCATCCACTCCTTTTTGGAATGGTCATTTTACATACGGCCTTCTTATATTCACCAGATGAGCTTCTCTTCTCATCCAAACCACTTTTACCTTTACAATGTTAGCTCCCTGCCCCACACACTGCTCTAAACCTAGGTTTGTTTGTTTTTTTAACAGACAGCCAATGTGTCTTGTTAATAGTATTCCTTGCAAGTCTTCCCCCTCTTCCCCCTTAGATAGCTGTTCTTCAACTATCTGTAATTTAGACCACAGCCAGGCACACACTACAAATATTTACCAGCACAGCTCTGGTCACAAGCAAAATTCCTGATAGGCATGACTCTGCTGACAATTTCAGGGGTCCTGGAACATGCTATGCCAGCTCTTGGTGGCAAAGTGCTCATAATATGACTGGAGCTATACCAGCATAGCTCACCAATACTGCTAAACCAGTAAAGTCTTTCAAGCATTTATCTATACTGAGTTCCTCATAAAAGAACTTCATTTGTTTTATTTGCATAGCATCTTTGCTGTCCCAGAGGCATGTCACTGTAATTTCAAATATAATGCTAGAGTTAAGTTAAAGTAAGAGTGATAAGACACTTACTGATATAAAGATATTTAGTAGATTTTCCAGGGTTGGCAGTTGTGGAATGAGTTTCTGCACCACTTTACTGAAGGCTTCAAATATTGAATGGTCATAGATACTGGTCAAATAAAAGCTGGGGGAAACAAACATTTTCCAGTCTAGAAAAGTTAGGTGTAAATCAAGGCTGCAATAAATTGTCAAAATTATGTTTTCTGTTATTCAAAGTCTACTGTTCTGACAACGCTTACCAGTCACAAGACTACATCTCTGTGGCCACAGAAGCAATGCATTTGGCAGGGTTGTTGGACTAAGCGTAAGACAAATAAAAAGAGAGCAAGAAATACACCCAAACTTGTTTGGTCTTTTCATGTGCCCTAGTGTACAAGGTAATGCTGCAATCTCCTATGTTCATCTGTTACAGAGATTTAGAAATTTCTTCCTGACTTTCCACTTGGAGCTTATCTACACTGAGCTACACAGGAATTGATAGCAATAATTAACAACTCTTCTAATAAAGACAGACACAACCATAAATGAAAGCTCTACCAAGCTCCTATTGACTCTTAAGAAATCAAAAATGTGTGCAGCTCACCAAATGTCAAATAAGCAATGGACAGTCCACAAAGCATCACTGATCATACACCAGTCAGAACTGGCACTGAAAGTCTAACCACTACCTCACAAGAGCAAAGTGGGATAACCTCAATTACCAAGGAGTTGGCAAACTATAAATCGCCAGGATTATACTTTTTAAAAGCAAGCTAGCTATCTCTAATGCCTAGTTACACCCTGCCAAGAGCTTGTGGCACACTCTGTAAGAACCAAGTGAAGATGTTTATTACAGTCTCCGATAGGAAATGGAGGAAGAGCCACTAATTTTGCGTACAGATTAGCAAAAGTGAACTATACACAGAATTTGCATTGCTCACCTAAGGTGGAGTTTTTCAAGCCCAGCATCTGCAAGGTCATCATTAGCTCTTTGATGAATATCCCTTTGAGTTTCTATTTTATGGTCATCTGATAAGCCATCAACTTTATGAATAAAAACTTCGAAGTTCATTTCTGGATTAACTTTGTAGGCTTTAGAAACAGTGATGTGCAGTCTTGTTAAAGCTTCCATATAGTCATCCTGCAAAACCGTTTTGGGAAGGGTCAGTGTCAAGGCTATAGGACAATTAAGTGAACTTTCACCATCATGCCACACTTCTATACGAGTACAAGCTAACAATACTTCCATGATAAACAGTGTTTCTGATTTTAAACAGCTCTCACAGAAGAAACTACTTGCTATTAAAAAAAAAAAAAAAAAGGCTGAAAGTTTTGAATCTTGTTCTCTGTTACCTTCTAAAGAGGATGTGATTTTAGTTACCTAGACAAAACAAAAGTTTTGTTTGTTTTTAAACCTATACAAACCTTCCCTTGTTGGCACATAACAGCCAAACAGTAAGAAAACCAGGGAAATAAACTTTGTTTAATGGAAGTTATTCATTACTTATCCACAAATTCCTGGACCTCCTTCTGAAGTATCTGATACAGATCAGCATCAGACAGAGGATGTTTGGTTGACATGACAATTCCTATGCTGTCCAAGTGCCAATCTTTAATGGGCCAGTATAATTTAAGTAAATGTAGGTTAAAAAAAAAAAAGTGCAAATATTTTATAAATCTGTCTTACAATAAATGTAACCCTGCCATCAGTCCCTCCCCTTCTCCCTCCCCACACCTCCAACATCAGGGTAAAACTTCATGGTCTTCGCTATTCATATCTACCTGAGCGTCAATAACATATATCAGTGCCCCTGTGCCTCTGAAGATCATCTCATAATCAAATGTTGGGTCAAAAAAGTCCATTTGTCCAGGAAAGTCCCATATCTGGAAATTCACGAAGGAACTATTGGAAATATCATCTTTGTAAATCTTGTTGGTGCTCTCCAGAAACAGAGTCTCATTAGGAGACATTTTATGAAAAACCACCTAGTAAAAGAAAACAAAGTTAATTAGCTGTTAAAGATCTGCCATTAATTGCAAAGTCAACAATGTTAGAAGAGAACAAACACAGAGCAGATACCTAAAGATGACCAAAAGAAGCCTTACATTTCAGAATGTGCCACATACCAGTAAGATACCAGTCTCACAATTAAAAAGAAAAGCCCAAGACTTTACACTTGACAGTCTCCTGGCATCAGCTAAAGCAAACAGGTTTTTTAATTAAATAGATATTTGCAAGTGTTAATAATCACATTGCTTAGTCAGCAAGAAGGAACTAGATTTACTTCCCTCTCCACTCTCCCACATCAGTGTAATATGATGGCTTCAAGCCACCTTTGTAATGCCACAAAAACTGGGAAACTATGACTAGAGATGGGCTTGTGGCTCATTTCTTGAACCGTTCTCATATTTTTGGAGCAATAATTAATCCAGCAGAGTGTTCTGAGACTGTGGCAAGAGCAAGGAAATTATAAGGGGGAGGAGATAAAACAGGAATGCACTGGGAGAAAGGGAAAATAATGTCAAACCAGGAGTAGGGATGAAAGGCAGGGGATGCCCATCACCTCCAGGTTCTCTCCCTACATGAGCAGGCCAGGGACCTACACACCTCTCGCTTCCTGCATGGGAAGCAGGAGCTGCAAAGCCTCCCCATTCTGGAGTATCCAAACCTCTCCCCATGATCCCAAAGTGAGTCAACACCTGAGGATGCCCTCCTCCCTCTCCATGGAAAGCTGAGCACAGGCACGCTGCAGAAATTCAGCTAATGCACAGTACTGCGTCTGGGCATGCTTGACACCAGCACAAGCTGTGAAAGCTCATTTCCAAGCCCTTTAAAATCCACACGCATGCCCACATTGCCTTGAACCCTGGTGCTCCTACAGGCAACTCAAATTAGTGTTATAACAAGTGTGGTACCATTTGAGTCAACATTCCCTCTCCCTCACTCTCAAATCAGTTTAAGCTGAACAACCTACCATCAGTTTACACAACTCCCACCCTAAGGGAATCAAACTATCCTTGTAATGAAGACCCAATGACGCTCAAACACTTGTGGTTTACCCTGCTAATAAATGGTACATGCAGCTCTCCCAGGGGAAACAAAATTCAGTGTTGTTTGATAGTCATAAGCTCAACCCCAAGAATTGCCAGCAAATGTTCTCATGATCTGGGTGAAGTGGGCATGCTATAGCTACCATCCTGACCAAAAACCAGGCACTGCAAAGGTGGAACCCTTTGCTAGCAGATATTGCAAAGCAAAAATGTAGGTTCTCTGCTACAATCTGTTTCTGCCCAAGGGTGATTTAATTTGGGGAACATACCATCCAACTATAGTAAGATGTTTGTAGAACCTTAGGGAAACCAATTGGAAGGGATAACAAATCCAGTCCCCTCTTCAAACGGTCTTTAAAATTTAAACAAGTCCCATGTGCAGATGTCTGCTAGAAGGGGGCCAGCAAAACGGAGACAGGTGGGGGTCAGGATACTATTGCACCTCACATGGTTCTTTTCACAGAATCTGTCAGACTCTGATCCCATATTAGGGGCTGGGAGGAGAATGGGTAGATTGGCTGGCAGGTGGTAATAGGAGCAGGGGGTGTGGGGGAGCAGACAACTACAAATCCCACATTCTTTCTTCTCATGCACGTACTAAGGACTGGGGAGACCCCGCTTCCCACACTTTCCCAACACCCTCAAACCTGCACAACAGGATTTAAGGCGGCCCCCCTAGTGGCATCTGAGCGTCAAAGAATACAAAAGTAAAGTGCATACCACCAGGGCCTGGAGTGTGGTGGGCAAGATGGACAAAGAGTCTTGGCCAAAGTGGGACAGGGAGCCTGCCCAGGTAAGCAGCACAAGAAGGCAGATGGCAGAGTCTAATACAAAGGCTGGGCTGTACAATGGGGGACAGTGACACCCTTTGGTAGCAGTTGCTTATGATTATATGTACAAAGCAGCAGAGGGCACCAGGCAGCAAGAAACAGGTTCTAATGTGCTTAATGGTTTTTAGGGTGCTAATGAGTTAACTGGAAAGGAAGAGAAGGATTTTAAAATATTATGGGGGAGGGGGGATGGTGGAGACACCAATCTTCTCTCATTTGCTCACCCTTACAGAATGGTGGTTACTATAAGGCCGTCATGCCTTCAAGGCACAGTCACTCCATTTAAGTGGACTGAAAAAAGACTATGTTCTTATACAAACTCAGTAAGTTCACAGCATGCTAAGAGCAGTGGTATTAGCAGCGCCCAGAATGAAAAGGAAGGGAGCTGCTCAAGGCTTCCAATAGTTTCAGGCCTTCAAAGCCTTGAAAAGGAAAGGAGCAGGTCAGTTGTGTGCGAGAGGAAAGGGAGGTGTCAGCATGTCAACAAGTACAGTGACTACACAGCTAGCCAGAGTACAATTTAGAACATGCTTAAGCTATTGATGCAGGTATTCAGCTTGTTACAATAAATGCAACAAACTGTAATTGGGGATGGTTATGCACTAAAGTGAATCATGCCCTTATCCAGTATGCCCACAAGTGGAGCACTCTCTACCAGCCCCACTGAAATCTACCTATCCCAGGCCCTTCAACCAAGGACCATAGCATTCACATTGTCGTAAAGCACTCAGGAGCCCCAGGCTCTCCTCCCAGCCCTTAATATGGGATCAGAGCCTGACAGCTAGCCACAGCAGCATGTTTGCTGCAAACCTACACAATCACTACTGCAGCACAGACAAGTGCAGGCTCTTAGAAGACTTTTCATTCCATCCAGGAAGAGCACACCAACTGCTGAAGCTTCCTTAGCCTGATGAAGGGTTTCTGAACCCGAAAGCTTGCTTAATAACTATTCTCCAACCATTTGGGTTGGTCTAACAAAAGATATCAAATTCACCCAAGGAACCCTGTCTGGCTCTTAGAAGAAATATTTTCTAAAAGCCTACGAAAATCCATGACTAGTCTCTTTCTGAACACAAACTTCTGATGTTTGTGTTCACATCAGACGCACCTGGATGCTTATGTTGCTGGTGGGATACCTGCTGACTTCCTGCCCCTGGGCAGGAGGCTGGCCTCGATGATCCTCCGGGGTCCCTTCCAGCCCAAATGTCACGTAATCTATGTGCAGTGTTACGGCACGTGCCCACACAACGAACTCCACCCCCAGTTTGTGGCTGGCAACTGGATTCCAAACGCACTGACTGATTCATAGAGGTAGGGTCGGACAGGACCTGAGCAGGTCACCTAGTCCGACCCCCTGCCCTGGGCAGGAATGAATACTGGGCTCGTATGAATAATGGAATACTGTGAATATGGAATTCATACAAATACTAAGTTAAGCTCGTATGGCCCAATTAGGTAGTCATCAAGCCTCCTTTTAACGACCCGTAAGGTAGGAGCCTGGGGTTTGGTGCAGCTCAATCCAAAAGTGGAGGAATCCATGAAAACAGAAATGATCTGGCCTTGCCCGATCGGCCTCACAGGGATCAAAGGAAAGACAAAGTGGGTCCCTTAAATGAATAAATAAATAAAAATCGCATCTCTCTGTGCTGTTGCACTGGCAGAGTGGGACATCGCTTCGTTTCAGAAACGTCACAGAAGCACAGGCACGTGTCTCAACTCCCCCCATGTGACAAGTTTTGCTGGACCTGTCATTTTGGGAGCGGACAAGATGCCACTGAAAATCCCGTCCTTGTTGGGAGAGCGTTGCTGCCGACAAAAGCCAAGCAAGGGGAATCCTGGGTCCACCGGGCTTCCTGCTTC